>LPNX010392732.1:315830-345264 GCA_001517045.1 Pseudotsuga menziesii | reverse complement strand
CGTCGGATCGCTCTTTGGAACGGATCTGACGGCGGACAGTGCGACCGCCGTCGCATTAAATGCTCCACTGCATAACATGTATTGTTCACCGCCTGCGACTGCTTGGGAGTTGCACGAGAGAGATGGGAAGATTTGGATATCGTAACATTAAAGTCAACGCCAATAATGTTGTTTTCCAGCTATATCACATGATCAAACCTTGCTAGTTGTACAACACTCTTGAACTTGAATATTTATACAAACTATTTAAATTAACTTCGATCATGCCTTTTCCTAAAGTTGAGCCACGAATCTTAATGTTCAATCTTTTTATCCTTAGTATTTTTCGTGGGGCTAGGGTAAGCAATTATATAGCATCTTCTTAGTTGTTGTTTAGTTTTGGATCGAAAATATGCAGGAGAAATAGGGGTTATCATTTATGCTAAGTAAGTTTAGTGGTTTAAATCAACGAATCCTTGCATGTGTTGTTATAGATTGTTGGGAAATTGAGGCCTAACTTTAATTCTTGCTTAAATTATTTTATATTGAGGACTTAATTTCTCAAATTCTTCATGGTGTTGTATAGTAAAGTATAAAATGTTTCATGATAAGGATGATCAACTCTTAACAAATACATTTATATAAAAAAAATTGTTTAATTTGTGATATGTTATATATAGCTAATTCATTTTTAATGTAGAAATTAACAAAGTAACTCTTTTTTAATATAAATCTGGGTGGGTTATCTGAAGTGGTCTAGTGCTCTAAGTTGTGAGAAAATCCACAGGTAGTTATACATTGCTATATAAAGGCCTCACTTGATGTCCCCATCGGGTTAGTAGGAGAACCACAAATGAAAAAAAATCTTTTTGAATATAAAATTTAACAAAGTAAATCGTCACTAAATTGAATTGTTAATACATCACTCTCCTCATGTGACAACCACTTCTTTTGCGGTTCTCAAATGCACAAAAGTCGACAATTAAATTTAAAACTTCTACATAACACTTTTAAAAAGTTTTATATTTAATGTTTTTAACTTTCATCTTTGTGTTTTAAAACTAAAGTTACACGGTCAAGAATTTATATCTAGTAAATAACGTTTTTAACTAAACTAAATTCAAATAAATAATATTTGATAAAAAAAATTAAATGTATTTAAATTTTTATAAGCAATTATAACATTGAGTAAATATAAATTTAAAACACTTTAATTTACAAACAAAAAACTTAAACACTTATTTAGAAAAAAATGCATATAAATAAATTACAAAGAATCCACTAAGATTAAAAGGAATTGTGACAAGATTTAAGGGTTAAAATGATCTTTTATATAGGGTATTCAATAATGCCATTTGTTCTTATAATTAAATGTAACATCCTAAATAATTAGGAACATGCATTTGTACTTTGATATAATAATGGTATTCACTCTCAATTTAAATGTAACATAAAACATAAATAGGGTTTTGTATTTTTAGCTTGATTTACTTAGAAAAGTTTAGTGTCTTGTAAGTCATTTCACAATCAATTTGTACAAATAGGGAACTTATAAGACATAACATAAAAATTAAAAGGGAAATAAGGTTTTTCTTTTAGTGCTTCCAAATTAATGAGAGAAATGAGGACATAAAAGTGGGTGGCAAGAGGTGGGGAGCGAGGTGGGTTACTCACAAAACCAAGGTGAAAACACCAAGGGAAAGAACAATGGGAAAATCCTAAGAGTAGAACTAGCGGCCAAATACAACATCATTATTATTAACATAATATCTTTTTAAGGATTCATTGTTTGAAGTAATAAAGGTATCCAACTTTTAGTTAGCCCCCAACCACTATCTCTATTGAGATTAAGAGGGTGCTTGGCAATTTCAATGCCATCTCTAGACTTTTGTTTAAGTAGTTGTCTTCCTTAACTAGAATCTTAGCATGTTCAAGGAATACTTAATGCGTAATATTATGAAGATTTGGTCAATGAGAGAAAAGGTGTGAAAATGATTGCTTTCTTTATGTCGGACTTATGCTCATTAATCCTTGATTGAGAGAACAATGTTCTATAATATATGATTTTTTGTTCAAACAAGGGATTTCCTAAACACCTTTGTAAAGATGAGGGGTTTGGCAAGTTCCACCAAAAAACTCGTGCTAAAGAGGTTTGTTCTATTTCATCATCCAGATATTTTGTTGTTACAAGAAACCTTAGCTTCTGGAGTAGTGGAAAACTATGTGAACTCAAATTTTAAGCACCTGGATCTTATAGCTCAAGATGCGATGGGGAATTCAAGGGGCTTAGCTATTGGTTGGGATCCAAAGACTGCAAGAATAATAAACTTTAGGGGTTTGCTTCAGGGCTCAAAATGGAGGTATTTTTAGCAGTCTTAAATAATTTTTTCGTCATTCTAAATATTTATGTGCCTTATGAAGATTGTTCCCCCTACTGGAACTCGCTCACTCAAAAATCCTTCATCAAGACTGAAAATGTTATTCTTGGAGGGGACTTGAATTTCAATATGGAAACACATGAAATTTGGGGACCTAGAGCTAGAGTGGACCCATTAGCATATTTCTTTGAACAAAAACTATGATAATGTCGGCTTATTGATGTATCCCCGGTAAACATGGAATGTTCCTGGACAAACAAGAGAATTGGTGAGAGAAGAATAGAAAAGGGACTATATCGTTTTCTAATTGTGGAGAACCTATTTGAGCATAATCTCATAATTAGGCAATGGATTGACTTGGGGGGAGAAACTGACCACTACCCAATTTTCCCTAAAAATTGGGTGATGGTCGTAAACCTGTCATCTATTTCAAAATTTTCACTGCATCGCTCAAAGAGGAGGATATTTTTCAAATCATTCAATCAAATTGGAGACCTTACAACTCAAAAGGAGGATAACTTTGCAGCGCTTCGCTTTTCCCGGAATCTTTCTTGGGTAAAAAAGAAAGTATAAGATTGGCAACTAGGAAGAGGGACAAAGATGAGCAGGAAATCAAGCAAGCTGAAATACAAAATAACTAGATCCCATACTCAAATGGTGGGGGTTACCTCACATAAGAAATAAAGGAAAAAATAAGTTTGTTGGAATCAATGAGAAGAAAACTAATGAAGGAACATGAGGATACCTGGTGACTGAAAAGGAGAGCAATCTAGATTTAAAGTGTGAATGCAAACAAAAAGTTATTATATACCTTTGCAAAAGGAAGGAAAATTCAAAACTCCATCTAGGGGTTGAAAAATGAAAACATCGAAGACATCACCTCTTTCGAAGGACTAGAATACCTTGGTACCATGCATTTCAAGTCTCTCTTCAAGGAAGACAACAAGGTCATTATTGTTGAGTTCATTAACCTCTCACGATATTTCCTAGGACTTATCACTCAAGAAGGAAACCATGAAATGATGAAGGAAGTATCAGAAGAAGAGATAAAGGAAACGTTGCACAATTTTCAGAAAGATAAAAACCTGGGACCAGATGGTTGGACCATTGATTTTTTCTTGGCCCTCTTTGATTCTATTGGTCTGGATCTATTATAGATAATTGAAGAATCAAGAACAAAAGGGGTGATGCACCCCCCGCTCAACTCAAAAAATTAGAGGAATTTTGGGGTCTAAAATGGGCCTCCTAAGGAAAATAATAAAATAATAGTTAAAATAATAAAATAATGGTCAAAATAATAAAATAATGGTTAAAATAATAAAATAATATTAATTAATTTTGGAGGAAGAAAGAAAAAAACTACTTTTTGTGTTCGTATTTTCGACATATCTCATTGTGTTTTTACTCAAATTTCGATTGGGAGAGCTCGTTGGCACGTTTTCTTATAAGGCCCATTTTAGACCCCAAGTTTCCTCTAATGCATTGATCTTATCCCTAAATATGACCATCCGAGTCTAATGGAGGATTTCATACTAGTCTCTCTTTGCAACATCACTTAGAAAGTGGTCGCAAAAATCATTGCTAGAAGATTGAAAAATATCCTAACAAAAATCATTTCATATGAACAATTTGGTGTTTTGGAAGGAAGACATATACATGAGGCAATTGGAGTGGCGGCACATGAAGGCTTACATTCCATAAAAACTAGGAAGCTAAAATGAACAATAATAAAGATTGATCTCTCAAAGTCTTTTGATTGAGTCAACTGGTTGTACCTAAGACTACTTATGACCTAGCTTGGCTTCAATTATCCCTTTATCAAATGGGTGATGAGATGCATCACACCAATCTCTTTTGCGTTCTTAATGAAATGACTCTACTTCCCCCTTTTTGGTAGCAGAAAGGGGCCTAAGATAGGGTTGTACTCTCTTGCCTCTCTTTTTTCTCTTGGTAGAAGAAGGGATCAGTAGAGCCTTAATGGATGCAAAAATATATGGCTCCTTTTATGGCATCACCATCTCAAACACTCTAAAAATCACACATCTCCTATTTATGGATGACATTCTCATCTTCTATGATGGGACAGTGTAGGATGTGGAGAAACTAGCTAAAATTTTGGATCTCTTTGGAAAAGAAACTAGGATGGTAATCACTGCCAAAAATCAACCCTTACTGACATAAACATGGAAGAGGAAGAAATTCAAAGGTATTCTTCCCTCTTCCCTTTTCGACTGAAATTGACGGATGATGGTCTTAAATATTTAAGATTTATGCTTAAACCAAATCACTATAAAACGAAGGACTCGAACTAGCTTCTAGCAAAGCTAGAAAAGAGGATTAACATTTGGTGCCATAGATGGATCTCTCGAGTTGGAAGATTGGTCCTTATTAAATATGTGTTGGAATCCATACCTATGTATTAGATGTCTGTGGCATGGATTCCAAAGGGCATGATAAAAAAAAGCAAGGAAAATTTGTTTCAAATTCCTTTGGTGAGGGAAAACTAAAAACATAGTAACCCCATGGATAAATTGGGAAAGACTAGCTTAGCTGAAATCTTTGGGGGGTTGGGGACTTAAAAAATTACACCTTTTTGCGAAGGCACTAGCTGCAAAATATGGTTGAAGACTTCTCACTTCCCACAACCTTTAGATGGAAATAGTTCAGAACAAATACATTGCTCCAGACTCAATCATGGAATGGGTCAGAAGCATAAACTGGGGTGGGCAGGGGATCTTGATTATTTGGAAAGTAGTTCTATCTTCTATTCCCATTGTTGAGGAAGGAATTTCGTGGAAAATAGGAAATGGAACACATGTTCAAATTGGAATCGATCCATGGATTAGATGCGAAAATCATCATATCATTCCACCACAACTCTTACAAACACTGCATCTATGGGGAATCTTTCATTGAAACCAAGTTGCGGATCTAGATTCGTCCTCACTTTGGAAGCAAGGATGGAAAAGTGTAGAAATGATGGTGATCCCGGATGGACAAGAAAATGTATAGAATTAATTTCTTTATGCCTTTAGAAATACAAATGTTCAACTCATGAAATCACCTGATGAACCCACCTGGCTATTGGATGCACATAGACAATACACTCCAAAATTGGGTTAAAAACACTTGGAAATTGTTTCCCATCATGAGAAACCAAGTGGCGGTGGTGGAAAAGCATTTGAAAGGCCAAATGCCTAAATAAATCAAAACTATTTATGTGGTGCACACCGGAAAACAAAATTCCTATTCAGGAGAGGATAAAGAATCAAAATGTTGAGGGGCTAGGATGGTGTGTGCTTTGCAAACAAGAAGATGAAACAACTATACATCTTTTTATGTCTGTCACTTTGCCATTCATAATTGGGATGAACTCAAAGAAGAATGAGTTCCTCAATATACTGGAGTGGGGTATCTGTGGAAGAAGCTTGGAAAGCATGGATATCTTTTGCTAAAACAACAAACTACCATGCTCTCCCTATTCTCACTTCTTGGAGTATATGGCTTGCACAAAACCAAGCTATTTTCCAGGATTCACCCTCTATCCCCGAGATTATAGCCAACAACAACCTAGTTTTGATAGAATAAATTATGCGACATTTGGAAGGTCTTGATGCCTACACTTGTCACCATGTTTAGAGGGAAAGGAATTTATAAGTGGATCAACTATCCAAAAAGAACTTGAACGCTCCTCATGGAAAATAGCTAATCACAAAACACGAGAATGGAATATTTTTTGAATACTATCATAGGTCGTTCATAGATGGATTGGATCCACCAGTTTAGATAGATTGGGACAAGCACTTTTAGTAGTTTTGATGAAATGATCTTTTTAGAAAAGCTCTTATTTTAGACTATCTCTAGTTTTCTCGATATAGAACTTCATACAAGGCACTATGTTTTTATACAAGAACATGTGAAGGAAAAAAATGTATATATATTTGGAACCTTGGGATAAAACTTTATATATGAGATGAAAAATAAGTAAAGGGAAAGTCCTAGAAACATGGTCTTATGCATAATGCAATTTTGTTAAAACTTATTAATAAAATTAAGCTTTTTTCATAGGAAAAAAATCCTCTTTTGGAAATCTTTTTTTTACCACCTAAGAGTAAGGTAGTAAGGTTATAATGTATTGCTTAATGTATAAAAATAGACTAATCATCTTGAAGATTGAAAGGATTCCTAGTGATTATTGTATACACTAGTACATTTCAAGACTTGAAATTGTGTATAATAAAGAAGGAGATTATTGGCTTAAACATGGAATAAACATGGAAGGATAAATGAGGAACTCTCTTTAGAATATTGATATCATAAAACTACTATCATAACTAAATTTAAACGGAAATTGTGAATGAAGAAATTGAGAATAAGGAAATCTTAATTTATGAAAGAGATCATAAACCTAATCATAAAAAAAGACATATTTCTATTATAGAAAGCTTAAAGAAAGAAACTAATATTATTAAATGAGCAGACACTTATATATATAAGAAATTAATATTATGAAATAACAACAAACACTTATGTATAGTATATAATAATTAACATGAAGAAAATAAAGTTTCTAGTATTTCTAGAGAGAATTTAGTAAAAAACACTCTACACATACAACAATGTGGCATAAAGTTGTTGATTTTGTTTTGGATAAACCATAAGAAAATCAATGAAGAAGTCCTATACAAAATTTGCAAAGTTCAGTTTCATAGAGGAAAAAAGTAATGTTTGTGGCATTAAGTAAATAAAGGATGAAAAACACTTTTTTTGGAGTTGACTTAAGAATATTAAATATTAATATAGTAATATGTGTAATTTAGTTAATCTTTATGTCAAATTTTGCTAACTTATTTGGTTAAAGAGTTGATAAAGAAAATAGAGAAACTCAAAATATATCAATCATACATTGACACTTAATATTTGACATTTCTAAAGTTTGGTGGAGGCTAAAGAGTAGTAAGGTCTTAATGACGGGACAGGAAAGACTTGTGGTCGAACCCGAGCGAGGGCGTGGCTTGTTGTGATAAAAGATAACGAGGGCCAAGCGTGCCTACCTTTTCCCCGGATGTTGGTGATACAATAGAGATGAGGTACAATGGAGATGAGGTCAAGACAACTCACAGAGAAACCGTAGTGGATGACACCTGACCAGGGCAGTCCAAACGAAGCAGAGGACAAGATAAGTGGGTTTTGTTTCGCGCAGTAGTTAAATGCAGAGTGTCGGCATTAAGCCACCCCCTTCGGTAGTCGGTATGTCATTTCAGTGGGACAGTTTGTAGAGTCGAGGTTTGATGGAGCCTATGTCGAATTTAATGAGCGACACCTACTCCCATGTGGCTAGACAGAGCTTAAGGAGGTTAACCATGGAGGAGATGGATCACCTTGACCTCAAGGAAGCAGGTCCGATTGTTATCTTGGTGTTGTTTGTCTTCTCCTCTCTCTGATCTCTTAGCTTCATGGAGAAACGGGGTAGGATAAACTCGACGATTAAAAACATGATGGGTATGTTAATGGAGGATTTGACAACAAAATTGGAGCGAAGCTAATGAGATGGTGTAGGATATTGAACAACTTGCTTGACTTGGACCAACAAACAACTAAACAACCTCGAAGCCAAAGCATTATGCCATTGCTCGTAGCATAATAGAGTAAGTGCAAGCTTCGGCTCCACACAAAGCTCCCGATCCACACCCACATGATAGCGTACAACAACATGGGCAGCCACGCACTTCATGCTCATAATGAAATCCATATCTGTTATTTGATATGTTCCACAGACAGGATACCCGTATTTATAAATTCTTTCTTTCTCATGCCCAATCCATCTCTCAGGCTCCATACACTCTCCAATCGGTTTGCACCATATATTACACACAACACCCCGGAACCCTTTTTCACAGAGGTTCCATCAGACAAAACGTCCTCTTTCACAGCTCGTCTGTAACTAATCGGAACAAGGGATTAAAGCCTCAGGGATTCCCACAAAACAGCTTCTAAATACTTCATGGCATTTAGCTCTTCCATATCAAAATGCCACTCATCACGATACATGGAATGGCTGTGACTGCATTGATCTGAGTCCATGACCTCAGCGAGTTCCAATAATATCTTGTCTTCTACCTCTGGATGTTTGCTCAAAAGCCAGAAGAACCAGCCAAGTGCTCTTAGATAAAGCCTACAAGCAACGATTATGCTTATGCATAAGCTCTGCAATGACTTATCAGAAGGAGAACGCCCTTCTTCTGCCTCGATCTTGCTAAATTTGGAGAGAATATCACTACCCACAACTTCGTTCTCTGCAGTACTGTTATTAGCGAGCTCACTCTTTCTAGACTCCACCATCTGGCTAACAAATTTATGGACTATACTCTTGAGCTCTTTTGTCTCTGTACAATGGATCATATTCAGGCATTTCATCAGTTTACACAGCAGGAGGGATGATTATATTATAAACGCATGCTTCGGTGGCTTCATCAAATGCTTTGACAGAGGAAGCTGCAGGATCCCCGCCGTTCTTTCCAAATAACATGCAAGTTGAACTATCAACTGCAAACCGAATAAATACTTCCTGAAGATCTATAATCGAATCCTTCTTGTAGGCCTCTTCGAGGACGGGAACGAGCCTTTCTTGCACCAATTTTTGGGTCAAATTTATTCTGTACTCTCGGAAATCGCGACTGTTCAGTGCCATATCAATGGTTTGCCTTGGATATTCATAGGCCAATGACCCATCTTCGCAAATATCAAAAAGACAGTTAAAGTGAGCGTTGTTCTTTTCAAGAATGTACGTTAAATTTGAGCATTAAACAACCCATGGTTTTATTGTACATGTTTTAGGAGGCTTTGCACATGGTTTTTAAATCATGTGCAATGCCTCCTAAACAACCCATGGTTTTAATGTACATGGTTTAGGAAGGCCTTGCAAATGGTTTTAAGACAATGTGCAAGGCCTCCTAAACAACCCATAATTGTAGGAAGGCCTTTCATATGGATTTAAAACCATGTGTGGGGAAATGATGCAATGTCCGTTTCTAACAAAATAAAAAATAATAAAAAATATTATATGTCTGCCATAAATAATATTAAATATTAATAATAATAATATTATATGTGGACCTTAAATAAAATGTGTCTTTTGGTTTGAATCAAATCAATGGATACCTAAGAAGAGGTTTGCACCTCGAGAGATTTGATCCATCTTGGCGCTTGATAGAGCCTAGGATTTGGATCTACATTGGTAGTGAATATTATGGGAGAGATCTTGTAACGTGTTTGTAACATGTTAGCAAAAAATAATAGTGATAATGAATATTATGGGAGAGATCTTGTAACTTGATGTAACGTTTGTAACATGTAGGCAAAAAATAATAGTCATAGTGAATATTATGGGAGAGATTTTGTAACACAAAATAAAAAATAATATCACTTTCGTAAGGTTATTTTTATTAATAAAAAATAAATTTTCTAATAGGCCAAAATAAATGTGGGCCACAAAAACAATCAAATATGGGGGAGCAGTCCTTGAAATTCAATTTTCTTGTGCTTGTGAATAAATTTTTAGTGACGGTTTAAAGTTTTTTGTGACTATCATTTGATGGTTTAACCAATTTTGGAGTGTCAATTTATTATTAATATTATATATAAATGTGAATAAAATATTTTTGTTTATATTATATATAAATATGAGTAAAATATTTATATACACATTTACTAATTAACTAAATTATAAAATTTTAGAGATTCTCCTTGAAAAAAATTGAAGGCAGCTTAGAGCGGAAGACTAATAATACAATTAGAAACACAAAATATAAATAAATACAATAGACATACCCGGAAATAGAGAAGTCTAGCATTTATGTGTTCCTCCATGAACTAGAAATTAAGAGCAGCCCGAGAGCTTAACCAACACAATGACCTATGATTGTTAGCTAAGTTTTAATGGTTAACATAGGTATTAAAAATTTTGACGGGTTATCTAAATTCATAAAATTCAAATTGACGTTTCAAATATTTTTTTACCTATCACAATGTTGACGTGTTTATAAAACACTTACATGTCAAATACGTGTAAAAATGAAAAAGACATTGTGTGGAACGTCAAATTCTAGGCCTGTGGGGGAGATGTTGTAATCTTCCTACCTAACAAAACAATAAAAAAGTAAAAATTTAATTATCCGTAAAAAAATGCGGGTCAAGAAAAAAACACAAAATTGAATTATCCGCAAAAAAATGTTGGCCTTGCACATGGTTTTAAAACCATGTGCAAGGCATTCTAAACAACCCATGATTTTATTGTACATGTTTTAGGAGGCTTTGCTTTGGATTTAATGCCAAAACCTAGCTACTGGGATATCATATAGATACCGCCCATATGAGTAACAACCAGCTCAGTTGCGCATGTTGGTTTTTGGATAGCTTTAGCTAGATTTTAGAAAAACAAACTCTCAGCATAAGTGCCCCTCTCGTACGTAGAGTTTGCACTTTTTATGCTGTAAGCATGACGAGGAAGAAGGTCCAACCCCCTCTGCTAACTTCCATGACTCTTTCACATCCTAGGGCTTCGTGACTGATGTTTCTGAAGTATCCTCTGCCTAGCCACACTTTCTGACACCAACTCTCTGATGTTTTGACCGACTAATAACCCATTAAACCATGTGTAAGGCCTCCTAAACAACCCATGGTTTTATTGTACATGGTTTAGGAGGGCCTTGCAAATGGTTTTAAGACCATGCGCAAGGCTTTCTAAACAACCCATGATTGTAGGAGGGCATTGCATATGGTTTTAAAACCATGTGTGGGGAAATGACATGCCTTGCATATGGTTTTAAAACCATGTGTGGGGAAATGATGCAATGTTCGTTACTAACAAAATAAAAAATAATAAAAAATATTATATGTCAGCCATAAATAATATTAAATATTAATAATAATAAAATTATATGTGAACCTTCAATAAAAAGATGTGTTTTTTGGTTTGAATCAAATCAATGGATACCTAAGAAGAGGTTTGCACCTTGAGAGATTTGATCCATCTTGGCACTTGATAGAGCCTATAATTTGGATCTACACTGGTTTTATAACAATACAGAAATTATATGATTATATAATTGTATAACAATTTTGGAGCAATTTAAAATATATATATATATTTAATTTACATTTTTAAATCAATGAAATAATTAATTTTGAATTTCTCATATAAATTATTTAAAAAATATTAAAAAACATTCACATGAGCTACATTATAGAAATTGTCAAATCAATAAGTTATTTTTCTCATAAAAACATTAAAATAAAATATATAGCTAATTCTTTTATAATATGGAAATTAACAAAATAATTTTTTTAATATTAAGTCCAAGTCCAAGTTGTCCAATGTTGTAAGTTGTGAGCAAATAGATCAACGGCAAATGAACAAAATTATTTTTGATTAAAAAAAAGGACAAAGTAAATAATCACTAAATTGAATTGTGAGTACATCAGTGTCCTCGTGAAAACATATATCAAAATCAAAGAACCACGTGGCATATGACAACCACTTCTTTTACGGTTCTTAACTGAACATAAGTCACAATTGCATTTAACACTTCTATGACACTTTTAAAAGGTTTTATATTTAATGTTTTTAACTTTTATATGTGTTTTAAAAATAAAGTTACACTCTCAAGAATTTGTGTCTCATAAATAATGTTTTTAACCAAATGAAATATTTGAGAAAAAAATTTCAAAAGTATTTAAATTGTTTATAAGTAATTATAACATTAAATAAATATAAATATAAAACAGTTGAATTTAGAAACAAAAAAAATGTACCAAAAAAAATGCATATAAATAAATTACAAAGAATTCACTAAAATTAAAAGAAGTTGTGGCCAGATTTAGGGTTAAAATTATCTTTTATAGAGAATATTTAATAATGCATTTGCTCTCATAATTAAATGTAACATCGGAAATAAATAGGAGCATGCATTTGTAGATTGATGTAATAATGTCATTCACTTTGAACCTAAATGTAACATAAAAAATAAATAGGGTTTTGCATTTCTAGCTTGATTTACTTAGAAAAGTTTAGTGCCTCATAAGTCATTTTAAAATCAATATGTACAAATAGGGAACTTAAAAGACATAACATAAAAATTAAAAAGGATATGAGGTTTTTCTTTTGGTGCTTCCAAAACAATGAGAGAAATGGGGACATAAAAGTGGGTGGTAGGAGGTGGGGGAGCGAGGCGGGTTAATCACAAAACCAAGGTGAAAACACCAAGGGAAAGAATAATGGAAAAATCCTAAGAGTGGAACTAGCGGCCAAAGACAACATCATTATTATTAACATGATCTATTTTTAAGGAGTCATTGTTTGAAGTAATAAAGGTATCCAAATTTTAGATAGCCCCCAACCACTATCTCTATTTGGATTAAGATGGTGCTTGACAATTTCAATGCCATCTCTAAACTTATATTTTAAGTAGTTGTCTTCCTTAACAAGAATCTTAGCATGTTCAAGGCATAATTGATTCTTAATATTATCCAGGTGTGGTCAATGAGAGAAGAGGTGTGGAAATTATTGCTTTATTTATGTCGACCTTATGTTCATTAATCTTTAATTGAGAGAACAATGTTATACAATATATTATTTTTTGCTCAAACAAGGGATTTACTAAACAACTTTGTAAAGAAGAGGGTTTATGGGGTCCTTAACGGAATTCAACACGCCCTTTATAACATTGGGGTGCTTGAAGGAGGTAATGATATTATTCCTCCTAATAATTCTATGTATCTTATTAGTGACTGCATGGATGAATGGGATCACCAAAGTGGAGGTCTTATCAATGTCCTTATTTTTAGTTCTAGAACTAGATTTATGGATGATCTTCTTTACATAAGATCCATTATACATGTTGTTTTTTAAAACCTAGATGATATGCTCATGCTCTTGATGAAGTATATTGTTATTTAGATTTTGAGGGCCTAATGGCTAATGTATTTATGACACCAATCTTTCGAGTTGGGCAATGATGGGAGTCCATGCGAAGATATTGTTCAGTGTGGGTTGATATTATAAAAACTTGATAGCTAGGGTCCCATCCTAATTTTTAGTAACTGTCACATCATGAAACATAATGTTACTATTATCCTTGATTTCCATGGTGAACTAGATATGTTCGAATTGGCTGTTCAATTGGAACAAATTTATCAAACCCCTCACTATTATAGATCCATCTATCGTTGGTATCATAAACCTACCTTGTCCATATTTTTGTCTTAAGTGGATAAGAATATAAATATTTTGTTTGAAAGGATTCCATGAAGAGGTTCGCCACAATGGGGAAGAGAGGTGAAACAATGGAAACACCACTAGTTTGGTCATAGAATTTCATTATGAATCTAAAGAAGGTAGACCTAAGAAAAACATCAACTGACATAGCAATATCAAGGTTGGTAACCTTGTTTATGGATTCCAACGTATCGTAATATTAGATAAGGGTGAGTGCATAAAGGTAACGTCCTTGATCCTCCGACCGGTGAAGAGGACGCTACCAATCATCAAACAGACGGGGCAAACTAGCCCCATGAACATGAACATGCATAAAAATTGAAATGATTGAACATAAAACATGCACAGATACATAATTATTTATCATACAATGGAAGCAAACATTCATTCATTCCGCATTCAACATGTTCATCATAGTTCATTAGTCATCAAATATAATTGCAGAAGTAAAATGGACAAGAATACTTATCTTAAAAAGAATTCATCCCGCAACCAGATAAGTCACTGCAACGTTCCACCCAACCATAGGCCATCGTGCTCATCAATCTCTCAGCAACACTGCCACCCCCGAGCTGGGCATGATTCCCCAAGGTATAAGGATCAAGCAGGCTTACACAGAGCCAAGGTTACACAAAACAACCAAGTCAACACAGTTGGTTTTTTCAGGCCGTCAAGGAATTAGGAAAGGCTAAATGCTAAGTTGGTGGTCTCAATGGAGAACTAAGGATGCTTACAATAGAGCTAAACCTGAATTCTAAGACATCCACACACCCAACACCAGGAATCAGTCCTTTCTCTGCTTCGTAGTCCCTCAAGCCCTGACTTCCATTTCCAATACTCTTCAAGGGTGGTGGAGAAGAAAGCTAGCAGTCTAATTCTGTCTGAGTGGCTCCCAACACCAGGTTTCTCAAGCATACACACCCTCTAATCCTGCTCTAAACAGTCCGAAGACCAACCACTTCATACCACAGTAAAACAAACAGCTCACAGCTCTATGAAGAAAATAAAGATAACAGGGTGACAACCCAAATGAAAGGGTGAACACAGCTCAAGTCAGACAAGACGATTTACAGTTGTTCTTGGCCCTAGTGTGGCCAAAACAACTCAGCGGCACCCAAAAGATGATTTCATTCACAACAACGAACAATGTGGGGGAAAACCACAATGAAGCACAGTTTTAGGGGAAGAACAGTAACCGATCTCAAGGCTAAGCCACGAAAACATTACACAGCCCGAAAATGAGAGAGAAGTCCAATTCTCAATCTTGGACAGGGGAAAAAAAGGTATGCAGACCATAAAACCGTGAGGGTAACACACATACACATAGTCCGATAATACAAAAGGAAAATCGCTCCTCTTCATAGGCCGGGGAAGAACACAGCCGATCTCTTTGAGAAGAACCACGGATACCTTTCATAGTTTGATAATGTAAACAGGGTCAGACTCTCAGTGTGAATGGAGGAAAAGTAGAACGACTCGCTGTGGGAGGAAAAAAAGATCCAACCCCTAGTAATCGACGAGAGAAGGGAGAACAGAACTGACCCCTGCATGCGTGAGATGGTCAAGACAAAAACCACAAGTGGAAGAGTGGAGAGAGTGGTAACCGTCCCCCTGCCCTCTGCTTGAGGAAGAGAAAGCTTGCTGGTGGAGTGTACATAGGGCAAAGACTGGAAGTCCTGCCACCCACCACTCCCCAGCCATAACTGCTCCCAACTAATCAAACAACAGAAGTTTTGTGGGTGGTCAACGTATGGAAAACTCCCAATGGCTCCCATGGTTTAGACAACCCCCCCTTAACCTTAGGAATCATGCCCTTTTCATTTAACGTTGCACTGTCGTAGCTGGTTGTAGGTTTACTTTAATTAATGTGCATATTTACATGATGCCAAAACTCTAACGTGCCAGATAGCACGATATACCATTGGCAATGATCCTTACTCCCGAAACATACATATAACCAAACCGATGGTAGGGCTTTTGCCTTTAGCTCCACACCACGATTAATTACAATATATACATCATGTACCTTTTAATGCATCCAGGGTCAAAACCAGGACATTACAATCCCCTCCCCTTTGAGTAAAAGCATCCTCGGTGTTCCAATACATAGGAATACATATACAATTTGCACATCAAAATTTCAAAATTTTGTAGATTTGTCCCACGTTCACTTATTTACTTGAACTTTCAGGACCAAGCCCCTCAGTTTCCATGAGCTTCTCTTGCTGGTTCTCAGCTTTCGGATCATCCCCAAGTCAAGGAACTTTGTGGCTGCTACCCTCTTTATGTTCCCTTGTTGGGCAGTCCTAGCGTAAATGATGTCCTCCGCATTTCCAACATTTCGCTGGCTGCTTCATCTTTACCTACTCAATTTCCATTGAGTTTACATGCCTGGAATGTTTCTTAACAGATTGCTTGGATGGATGTCCCATCATTGATCCACTTTCCTTGCCCTTACGAATTGCCCCCAGAAGGATTTTTACCTCCTTTTGCAAACCAATAGAGTCTTGCAAAATATGATGGTTCATCTCATTCCGCCTTTTCTATATCTTGAGCATCTGTCCAAGATTCTCTTGGGTCTTGGCAATTGTTTGAAGGAGACTTCCAGCCAAGTCCAACAACTTTTGGTTTGCTGCCATGATCAATGTGCATCACTGGATTTCACTTTTCTCACCTGTGAAATGCACCATTGAAATTCTGTCAGACCAAGCATAATATAGGCACTAAAATCAGTCAATTAATTGCCCAATTGGCATGACAGTCCAAGTCTCATCAAGGAGACTTTCATATTTTTCATGCCTTCCCAACAGGCACATGAGCTCATTCATGTCCATTCTTGGGCGAGGAATTAACTATTCCAGCATTCACAATTTACTCTAAGCAAATACACACATTCTATTTTCAATCATACATGCATTCAACAATATTTTGTTTTCACAATGCATAAATATATGTATATATACAATCAAAAGGCAAGAGAGAGCAGCAAGATTTTTTCCCCTCTTTGTTTTGTTCCATCCTGGAACCCACACCACCGCTGTGGATTTTCATGCTCTCAGCCTCTTTCACTTCACCGTGAATGCTGGACCAATCCCTCTTGGTCATGACACTTAGTGTCTCCGGTCTATTTCAGACCTCTCAACCATGGAGCCTCCTCGCATTGTTTGTCTCGGCTACTAGGGCCTTCATAGTCATACTAGCACCTTTTTCATTATTGCTCATTCTGAGCTCTTTAGGACAGTCACATGTCTACATGCACCCCTAGGATGCTCTCGTAGTCCTCGCCCCAGCGATACCTATATCCAGACATTGAATAGATTCACATGTTTAGTCTATTCTCATCAGTTTTTATCTCTAAAACAAGAGCTTAAAACATCATAACCAAATCATTTACACATGTATATTCATAAGAAAGATATTGCAAATAATCCAATACTTATCTGTATTGTGCGTTTCTTGCTTCGCTTTGCAAGCCTTGGGATCGCCTATGGAATTGGATGTTAGGTCAGCACGCAGGTTGCTTTACAACATCATTATATATATATATATATATATATATGTATATGTATATCAGGCACAGTCAAGCCAACCTTCAGTTGGGTTTATCCGACTGTCAACAAACCGCCTGCACTTATATCAACAATACACTTATATCAACAATGCACTTATATCAACAACCAATCATCAACCAAGCCAACACCATTGGGTTTATGAGGCCATCAACAATAACATATGCACTTATATCAACAATAAATGACCATTTCCAGGTTTTATTTCCAACAGTGAGCTCTAATTCCACTACCCCGTCTCACACAAGAACCACTCCCTTCTCGGTGCTCTTTAGTAGAAGGTAGGATGACCCGAAGCCATTATCCATTTAGTGTACAACACCAGACTACCTCTGTTTAGCCTGACAACACAAGCAACATAAGCAAACTCATCAGCGTTAGTGCTCTAAAACTGTAATCATATTTCACATAATTCACTATCAAGTATTGAGACACCAGGAGTGCATCGACTCCCTAGGGTGTAATCAATATTGAAAATCCTTTCATGACCCGACATCGAAAAAGTGCGCACCCTTTTACGGTGTGTGCCATGTAGGCCTTATTCATACTCAAGCAATTGGTCATCATGGAAATAAAATCAAAACATGTTCTGCATATGTAATTTTAATAATTTGACATGCATATTCTTAGCTAGGGTCACCGAACACTTATCCATTTTCCGGAGCAGTATTCCTTCATTAAGGAGGAATGGGGGCTCCCTTCTTTGAGTTGACAGTCCCTCAGTTTTCCATCCCAATTCCTTTTTGCATTTCATATCCACACATGTCTTATCGACATAATCTATACCATCTCACTCATGTGGCTTACCAAACATGTAGTGCAAATTAGACATTTCCAAAATGTCCAATGGAGTTTCACCCGAAACCCATTTCCAAGATAGGGGAAAAACTCCCCATAAAGTTTGGCTCCTTCAGGCCATTACACATGGTCTTCCTACAATGTGTACCCCTGGCACATTCATCAAGTAGACAAATGGTCAATCATTACCTGATAATACAATCCAAATTTGATTGTTCCATAATCAAACAATGACATTAGTAATTCAATTCAATAGGAATTTGCAGCTCTGTCTACTACAAAAATTGATTTGCTTGGCAATGAGGTGATCCTCATTTGTGGGTCTCTTGTAAGTAGCACTACTATTCCCATTATAAGTTTATGCTTACTAGCATAACATGAACACCCACTTACAATGCGTCCTCTTGACACAATCTTATGCAAGCCAATAGTGATTAGTAGTTGTTAGCAATTTCTTAAATCCAAAATTCACAAATTCAAATTTAACAACCCACTATGCATACAAACTATTTTCACAGCCATGAGACTCTTCTCATAAGGTCTGGCTCTTTCACATGGTAGATTCCGGCATTTTTCATGGTCTTACTCTCATTGCCATGCTCTAAACAATCTACCTAAAACCTGAACTTCAATTAGCCAAACACTTGGTAAGTCTGGATGCATATAACCTTTTCATTGCTGCAACCATTACTGAAGAATTTTCAGAATTTATAAAATTCAATTACTTCTAGCTGTTAATCACATCAATATTACCAAAACTTGTTTACTTCACGCAGTCATTATCATACTTTAAATTACAGGGTACAATCCCCTCATTTATGTAATTTAAATGAAAGGTTTAGATACTTCTTACTTCACAAGCGTATCATTTGTACCACCTTGCCTATCCATAGAGCATTTTCAGTAGCCAATTGATCATGAATACCCTCTTCATGCACTTACTATCCCGCATTCATAACAGCTCATGAAATGGTTCTAGAATTGTCATCAATTCATCATTTCAGCCATCAGTTATTCATAATATCACATGTACTATCTCAATGCATTCATGCAATGCATCTCAACATTTGCACCCATACTTATGTAATCAGTTACTCACACCCTTCATATGCATCCATTCAATGCATAACTACAAGATTTATAAAATCTTTTAATGCATACCCACTCAATGCTACCTTGCATTGATTTAGGAATACTATGCATTCACACATACCATGCATGGTCTAACCATGAATACTTCATATAGGATGCATTACTATAATCAAGATCATTGGTGCTTACTTTCCTTGGGCTACTAAACTCATCACAACATAATACAGGCATGACACATTTCTATATGAATGCAGTATAAAATTCAGATACCCACATGGTATGAGATCTCTTACCTTTACCACTCCATGCAATTTGTCATAATCAAACCCTTACCCTCATGGGTCCTACTTACACCCTTGACATTACCAGTTTGGTTGGTCCTTTGCAGGAGATTGTAGAATTTACTCACCAAATTTTGATTCTGGACTTGTTGCCTTACCCCTTTCTCCATAGGGTTGCTGGTCATATTCGTCAGTATCAGCAACATATTCAGCCATGTCCATGGTGTCGTTGGTTTTCCCACTAATTCCAACACCAATGCAATAATTATCATTAGTGGTTCATTATAAATATATAATTCTTACTACTCTTACCAACATGTAATATCCTATGCATGCAAGGCATATCATCATACACTTCATGTACAAAATTTGTAATTAGCAAGACAGGGTTTAAGGAAATTTCCCTTTTCAAGTCCCTCATCTTAGCATGGAGCTCCTCTTCCACACAACAACTAGTTTGACTTCATGGTCTTGCTACCCCTAGGCATGCAATTCTCGGATAATTGTCCATATTGACAGCAACACATTTATTTTTCAAGCAATTACTAGCACTTTACTGCTTCGGATTCAAATTCTGGTGACTCTCCCTTGTTCCCTGCTAGATAAGCTTTCCAATTCCTATCCACATGCTTCATTCTGACCTCAGGTGTGAAAAACACACCACTTCTATAATGATGGCAGAACACTCCACTATATTTTGGTCTGAAATGCTAACTTCAGCCACCTAGATCTTTCTTCCTTTTCAGTCCTGAACTGCTGAAAAATCCGTTGAGAATTCACTGAAAAACCCACTGGGACACTAGCTGGAATTTGCTGAAAATTCCATTTGAAAACCCCAAAAATTCCTTTTTCTCAATCGGACCTTTTTCCAACTAAGTTTCCGACGTTTCGGTGGTCAAAAGCTCTAGTTTTCTCTGTGCTCATCAGTGGCCTGTTTATCTATCTTTTCGGCATTTCGGCGGCCAGGACCACTAATTTTCCTTGCGGTTCATCAGCGGTCTGATTGTCTATTTTCCTTCGCTGTGTCGGGCTTGTAGGGGTCTAACGCTCCAAACTTTTCGGTGGGGAACCGAACTAACCTCTACATCGACGGTCGGGTACTCTGTGCATCGAGCGGCTAGTCCTTTCGGCTTCCGCAATGATGGCCAACGATCCTTCTATGTCTTCTATGGCCACATGCCTATCGGCGGTCGGAACCTCTAGTAGCTACGGCGTCAGTGCTAGGATTTTCTTCTCGTCGGGTGAATAGTCCCTTATGTGGCCGCAACGACGGGCAAAAATTTTACTATGGTCTCCGCGGGTCACCCATCGGCGGTCGGAATATTTGATCACTGCGGCATCGGGTGGATAGTTAACTAGGCAGCCGCAACTACGGGTGGTAATCCCACTACGGTTTCCGCAGTCCTTAATACCCCATCGGTCGTCAGAAGGACTAAACTCTGCACATCGGCAGTCGGGAGCTCTATCCATCGGAAGGTTAGTCCTCTAGACTTCCACAACGATGGGTGCACGAACCACTAATATTTCCGACGTTCATCGGTGACCCATACAACTAACTTCTTCCGATTGCCGATGGGTTCAACACTTAGAAAAAATTTGAAACTTCTTCCTTGCATTGGCTCTTCCTTCAACTAATGATCATCGTTCTACCTCACTAGCCTCGGCAGCTTCATCTTCTATTTGTCGGCGATCCGGTCCTCTAGTCATCGACGATCCCAACAACTAAACTCTTTCGATCGTCGATGATCTCATGCCTTAGAAAAATTTCGGAAATTTTTCCACTTTTGTCTTCTGTCGCATCGGCTGTCGGAATGACTATCCACTGCGGCATCGACGGTCAGGGACTCTATCCGTCAGAAGGATACTCCACTAGCTAGCTGCAATGGTGGTGCAAAATCAGCTAATCTATTCCAATGTTCATTGGCAACTTCATCATCTAAGCATCGGCAACTCAATCAACTAATCATCACTGATCGTCGATGATTTCACGACTTAGAAACATTTTCAAAATTTTTGCTCTGCCATCGCTATTGGCGGTTCAACCCACTATCATCTTGTCTCTTCCGCTGATGTTTTGGCGATCCAAACAACTAGTTTTCATTGATCCAAACAACAAAATTTCGTTGCTCTAAACAACTAGCTGTTGCGGGTCAATCTACTAACCTCCGTTGATGTGCCATCGACGATCCCCTCAACTTAGTGGTGCCGATCGCCGATGGTCGGTGTCGGGTAGTCTTCCACAAAAGGGGCCAACATATCGGTAGCCTTTGGCTGATCCCCTTTGCAACTGTGGCTCTGACTTCCTTTGTTCTCCACCGATGGTTGATGAACACATAGAAATTTTTCCACAATTTTCTTCCGACCAGCTTCTGTCGGGTGAGATTTAGACTAGCTCTTCTACTGCATCGGAATAAATTCTCACTAAGTTTTCTAATGAGTCGACAATTTTGTCTCTTAGAAAAATGTTGTGAATTTTTATTAATTTTCTTGTCATTCACCCATTTTCTCTTGGTTTCTTCTGGGTAGTAGGAAACCTGCGTTTGCTAACTATTTCTCATGGCCCTCTGAGCCCCAAATGCTACAACATAAACTCTGTCACTACATCTGCACGGCCCATTCAGGCCCATGCTGCAACCAGAGATCTGATACCACACTGTAACGTCCCCGACCCTCCGACTGGCGAAGAGGAAGCTACCAACCATCAAACAGACCGGGAAAACTACCCCCATGAACATGAACATACATAAAAATTGAAATGCTTGAACATAAAGCATACACAGATACATAATTATTTATCATAAAATGGAAGTAAACATTCATTCATTCTGCATTCAACATGTTCATCATAGTTCATTAGTCATCAAATATAATTGCAGAAGTAAAATGGACAAGAATACTTATCTTAAAAATACTTTTTCCCGCAACCAGCTAAGTCATTGCAACGATCCACCCAACCATAGGCCAGCGTGCTCATCGATCTCTTAGCAACACTGCCACCCTCGAGTTGGGCATGATTCCCCAAGGTATAAGGGTCAAGTAGGCTTACACATAGCCAAGGTTGCACAAAACAACCAAGTCAACACAGTTGGGTTTTTTAGGCCATCAAGGAACTAGGAAAGGCTAAATGCTAAGCTGGTGGTCTCAATGGAGAACTAAGGATGCCTACACCAAAGCTAAACCTGACTTCTAAGACATCCACACACCCAACACTAGGAATCAGTCCTTTCTCTACTTCGCAGTTCCTCAGGCCCTGACTTCCCTTTTCAATACTCTTCAAGGGTGGTGGAGAAGAAAGCCAACAGTCTAATTCTGTCTGAGTGGCTCCCAACACCAGGTTTCTCAAGCATACCTAGCCTTTAATCCTGCTCTAAACAGTCTGAATACCAACCATTGCATACTGCAGTAAAACAAACAGCTCACAGCTCTGTGAAGAAAATAAATATAACAGGGTGACAACCTAAACGAAAGGGTGAACACAGCTCAGGTTAGACAAGATGATTCAGAGTTGTTCTTGGCCCTAGTGTGGCCAAAACAACTCAGTGGCACCCAAAAGATGATTGCATTTACAACAACGAACAACGTGGGGGAAAACCACAACAAGCCACAGTTTCAGGGGAAGAACAACAACCGATCTCATGGCTAAGCCATAGAAACATTACACAACCTGAAAATGGGAGAGAAGTCCGATTCTCAATCTTGGACAGGGGAAAAACAGGTACACATACCACAAAACTGTGAGGGTAACACACATACACATAGCCCGATAATACAAAAGGAAAATCGATCCTCTTCACAGGCCTGGGAAGAACACAGTCGATTTCTCTGGGAAGAACCATGGATACCTTTCATAGTTCGATAATGTAAACAGGGTCAGACTCTCAGCGTGAATGAAGGAAAAGTAGAACGACTTGCTGTGGGAGGAAAAATAGATCCACCCCCCAGTAATCGGCAAGAGAAGGGAGAACATAATCGAGCCCTGCATATGTGAGATGGTCAAGACAAAAACCATGAGTGAAAGAATGGAGGGAGTGGTAACCGTCCCCCTGCCCTCCGTGTGAGGAAGAGCGAGCTTACTGGTGGAGTGTACGTAGGGCAAAGACTGACAGTCCTACCACCCACCACTCCCCAACCATAACTGCTCCCAACTAATCAAACAACAGAACCTTTGTGGGTGGTCGACGCATGGAAAACTCCCAATGGATCCCACGGTTTAGACAAACCCCCCTTAACCTTAGGAATCATGCCCTTTTCATTTAACGTTGCACCGTCGTAGCTAGCCGTAGGCTTATTTTAATTAATGTGCATATTTACATGATGCAAAAACTCTAACGTGCTGGATAGCACGATATGCCATCTGCAACGATCCTTACTACTGAAACATACACAACCAAATTGATGGTGGGGATTTTGCCTTTAGCTCCACACCACGATTAATTACAATATATACATCATGTACCTTTTAATACATCCGGGGTCAAAACCGGGACATTACAATAAAGTTGAGGGACCTTTTAGATGTAATGGTAGAGTGAAGTCAATCACTCTTGATCCATAAAATATAAATCATCCCAAGCAATCCTCACCCTTCCAATCCTAGTCCCAAGGATGCCAACAGGCATGCCAATTAGGATAGTAGACCAAAACGCGACCCCATTTTATTGAAGCAAATTGCGCTCTCGTTTAGTAAAACCTGTTTTATGGTTAAAACAAGATGATCTTGTCATTTTCTCCACAACGCAACGCTATTGGATCTTGGACGGAGTAGAACAAGAGTGGGAGAACTTGTTTTGGGTGAGCCAAATCCATCAACCTCTTCTTTGTGAGGTATTTTCCTCAAATCTTCTCATTATTTTTTCCCTAAATTCATTAATTTATTTTCCCTAATTTGAAATTATACCAAAATATTTAATTTATATGGCCAATGGAAACTAATGGAAACCAAAACCCCAATGGGATTGGCCAATGGAGACCAAAACCCCAATGGAATTTACATGGCGAGTGGAAACCAAAACCCCATTTTAATTATAAAAATCAAATAATTTTGATTGTCACGTCCCCATGCCTCCGACCGGCAAGGAGGACGCGATCCATGGCATTAACCAAGCATACTAACAGCCTCATGAACATGTACACGAAGTAAAATGGCAAAACCTAATGCTGAAGTAGAATGCATTGAAGCAAAAACATGCACATATACAATTGTCCATCATACACAGCTGAATTAATTCATCTTGCACAGCGGAAACAACATGCATTCACACAATCATTATTTCAACATGTTCATTTCTATTTAATTAACAGTAATTATAGATTTGCAGAGGTAAAATGCACAAGATTACTTATCTTATGAAAGCTTTGCTCCACAACCAGCTATGTCGCTGCAACGTTCCACCCAACCATAGGCCAGCGTGCTCCTCAATCTCTCAGCAATGCTGCCACCCCCGAGCTGGGCATGATTCTCCAAGGAATAAGGGAACTAGCAGGCTTACACATAGCCAGGATACACAAAAACACACAGCCAAGCCAACCAAGTTGGGTTTATCAGGCCATTAAGGAGTTGATGAAGGCAATTTGCTAAGCTGGTGAGCTCATTACAAAGCCAAGAACACCTACACTCGAACTAGCCTGACCTATAAGACACCCATCCACACCCAACACAAGGAATCAGTCCCTTCTCTGCTACACAGTCCCTCAGGCCCTGCATTCCCTTCCAGTGCTATTCAGGGGTGATGGAGAAGAAGGCCATCCCTCTAGCTCTGTCTGTGTGGTTTCTAGCACCAGGTTTATCAAGCAACCAAGCCAACACCCTTACTCCTCACACAGTCCAAAGACCAACAATTGCACTCAGGCAATCAATTCATCTCTCACATCTTAAATAGGAAAACGAACTCTGAGTCATTATTGGCCCTATCGTGGCCAAAATGACTCTCAGGCGAATTTACAATAGCCACCAACATGTAAGAAGACCACAATGATCACAGTCATCAATATGGAAAAACACAGCCCGTCCTGGGCAATGAAATCACCAAGAAAACGTATACAGACCGAGCTGGGGAAAAATTACAGTCTCTCAACCTGTGGGTGGGCGTGAGCAACAATGCAGAACCCACAATCGTCCTGTGAGTACAGGATATGGCCACACCATCTGCAAATCCGCAGGGAAAGAAGCTACGTGGGTAAAACCCAGAAATTTCTGTGCGTGAGACCAAAAACGGGAAAGGAATCCTCTGCGCGAGAATGCCCAGCAATAGAGAGGACGTGAATTGCAGAAGAAAATCGTGTGGTTAAAAACCCAGGAAAAATTCCTGTGCGTGAAAGCAATAAGCAGCCAAATGGGAAGTGCGTGAAGGTGAATTGCTTCCAGGAGGACGTGAATTTGCAGTCGTGGGTGCTCAGCAACTCGTGGAGTGAAGATGAATATCTGCGTGAGGAGAT
Source organism: Pseudotsuga menziesii (assembly GCA_001517045.1). NCBI lineage: Eukaryota > Viridiplantae > Streptophyta > Pinopsida > Pinales > Pinaceae > Pseudotsuga > Pseudotsuga menziesii. The sequence continues at coordinate 319,457 of LPNX010392732.1, read as the reverse complement.
GAACAACCAAAATCGTGGGTAGAGGGTGCGTGTGGGTGAAGACTAACAGTCCTGCCACCCCAGCCCCCAAAATCATTAACTACTTCAACCACCAGCAGTAATTCTTCAATGAGAGTGGTTGGAAATAAAAACAAGGGAATAAGACACATGGGTTTTGCTCATTTTAGCCAAAGTTGGAAAAATCCCCCCCCCTTTACCTCCTTATCCTTGGGAAAATCATGCCCCATTCGATTTAGTTGCCGCGACCGTAGCTGGTTGTGTTCATATAATTAATTATAGATGCATATTTACATGATGACCAATACAATATATGCCGCATGCCCCGATATACCTTCAGTGACAATTTAAATCCCAAAACATGGCATTACCAATCAATGGTGGGGCCTTGGCCTTTAGCTCCACACCATGATCATTTACAATATATATATATATCATGTACATTTAATGTAACAGGGTCAAAACCGGGGCATTACATTGATTATTTACCAAAATTCATACCCAAAATTCACATGCCCAATGGAAACCAAAACCCCAATTAACTCATAAAAACAAGTCAATTTCACTATTTCCATATGCATATTCACAAGCATCCTTGTGAATCCATACCAAATTCACAAATGTGGAAAGTTTGTCAAGCAAATTACAAGTTTGCATAAGTAGTTTACATGCCCAATGTAAACCAAAGCCCCAATTAACTCATAAAAAACAAATGAACTTCACTATTTGCATATGTATATTCGCAAGCATCATTGTGATTCCAAACCAAAATTAACAAATATGAAAGGTTTGTCAATTATATTGCAAGCTTGCATACAACTAAAAAAAAATCAAGTAGAATTCATATCTTCCCTAAAATACATAAACAAACATGGTAAATCCCTTGCCTCTATCCGAAATATCGAAGTTGGTCGTCCAATAACATCAATAAACACCTTATAGTTTTGATGAAACTTCCTAATCCAAGTGTTAAAATAAGGTATAGAAGCTTCCCATGCTTAACAAATATTTCCTCTTGACTGAAAGGTACTTTTTGGTTAAGGTCAAGACAACAAAGTTCAACAATAGGCTCTACGAACATCAAGATACATAAGGAGGTTGATGTGTTTGCTTACATGCCGATCACATACTATCATACATGATAGAATCTAGTGGAAACATTGCAACCATAAAAGCCACTATACACAATTGTGCATTTAAAGTCTCTCATGGGTATATAGAAAGAGGGCATAGAACTAAAATAACATCAAGTGGAATCCACACATGGCCCAATTTACATATAAACAAAGATCTGCTAAATAAACTTTGGAGTCCAAAAAACATCATGCTACAACAAATAATTACATATCTAACAAAATCGTTGCCTATACTAGGATTTTATTCATTAATAGCACATTATGTTGCCTATTCTAGGGTCTAGCCATTGCCTCTACCCACAATTTGGTAGCTGGTCCTACAAGGGCATTATTCAGCACCTCACAATTTCGATGAAATTTCATAATCCAAGCCTTAAAATAAGCTAGAGGAGCTTCCCAATCAACATATGCACATATAACATTTTATGTACACATGCATATGGAAATTGGAATTAATACTTGAATTTGGGACATAAATTTAAAATTTAAAATGTTAAATGTTTATTCTTTACTATAAAATTCAAGATCAATTTTAAAATTTAAATAGTAGATTTAGTTTATGTTGTTATTTGTCATACATTAGTTATACACTTTTCAGTACTTAGAGATGTGATTATATCATGTGTTTATTTTTCTAATGATATTTTATTTGTATTTATGATTGCAGTGGCTACTATGGATAACAATGCTGAGATATTGAGGGTTATTTGCCATTTCAGAGAGATTGGTTCTTCCTAGAGTGGTGGAGATGAGTTCTGCTGCTCCTTGTCAGACTCATTACTAACTATTGTTGATACGATCGCAAGATCGAATGATGCTTTGTATAGCATCGCATCCTACAGGGAGAGGAAAAGACAAGAATACGTTGATGGGTTGCGCTACAATGCGATAAAGAAGCTAAAAATAACCAAAAAACACATCTATACATTGTTTAGAGTTCCTGGGACAGATGACATTCCGGAGAGCACCAAGCCACATATTTCGATTGAGTGGTGCACCTTTCCACCCATTACAGTCCATTGGAAGGATAGATGGTACATGGTTTTTGACATTCCCCCACACAACAATATGGAAGTATCGTTCTACTCGTTTGAAAGTTGTATGCAGATTTTGTGATGGGAAAACATATCAACTATTTTGACATGTTGGGATTCTAGGGAGTTGGTTGGGGGATGCCCCAACATTGATCCAATGCTAGGAATATAGATTCCAATCCACATATACCTGCACCCTGTTCCCAGCTACTGAGGGCAGGCATCCCTCCTGCACATGATATGGTTGCCGAGATAGAGGAGGCATTTTTGACTCTAGCTGAGATGGTTTCTCGACACATGACTACTATTAACCAAAAAATGCCCTCATCGTCTGCTGAGGTACAACCACCAGCTTTTGGTGGTAGAGGAACATCTATTGGTGGGGATAGACTGACATCCCATGTTCCTTAGAGCAAGCCACACGTCTGCACAACATGTGGTCAATCCTGTTATGGTCTTGGACCAAGACACGGTACCTCTATGATGGTTGGTGGTCAGGTAAGGACATTGTTAAAACTCTATTATTGTTCAATTTTCAAATTTTCCATATTGTATGTAACATATTAAAATATTCGTAATATGTGCAATATTTACTCTTGCAGGAGATTGATGCCTCTCAAGGGGGTGGTAGTGCACCCGGTGTGGTTGTATCGAGGCCCAAACAACCAACATTGAGGTAATATTTAAACATGTTTCATTTTGTTAATACATATCATTTTGTTAATGCATGTGTTAGTCTTTATTAATTTGTTAAATCGTCTAATATTTAAAAATTTTGAAGCTGCGGGAACCCCATTTAGAACATGATGCTGGAGACATTGATCTCAGCGAAATACTCCAAGGTGAAATTTATGATTCCCTGAAGAATGTAAGTACATGGTTAATGACTGAATCTTTTTCGAATTATTTAAATTTCTTATTGTACACTCCTTTATAAATTGCTAATATTTATGATTTTTAAACTTGCAGATGCTATCTGCATCTGAAGAGGGGAAAGAAATTGCTAGAAGCGGTCACTCCCATGGGGGATATATGTCCCACGAAGGGGTAAGTATATTAAAACATGTTAATTTTTCGATACATATTATTCCATCCATTCAAATCCATGTATAACTATGGTAACACTTTATGACTGCAGTCATCATCGCAAATCCTTGCACTGCCTCTTTTGTTTGGATATCCCTGTAGTCCAAACATAGATAAGTGGGTTGTTTACACTAGACGACTTCAACCTACTCATCCCACGGTAATGTACACACTTCCAATGGCAGTTGCTAGTTGGATTTGAATTCACTTCACAACTAGTTTTTCTTAATGTTATTTTCGCATGTTTACAACATCATGATGTAGAGTCATTAGTGCTAGACCTTAGTGGGGTTGTTTATGTTGCAGTCATTGCTGCATCTACAATACAGATAAGTCACACTAAGGTACATCTACTTGAATATTTGTAATTGTAT
>LPNX010392732.1:247501-314081 GCA_001517045.1 Pseudotsuga menziesii | reverse complement strand
CCAAATGATAAGGCCGAGCCTCCACCCATGCTTGCATGCCATTCTTATGCCTATGTGTCTGCTTCAAAATTTTCTTCGGATTCAACATGCCTATGCCTTGGAGTACGGTAAACCATGTCTAATTCAACATTATATCCAAATTTTCAATATGCTCGTGTTTAGCCATTGGTTACAGTATGATGCACACCTCCATTTCTTATGAAATTTTAGAAACATATATGGTCTTTTTTGCAGATTGGAAATATGTAAATTTTAACAAGAATACATAATTTTTTGTATCTTTTTCTTATTTATCTTCTGTCATCACTCCTCAACTCAAAAAATACACGGTTAGTGTTTCTTCCATATCTCTTTCATTTCTCAACCATTTAAAAAAAATAATTGTATGGTGCACTAAAGAACATTGACCTCTACATGCTTTAAAAAACCAATTTCCAAATAATTGCATTAAGACATTCAAATGTTGCACCCACAATTGACATACCGTTTTCGAGGTTTGATCTCTTAGATAATTAAAAAAAATTAAAATAATTATTTTTGTTATTGGAAAAATAGTCGTGCACTAGTACTATATGTTTTCTATATGTCTACCAGTTTTCGTAAGTTTATTCCATCATTTAGTCACTCAAAGGTTGCACTTGCAAAAACATATACCTTATAATTTGTCCCCAAAATAAAAAAGTTCTTGTTAAAAAATATCTAAATTTAGATAGTTAGAAACAATTTCAATAGAAAAAAATTATATATTTGGAAACGTCATTCAATTTCCTACATTTCTTGTTTTTTACTCATCGCAAGATTCATTGTGTAAGTGTCTCAAAATATCCATGCAAGTTGATGGATGTCTATTTTTTCAGTTTTCTATTGCATCTAATGCGTCAAAAGAGACCCTCATCAGCTTGCACACACCCATAAAGAAGACTACCATAAGAAGATGTTGGAGCATCTTTTGTGCAAGATCTACAAGAAGTTATATTGTAATCCTTTAAATATGATTATAAATGACGTTCAAATAACCATTAAGGATTTTCTCTTAGAGGACCTCATTGAAAAATGTGTGACTCGAATATGCCCCCTTGTGTTGAGAAATTATGGATTACCAAACATTACAAGGATAACACCATGTAATGGAGGTTTTTGTGGAACTTTGACCCCCCAAAACATTTCATTCTTTGAGTTTATAGAGGAGGAGGGTGGACGAATGTTTTTTCCAAGGTTTTCAAAGTGGTGGACTTGAAATGAATAAAACTCATTGACGCTCTTATATGCACAAAGCACTAGTGCATAAAACATAAGGCGCACCAAAAACAATTATGATTATAAAATGCTAAATTATCATTTTTTAATTAAAAACATTGAAATTTGTATTGATTCTCTATAACAAACACATAGCACAGGTATGCATTGAAATGATGCATCGGTCAAGTTAAAAGAAATCATTTTTAAATTAAAAAACACCGATGTGATATGGAACTCTAGTTTTGTGAGGAACAAGAACTCACTCTAGTATTGTGAGGGAAAGTAATAGACGATATGCACCCAATGTTGGATTTTTATCTTACCGTCACCTGTTACAAAACGACGTCTGAGCTATTGTCTCCTTTTGCTAGAATAAAAAATCAACCATTTATCTTCTGGCTCTTCAACCATTTTAATTATAATTATTACAGAATTGTGTTTTGCTGTTTTTATTTGTGGTTGAATCTTAATTTTGGTTTATGAGTGTGCAATTCCATAGGTTATATCTATGTTTTCGGTTATGTTTTTTTCAAAATTATTGGGTTCTTTATTAGGCAATCAAATCCATATTATACCACAACACATTAGTCCTCCCATGATTATACAAGTTTTGTATTCGGAATTTGTTTGATTAGTCTTCCATGTAAATTTACATTTACATGTAATATTTATTTGAATGTACATAGATTGTTTATATATATATAAATTTTAATTTTAATATAATAATAATTATTTTAAAATTTTAATTATAAAAATGTTAAAATTTAATAAATACTAATTTAACTTATTTTGAATATAAATTTGTTTAACATGAGGGTCCAATTTTGAAATCTAAATGTTACCTCTCATGGCATGGCCATGGACACCATTCTTCTTGGGGGCTATAAATTTCATGTTCAGCTTTTCCAATGAAGGTTAATTCTAACCCTCAACCACACTCAAGCAAATCATAAGCAAACATTTATCTTGGGTACATGATGTATTGTTTTTATTGGTTGCTAAACTACTTATTATACAAATTTCTTGTCATGGCATTGAAAATAGTAAATAGAAATGCTCTTATTTATTAATTCCAATAATGTGATTTCCATTAGTTGTATTGCAAATAATTTCTTGTCATGGCATTCAAAATAGTAAATAGAAATGCTCTTACTTATTAATTCCAATAATGTGATTTCCATTAGTTGTAATATTTGCATTGATGGCATTGTGAATTCCATTTTGCATTATATATGACATTGACATTGTGATTGGTTTAAGTTTTTCCCCAAACCTATTAAATAAAGTAATATATATTTGTTTGATGAATATAGAATCAAAGTGGTGTATATAGTGGATTCCAAATTAAGCTTAATTAATATATGAGTATGTGGTGGCAAACATATTAAATAAAGTAATATATAAATGTGTGATGAATATTGATTTAGAATGGTGTACATAGTGGGTTCAAAATTAAGTTTAATTAGAATATATCAGTATTTTTATGTCATATGTAGTATATGTAACATTGCTATATATGTGTGTGTGCGTGAGAGAGAATGTAAGATATATAGAAATCATATATTTGGATTAGTTTATGGGTCTACGCATGAAGATGGTCCCCAAAACCATTGCAACAAGACCATGTTAGCAGAAAAAAATAACCGCATGTACATGTTCTTGAAAGTGCTCATGCACTTTTGACTCGGCATAAAAACATATAAAAGGGCCATGGGGTTTTCAATTGTTAAACAACCCCATGGATAAAAACACCCTTACATAATGTGTGTGCACAAGAGTGATGGAAACTCAACAATAGATCACAAGAGGGCGGGTGAATTCTATTCGAGCATTAATCCACCTTAGTACCATGGTCATACACCTAGGATGCATTTTCATTTTTCTTGTACTTATGTCATATGATCCAACTTAGGTTATATTGATCAATCTTGGTATATTAGGTGATTTTGGACTCATTTATTGACAATTGAGGAGCTCTACTTTGATCATTATGTCAGTTGAGGCACTCTATTTTGATCATTCTAACATCCTAGGCACCCTCATTGATGACAGTCTTCCTTGGTGCGCTCCCCATCCCTTAAAACATGGAATTCGTTTGACTAAGGGTGCTAGTGGATGTATCTAGTGGTTTTGGAATCTCTTTGGGAATTTATTTCTTCCTAGGGACTCTGCCACTCACCCATGTGCTCACCCATTGTAATGTCCCCAAAATTTGGAAAAAAAGAAATAATATTAGGCTAGCTAATTACTACCTGAAATGGACATTAACTTATCTTCTGCGGAATGTGTCGAACTTTGTTCACGGAACAGAATTGTCATAAGTTGTTCTTACCCTATTCTAGATGTTTTCCTCGATGTGGTTAATAATGTAATTCTAGAATGTATTTAAGTTACTTGATTTGGTTTAGATGGTTACGTTGTTCATTGATTATTTCTTATCATACATGTGCGTGTATGTCTATTTAGATTATAGCTTGCTTACTGGTTGTAATTTTTGTTTATTGGTTTATGAAAATCCCTGATTTAACTTGTATTTGTCATGGGGTGGAATGGCGGGACTTGTATTCCTTACAGGGCCACTTGGAGAGGTAACTGGTTTTACTTGACATTACAGGGTTTACTTAGTTCATGTTGAACTAATGCAACTCTTCTTCATTTTGTGCAGGTTCATTAGGTGAAACAACAGGATTTGAACCCGAAATCCGACGAAAGAATACGATGACATCCGATTTATCGTACAGATGTGTCGGATAGCAATGATGAAAATTACTGAGCCTTTTGAAGTATTTTAGTGCCGTCGAATTTTCGACACTAGGGCATAGGTTTTTCGACGGCTATGTTGTCTGATTTTTGACACTAGGGCGTAGGATATTCGACGGTTATGCATAGGATATTTGATGGTTATGTGTAGGATATTTGAAGGCTATGCGTAGGATATTCGACGAATAAGTGTCGGATGTCGGATGCTAGTTTGTGGGTTTTTTGATGGGTGTGTAGTTGGATTTCCGACACTAGTTCGTAGGTTTTTTTGAAATAAAATAATGTCATATTTGAAATTTTTTTCCCATTTCATCAACATCATCATCATCATCGTTGTCATCATCGTAATCAACATAATAATCATCATTTTCATCATCAACATCATCATCATCATCATCATCATCATCGTCGTCGTCGTCGTCGTCATCTTTATCATCGTCATTTTCATCATCATCATCATCATCATAGTCTTTATCATCATCGTCGTCATCATCACACATCATCATATTCATCATCATCGTCATCATCATCACACATCATCATCTTGATCATCATCATCATCATCATCATAAGTCTATGGTCATCATCACCACCAACATCATCATCATCGTCATCATCATCATTATCATTGTCATCATCATCATCATCATCAAGAGTGTCATCATGATCATCATCATTATTATCATGAATATCATCATCATCATCATCAAGAGCGTCATCATGATCATGATCATTATCAGGATCCTCATCCTCATGATGATGATAATCATCATCAACATCATCATCGCCATCCTCATCATCTTCATCATCATCATCAACATAATATCATCATGATTGTCATCGTTGTCATCTACATCATAATCATCATCATCATCATCATTGTCATCGTCGTCATCAACATCATAATCATCATCATCATCAACATCATGATCATGAACATCGTTGTCATCTTCATCATCGTCGTATTCATCATCATCACCACCATCATCATCTTCATCATCATCGTCATCCTCATGATGATGATAATCATCATCAACATCATCATCGTTATCCCAATGATCATCGTCATCATCATCATCATCACCATCATCATCATCTTCATCATCATCCTTATCATCGTCATTGCCATCCTCATGATGATGATAATCATCACACAATCATAATCAACATCATCATCGCCATCATCATCATTTTCATCATCATCATCATCATCATCATTTTCATCCTCATGCTCATCGTCATCATCATCATCTTCATTCTCATGGTCGTCGGTATCATCATCATTGTTGTCACCATCAACATCAACGTCATCATCATCTTCATCATCATCGTCATCATCATCATCGTCATCCTCATGATGATGATAATCATCATCATCATCATCAACATCATCATCATCATCATCATCATTGTCATCGTCGTCATCATCATCATCATCATCATCATCATCATAACAATCATCATCATGTTCATATCCATAAACATCATCATTGTCATCATCATCGCACATCATCATCTTCACCATCATCAACGTCATCCTCATGGTGATGATAATCATCCTCATCCTCATCAACATCATCATCACCATCATCATCATAATCATCATCGTCATCATAATCATCATCGTCGTCGTCGTCGTCTTCATCATTGTCATCTTCATGATCAACAAAGCTAAGGGATGGGAGGAAGGTAATTGTTTCACTTTATTTGGTTGATATTTTTAAATATCCCCAACTTTATGTGTTTTCACAAACAATAAAAAATAGGAATATTTTTGTTGCAAGAGAAGATAAGAATAATAGAGTAATATGATAACTTATAATAATTATAATAGTTTTTAAGATATGATTTTATAATATTATAATGGAAAGCATTGAAATCGAACTTTTTGTGTAGCTAGGTTCTACCCTAGTTGTTACTAGATTGACTCACATGATAAACTTTTCAATCATCCTTCAAAGCTATATTTTCATTTATCGAAGATAGGGATGTGTCGTTATGTAGAGGGTTCTTCCCTCATTAATGTGAAGGTTCGTTATTCAAGTTTGGATGTTTTTCTCCCTCTTAGGTTTGCATCTCTCTATTGAACATATATTTAGTGACCCATAGATATATAAGTCGAGGAATCTATTAGATATAAGAAGTATTTCAAGTATACAAAAAATTCCTTTCATTTTATTGGCTATATTCAACAATTTCCTTCTCATCACTTTTTGATTGAAAGGTTTGCCAGTATTATGCAATTTTTTTCAAAAATGAATATTTGAAGTAAGCTATGTTTTACTTATTCTTAATGTTGGTGGATTACAAAACAAGTATCTTTGAAGTACAATAAGTTTTACTTATTCTTAATGTTGGTGAAAAGTTCATATCACTACTTAAATGTGGATATGTGTAGAAATTAACCTTCCGAAAGACTACCATAGGACATGTTGTTAGAAGCCATTGACTATGTTGTTGTTAGGACATGATGATGATGACGAGGAGGAGGGTCATGATGATGATGAAGAGGGTCATGATTATGAAGACAATGATGATGATGACGATGACGATTATGACAATGATGGTGATGATGATGATGGTGATGAAGAGGATGATGACGATGATGATGAAGTTGGTTATGATGATGATGATCATCATCATTTCCATCATCATCATCATCATCACCGTCGTCATCGCCATTACTATAATCATCATCATGATGACGATGATGGTGATGATGATGATGTTGATGAATATGATGGTGATCATCATCATTGCCATCATCATCATCATCATCATCATTATCACTGTCATCATCGCCATTACCATCATGATGATGATGATGACGATGATGGTGATGATGATGATGATGATGACGATGAGGGTCATGATGATGATGAGGATGATGATGATGACGATGACGTTGATGATGATGATGAGGAGGAGGAGGAGGTTCATGATGATGAGGAGGTTCATGATGATGATGACTAGAATGATGCTGAATACAACAATGACCATCACCCTCATCATCACCGTCATCATCGCCATTACCAACATCATGATGATGAAGATGACGACAATGATGATGATGATGATGAGGGTCCTGATAATGAAGACAACGATGTTGAAGATGACAATGGAAATGATGATGGTGATGATGGTGATTATTGCCATCATCATCATCATAATCATCATCATCATCATCGTCATCATCATCACCATTACCATCATAATGATGATGAAGACGACGACGACGACAATAATGATGATGAGGGTCATGATAATGAAGACCATGATGTTGAATACAATGATAAAAATGATGATGATGATGATGTCGATGATGATGATGATGATGATGATGATCATAATCATGATGATGAAGATGATGATGATCAACATAATGATGATGATTAGGTGATATTGTAGGGATTAGGGATCACCGTCATCCTCATCATCAACATCATCATCAACAACATCATCAACGTCATTATCATCATCATCATCATCGTCATCGTCATCGTCATCATCATCATCATCGTCATCGTCATCATCATCGTCATCGTTACCATGATCATTTCATATGATATCAACGTGGCCATCACCATCTTCTTCATCATCATCATCATTGTCATCGTCGTTGTCAACATCATCATTTGTGTTAACAATTTGGTATCATCGTCATCACCATCATCACCACCATCTTCATCTTCATGGGTTTGATTGTAGGGATTAGGTGAGATTGCCATCACCATCATCATATTATAATAAAAAATACTATTCCTAAGTTAAAAATACTTATAATAAAAAATACATATACCTAAGTTAAAAATCCTATACCTAATAAAAAAATACTATTATGGCAATACATATAATGAAATATACTCTAATAATATTTTATTATATGGAAACACATATAATATAAAAGAATATATAATAAAAAATACATAGTCTTTTTCGACATTGTTGCGACTCTGGTTTTGGACATTCTATGCAATTTGGACATTTTTATGAATTTTGGAGTAGCTCCGGTGTGTCATTTCGTGGCGGCTCTGGTGTATCATTATGAGTAGCTTTGGTGTATCATTTCACAGCTCTGGTGTATCATTTCTACAAGCTCTGGTGTTGCCTTTTGTGGCTCTACTATATCATTTTGCCGCTTTGGTGTATCATTTTTATGCAATTTGGACTAGCTCCTGTTTTTGATTTGGAGCTCAAGGTTGACATTTGGAGCTCACGGTTCACAATTGGAGCTCATGGTTTCGATTTCGAGATCACAGTTCAAATTTGGAGTTCATGGTTCATGTTTGGAGCTCACGGTTTCGATTTGGAGCTCATGGATGAATGGGTAAGCATCACCTCATTTTTTTGGGCATGCTGTGACAGGGGTTTTTGGGCATGCAACTGGTTCAGGGTTTTATATTGGATGGGAATACAACCAATTCAAGGTTTTAGTTTTTTTGGGATTGTTGTGATGTTTGCTGTGTATTTGTGGGAAAATATCTACAACCACATCAATTACAATCTGAAATTTTAGATGCCCTAGATTGCCACATTACATTAGGATAGATGAGAGATAGGGGCAACATTATCTCTTGGCTCACCGTATCCCACCCATCATCGAAGTTGCAAGGGAGTAGGGAGCAGTTCTATGTGAATACTTGACCCGAATAGAGCAGTGGTTTACCTTCAGAAATAGTTCCCACTCTTTATTGCACACTAATATTTTGTTACAACAATTTGAAACTTGACTTCAATGAGATGAATCCCCCACCCCTATATGATTATAAAGGGTTTGTTAATGTTGGAATGAACTTGATTAACCACTTGGTTCCAAAATTGATCTAACTCAGTTTATGGATGATTGTATTTTTCTTCGTGTCATTTAAAACATCCATGTCTATATGTATCTGAGCTATGCATCAAATCGAATGGATAGAATATACAATAGGGGGGTTGTCCATTGGATAGGGGAAACACACAGATTACCAACATGAGAGAAATCCAACAAGTTTTGTTTGGTCTTATTAGGTCCTTAATTTTAATTTTTAAAATAGCATTTTTTGGATGAGGTGGTGAGAGATGGAAGACATTTGGTTAGAGAAGGAGAGGAGATAATAGGAAGTCCATCAAACCAAATAGTGAAGAAAGTCATTGGATATAGGGTTTTGAATGGAACTCCCCACACTTAAGAGAGGATATATTTTGTAAAGGTTTAGGTCTGGAAAAGGGTTGTTGGTATTGTTATTAATGATGTTGTTATAGTTGATAGCTTGTATAATATGGTTAAACAGTAGAAGGATGTTGCAGTTTCTTGAATTGTAAGTCTTTTGGGATAATAGTGGACAGTGATTCTTGTAATATGATCTATACTAGACTTGTTATATTTATGTTCCAAGGATTTATTAGATTATGATGAATATTAATGGAATGATACCCCCATTCCAAATATTTGGTTTGTTCTTTTTATATGCAAACGATGTGTTTTTTTTATTCCACAAATATGTTAATAAATGAATTCTTATTTAGTAAAGTTGTGTCACATTCTGTAGTAGAAGGTACTAATAGTTATAAGGGCTTGTTTGTTCATGGTGGTATGGGAATGAGTTGCACTTGAATGAATGCGGACTTGCATAAGTAAATAAAGGAACCCTATATGGTGGAGTAAATGTTGGTCATGATGTCCATGTTGCATTAGAGTCATATAGAATTTAGTGTCATGTAATGCTTTGGGTTGGACCTTCCCCTCTCTAAGCATTTAATATTCCAATGCTTGGACTATAATAAACCACCTTTGTGGAAACTAATGCAAACTTGTGTATGAGTTTGAGCCAACATTTACAACCAACAACTAGTTTTAAGTCTCAATTTGGAAATACAGAAATATGGAAAGATAGGGATGACAATACATACAATTTTGAGTTTGAATCACTCAATTGCTCCAAGAAATGAGAATTGGGTGTACATTTTAATGAAGCAAGACAATATTGGTTAATTTTAGTAATGTAGACTCACAATAAGAACTCTTCCATACAATGTACTAGATTTACCCACCTCATGTACATTTAGAGCGTAATAAAACATAAAAGTAGGGAGGGTTGAGCCCAACCAAGAGAAAAAGGAAAAATGAAAAATTTGCTGACTTCGAACATTTGATATGGGAAAATGGAGGTAAATCTTGAAAATTCTAAGATATGGGTTTTCTTGGTAATTTGAAAATACACTATAGTTGAGTCTCACCTTTTCTAATAGACATGTATACTAATTTTGGCATGCATTTTTTTCATCCCTTTCATGCAAATGTTTATCATGTTTAATAAACCCTTAGAATATGAAGTGTTTAACTTGAACCATTGGGTGAATCTTGCCAACAAATTCTTCTTGAGGGGCCAGGACTGCAAATTTTAGATGAATGGAATTTCCCACACAATAAGGATGCAAACATACTCCATGCTCTTTACAAAATACATACAAGGAGACGAGTGTCATTGTTAGGCACCCTTTTTCGAAACAATTTTAAAGAGCTCTTCAATCTTTTGAGGTTGGTAAGGCCTAATATTTTAAATTTGAACTCTTTTCAAGCCTTCTTCAGCCGGTTTATCAGTATCATTACTGCAACTGAGAGGCATCCAAAATTAATGTACAGAGGGCATGTTCAAGATACAGTGGAGAGAATCTTCTCTGAAGTGCCGGGTTATGCACTATAGAGTAGCGTTGAAGAGGTTAAAACATTCACTCTATAGGATCTCCAAGAACTAACATCATTATTTTTCCATTACTATAAAGGAGATGTACTAGAAGATTTGCATGGACTTGTTGATTTCACCGTTAAGTAGAACCTAAATGATAAACATAGAGGAGCACTAAGAAAGCTACAACACTTTGTAGGAAATGACTATATATATAATGTCTGCAGCAGTCTGCATATATCCTTCAATTAAATGATCTTAGTTCTTGAAGATCCTGTAGAGTGGATGCTTGGTTGCTCTATAGGTTCCAAATATTTAGGTTCCTCATTAGATGCTTCACTATATGAATCATATATGAAGTCCCCAAAAATATGATTATTGATTTCAAATATAACATCCAACTCTTCATGAAATGGATAAATTCATGCACTTTGCATCTCATCATCAAACAAGTGTTTTCCTACAAAATATTCCTCATTAGAATCTCAACAATATGGAGCATATAATTTAGATTCTTGGGATGAGGTAATATAATAGGAGAATGGGTTCTTTCTTAAACAGGGCCTTTTTAAAAGGAATCTTCATGTATTTTTTCAAGGGCTTGATTTTGTGGAGGGTAAACTGGATCCTCAATAGATTCCTCATCAAGAATAGGATCCCATATCTTGTATAACAACTTGAGAATATTTACAATTCATTATACACCCTTACTAGGAATCCATATATACCAATTTATTGTGTCATGTTTTTGCAAGTTAAGATATATATTGAACATATTCATCTTAATATACCCAGGGCCACATTCAACCTTGGAAGAGATTCAATATGTAATTCAACATGAAACCTAGCAGAATCCTATTTCCCATGGAATTTTGGAATGCATTCCTCCTAACTATCATTATGAAATTCATTAGGATACCCCAAGATGTCCAAGAAAACCATTACAATATTCTATGAAGTGATGGTTTATGCACTACAGAGTAGCACTGAAGAGGTTAAAACATCCACTCTACATGATCTCCAAGAACTAACATAATTATTTGTCCATTACTATAAAGGAGATGTACTAGAAGATTTTCCTAGAATTGTTTATTTCACCATTAAGTTGAACCTAAATGATAAACAGAGAGGAGCACTAAGCAAGCTACAACACTTTGTAGGAAATCGAATGAGTAGAGATATAATGTATGCAACAGTTTGCATACATCCTTCACTTTAATGATGTTAGTTCTTGGAGATCCTGTAGAGTGGATGCTTAGTTGCTCTATAGGTTCCAAATATTTAGGTTCCTAATTAGATTCTTCACTATATGAATCATATATGGGTCCCCAAAACTATGATTATTTATTTCAAATATAACATCCAACTCTTCATGAAATGGATAAATGCATGCATTTTCCATCTCATCATCAAACAAGGGTTTGCCTACAAAATAACCCTCATCAAAATCTCAACAATATGGACCATCTAATTCAGATTCTTGGGATGAGGTAATATAATAGGAGAATGGGTTCTTTCATAAATAGGGCCTTCTTTAAAGGAATCTTCATGGATTTTTTCAAGGGCTTGATTTTGTGGAGGGTAAATTGGATCCTCAACAGATTCCTCATCAAGAATAGGATCCCATATCTTGTATAACAACTTGAGAATATTTACAATTGAGTATACACCCTTACTAGGAATCCATATATACTAATTTCTTATGTCACGTTTTTGCAAGTTAAGATATATATTGAACATATTCATGTTAATATCCTTAGGGCCACATTCAACCTTGGAAGAGATTCAATATGTAATTCAACATGAAACCTAACAGAATCCTATTGCCCATGGAATTTTGGAATGCATTCCTCCGATGTACTAGAAGATTTGCCTGGAATTGTTGATTTCACCGTTAAGTTGAACCTAAATGATAAAGAGAGAGGAGCACTAATAAAGATACAATACTTTGTAGGAAATCGAATGAGTATAATGTATGCAGCAGTATGCATACATCCTTCACTTTAATGATGTTAGTTCTTGGAGATCCTATAGAGTGGATGCTTGGTTTCTCTATAGGTTCCAAATATTTCGATTCCTCATTAGATGCTTCACTATATGAATCATATATGGGGTGCCCAAAACTATGATTATTGATTTCAAATATAACATCCAAATCCTAATGAAATGGATAAATGAATGCATTTTCCATCTCATCATAAAACAAGGGCTTTCCTACAAAATATTCCTCATCAGAATCTCAACAATGCAGACCATCTAATTCAGATTCGTGGGATGAGGTAATATAATAGGAGAATGGATTCTTACATAAATAGATCCTTCTTCAAAGGAATATTCATGTATTTTTTCAAGGGATTGATTTTGTGGAGGGTAAACTGGATCCTCAACAGATTCCTCATCAAGAATAGGATCCCATATCTTGTATAAAAACTTGAGAATATTTACAATTGAGTATACACCCTTACTAGGAATCCATATATACCAATTTCTTATGTCACATTTTTGTATGTTAAGATATATATTGAACATATTCCTTAGGGACACATCCAAATGTGTGCTCCCCCTGACATGTATACTTCTTGATTTTCTGAAACATGTAGTCCCCCTATCATACTACTGAAATTTTTTTGGAGGTCTGTTTATGAAGACTTTGACTGTACCAAGATTAGTTGCTTTTGAATGATGTCTACTACAGATCCAAGTCAACTACAAAGCCTTATTCAAGACTTGAACATGTCTCTCAAAAACAGACAAATATTTTGTTGCAAGTGTTGTCCCTAACTCTGTCAGTATTAATCATGTGAAGAGTAGTATTTTTAAATAACTTTGGATGAGTATGTATGCATAATCTGGGCATTATAACTCTTGCTGCAGACATATCTTCCTTGCATGTAGACATAATTTTGGTCCCTAAAATCCACCTCATTTATTGGATAAAGGATTTTACTGTAGCAATTTTGAGATCACCATTAGGATCATAAATTAGGTGCACCGGTGAAAATAGTAGTCAATGCACCATTAGGATCATAAATTGCTTCCAACTTTGCTTGTGTTGCTACATTATCCTTCAGTAATTGATTTGTTGATGGATACTATGAATTAATCCCATGGTACCATGGGAACATATAGTAAAATACAAAATCTTTCTTCATGTATTGCACCACATCAATAGCTTGTGTTGCTTCATGGGAAGCTACAAGAATATACAACATAATTTCTCATCAACTCCATGTTTTGGTAATATGGCCCCTATACTGACATTCCACTTGCATTATGTTGAAGACGATATAAGATACTTGAAATATTAAGTGTGGAAATGTGTGTATCATGTTTACTCATGAAAGCAACACCATTAAAATTAGAGTTGCAAATTCTCACCTACACCATGTGTCTATTTCCAGTTTTCCTGCCTATGTAATTCCCTTTTAATATCATGTTTCTTTGCAAACATATCATAATGCATTTGATTAGATATATATTTTTGCATTTTCAACATTTCCTCTTATTCATTAGTTACTTCTTGGATTTTATAATTTTTTGTAAAGTATTGTACTTTCTCAGCAAAATCCTTTAAGTTTTCATCAATAGAATTCATACATGTAGAATTCAATAGAAGTCACAACATATTTTTGAAGCCTAATATACATAATTTCGTGGACGTTTTAGGAGATAATTTTTCATACTTTTAAATGGATAACAGCAGGTTAATGATAATTCTAGGCAGTGATAAAAATCATAAGACAAAAGTAAAACTTCACCCTGAGCACTTTTAATCCTGGGCAATGATTAAGCATTCCAGGTCTGTCTGGATAGTCCATCCACCCTCTGCCCTAAGTCACTGCCTCAAATTAATTCTCAACAAACCACAAAAAAAAAGTTTGGGAGCAATCTCAGCATAAATAACATCAGTCCTAGGTTTGTTGAAACCGTGGAGAAGGCACCCTAGGCATAAAAAAGGGACTACTGTGCACCTTTAGGAAAATTGGAGCTGCATATAATGATGAACCTACATGTAAGGTGGTGAGCAGCAGTTGGAGCCTACCCTAATGAAGTCAGTCCTTCAACAATATACCTCAGACATGTCAGATCATTGATGTATCTCAAGATACTATCAACAACAATAACATCCACCTTCAACCTTGTCACAAAGGATGGCAATCTTGTTTCAATAGTGAAGAAAAAGGTAGGTTAGATTGATTCTTTTATTTTGAAAGAGGGTAGGTCGGATTGATGGTTGTACTCCTAAATTTTGTTGAAGATGTTAATCCAACAAAATGGCCATTTTGATTTTTCCACCACTTAATTTAGGGTTCTTCCCCTCAGCCTTTGAAATATTTTTGATGCAATTTATGTAACTTCGATTCTTCAAATTCATGATATAGAAATCCTTGGGAATACACATTTTGTATTTACCTCAAATGATAGATGGATAGTGTGGCATACCCCAATACTTAGCTATGTTGAGCATATTTATAGTAGAAAATGTGTTTTTCTCAGACAATGTGCCCTTCTGAGCTTTTTGAGGTCTCTCTTATTACTCTTACAAAAGTTGTAATAATAATACCATTACTCGTATTAATCCATCTACTTGAAGGGTCATACAATCTTAACCTAGTTCTATAGTATTTTAGGCTTCTAACTAGAAGGATGTCTTCCTTGTCTTCTTAGCTGTCAACAATGTTGAAATATCCATAAATAAGCCAAGGAGTTTAAGGGAGTTCATCCACTATCCATCTCTGTAAAAGTGAAACTTTATTCAATTTCAATGGTTGCATATATATTTTCTATCCCAACATGTTTCCATTTTAGATTCAACATGATACAAAATAGACTTTATGTGTTGTTAGTTCCCCAATACACAACAAAACCAACTAGATAAGCTAACATAAGGTTTACTACTTCTTGTTGACCTTCATAGGTATAGGTGAAGATGGTTGTGTTTTGTCAAATATAGTTCAATGAATTCTTCAATATAAATCCTAATGACCTTCATTTCTTGTAATCAAAACCATAAAGAATTTGAAACATATTCCTAATATTAAGCTGCATAATGTTTCTTAGGGGCTAGTTTTCCATATTGAAATTCCACAATGTTATCTTCATTGAGTGAGAGTAGTGACATAATCCATATTATATAAGACAACGCTATCATTCAACATGACTATAATATCGAAAAACTTTGAGGTTGGTGGCCCCTAATGAACATGTGCAAATTAATTGTGCATGGTATAGAGCTTCTTCGGTGTTTAGAGACATCTATGGGCCTATTCAAAGCTATTGCAACAAAAGATGACGAATTGTTGGCTTGAATATTTTGGGTTGTTGTATACTTGAAGTGTTATTGGTGTGAGACTTCTTATGAATCACTTAAATCTATCCTCTCCAATGTGATTGTTTCCTTGGGAAATTGATCGACCGTGAGGTGCTTAGTTCACTGGAAATTGGGTTAGGTAATAATTGGCCATAAATGGAGAATCATGAATCTTATGGTTTATGTTTTGGGTCTTGAAGCAAGTATTAGGTATTTTGATGTCCTCCATTTGTTATTTGAACATTTTATGTCAATTGTCACTATGTCTGATTTTTGTTTACCCCTCTTACATTTAACACGAGAAGATGAACTTTGTGGTTTAGACAGTTGGTTATATTTAGAATTATTCCCTGGTGTGAGTGATCTTTGATGTTTCCTTTCCCTTTTACCATCCCCTTGGTTTACAAAATCAAACATTCTTCATATGTTTGTAGCATATTTCTCTTGATTTGACTGAAGCTCATAATACATCTAATAGACTGTTTTGTTGGTAGAGACTGTTGAAGATTAAAAAGGTTTAATTTATCCCCATACAATTATAGTGAACCTATATGTGGTGTTGAAGAAGCTAACCTCAACCTATTTGATGATGGAGTAGAGAAGGACAAATTCGATCTTCTGTTCTTGAAGCCTTATGTATATGCTTAATAATATCAACACAAACCAATTGATGCCTTTCTCAAAGAGTCTATAATACTAAAATTTGTTTCAAACCTCAAGTTTGTGAAAACGACAACAATATCTTACACAAATGATAAGAGAATAATAAAAGATAAATAAGCATTAGTGTCACTTGAAACATAGATCATAGAAACTATTGATAAAGAAGACGATGGTGTTATTGTTGACAACATTAGGTTAATCTATGCCTCCTTAATGAGTGATCAGAAAAGGATAAGAACTTGGGCCGAAGTTGGAGGTGAACCAGACCATTTGCTAATTTTTCTCCAAGTGGAAAGAGAGGAAAGGTCTAAAATCCATTCAACTTTAATATGGTTGGTTGGAGAAAAATACTTGGTCAGATTGATCACTGTAGTATGCAATCCATTTAATGCCACCCTATAAGGAAATTGACAAGAGAATAATAGAGGATGAACAACATTAGCATCAATTGAAACACATATCATAGAAATTAATGATAAAGAGAAAAGGAAACAATATCTTTAGGTAAGTGTTTTGAGCCTTGTATCACTATATTTACAAGACAATTTCAAAGGATTCATCAAATCATTGAGGAATGCATGATACGGTTAATTTAAGAGCCTTTTGATTTGTGCGGAATAGTATTTTTTGGTTCTTTCTACTATGGGATTGACTTAGGGTTGAAAATTAATATGGGAAAACAAGCATCATCATGACAAGCTAAAAAGGAATAAATCAACAAATATTACAGACTCATATAAATGTATTTAAAACATTGTTTTCATTCTTGAATGTGCTAAGTAGCAGATCTGGAAACATCATCTCTTCACCACCATGGATTAGATATATATATAATTGCTGTAGGTTATCACTGGGAAATATGCCTCCGAGAATTCCTGTAGTAGCTGGTCTGATTTCTTCCATTATTTTGGTGGTACCTACTTGAAATCTCCCAAATCTATTCAAGCTAGCGTTGCCTTAGGGTTGAAAATTAATATGTTAATGTTATACCATAAATTACTCTCCAATATTGTCTTAAAGATGGGATGGAACATTGTAAAATCATATTTTCAAATCAACACTACCTTCTAGGGTTCCATATTCATGTACAAGGCAGAACTTGTGACATGAAGATACATACTAGATTGACATAAAATTGGTGTTTCTTTTAGCAGTATGGGTGAAAAATAGAAGGCTACAAATCAATGATAAGTTGGGGATAATATTCATTATAAAAGGACCTTTGGGTAGGCATAATAGGGCATCAATTCATCCTCCATTTGAGTCCTTCAACCATTCATCTCTCTCCCCTTCATTTGTAGGTCTCAAAATATTTACTTTGGGAAGAAAGTACTTATACAGTTTGATCAAAGCCATGAGTTGTGCAAGATCCTTAAAGTAAGGATATTGTTTCATGTTTCACTTTTTTTGTCAAAAGGAAGAGTGAAAAGTTAGGAAGTACCAAACATAGTCATTATGTGCATGTGGACTTAATGTAGGGAGAGAAGTCATGTCTACTTTTTTGTTCTTGAATGGGAGCAATGATGAAAACACAATAGTGGTTTATAGATGGATATTTAATAACCATGGGGATATTAATGAGTTAGTCATAAGACATTCCAATGTAGTGTTGTAGGATTTCCACTATGAAAATAAGGCATTAACTTGATAGTCACTATCCCATTAATATTATAAATTACGGGAGAGAGAAAAACATCCCTACATAAATATTAACCGATAAGTATGGTTGTGGTGTATCATTTGGAGAATAACATCTTCTAACAATAGTTGTTATTATGACTCTTAAAGGGTCCTACATGAGATCTGGGCACTTTTAGGCCCTTGAGCTTTCAAGCTTAAGAAGCCATAAACAACAATTATGTGCACCCTATAAATAATGGAAAAGATCATAAAACATATTAGGTAAAATGGATAATCATCTACAACATCACAAAAACATTCATGGGAAAACTAAAAACCACTTACAACCATAAAAAGTAAGGGTTACAACAACACCGAGTGTAGAGTAAGGAGAGATGAGTGGCTAAGAAAGTGAATAATCGGGCCAATGTAGAGTGGAGAAGTGACCTAGAACTTTGGAAGAAGAGATTAACCAAGATTCCTTGAAAAAGGAACTCATGTCAAAGATTCTTTTTGAGGGAAGTGACCAACATAACAACTCCGTATCACTTCTATCCGAAGTAAATGCAGATGAGTGCGAAGAAATGTTCTTTCAAGGAGATAGTCCATTAAAGGAGAACCTCTAGGCCCTGTATAGACATATATTAGCATAAATTGCAGTGTTATATTTGCTGCATATGCATAACAGTTTGTCTCAAGCTTGACAACGTTGAAATTCCAAATTCCAATGGGCACAAGCATACATATGAATTTTGTGAATGGACAAAGGGAATTTGGAACTCCTCTGGCTTAAGTTTGTGTAGTGTTTGTTGTTATGGATTACAGATACCTATGCATTGGATCCTTGAATGTAATGAGGACCAATAGAATTAGACATAGACTCATTAAATATGCAAATATTATTGTTGAAAGGGGGTTAGTCCAGTATAAGAACACATACAAATCCAAATACACAACCACCATAATCACTCCAACATTCTACATGTAATCATACTTTTTATATGTGATGTATGTTTCTAACATATTTCCAGAGACGTGAAAGCATTGGGGACCAAGCATAGTGCCCATCCATGTATATTTCCAAATCCTTTAGGAACACACATTTTTAATACACTATATAAATATTTGTGAGCATATCATAGTGTCCATGTATAACATGATATTTTGTTAGCCTACCCAATACATGTTAGTAAAAGGAAATGCAAGAAATAAGTGAGAATGGAGACTTGTATGTAACTAAAGGAGAGGAATACATTAGACATTTTAGAGCTACCAAATGACCACACCTATTACCGAAACTCATTCTTGACAATATTTTTCTTTAGGAAGTAGGAAACGTTTACAGTTTTTTTTCTTATAAGTCTTTCCAAGTTTTTTGTTGGTATTTTGCTCTGTTCTTGCCAATTTTGTTTCTGAGCATGGTGCAGGTAGAACCAAATAGGTATTTTTCAGACCCGTCTTCCTCCAGCAAGGGGAGTTTGGGAAGGATAGAGGAAATTGAGACATCCAGTAACTCTACAAGCGCTAGATCAACTAGATGTCAGAATATCAGAAAAAAATTTAATAAACGCATGAAATTTTTCACAAATGAGGGGGGTCATGTTCCTATGATGATGAGACAGTGGGAGACATCGACGTACCCTTAAGGTACAAACACCTAGTGAAACAATGGGTTCCTAGGGATATTCCTCAAGTAAACACTGATTTTTGTGTGAATGAGAGGATATATAGAATTCCACCATTGTCTTTGCATGGATTGGGGTTGTTTTGCATGGACGACATAAAGGTTGGATACAGAAGATGTACATAATTGATGGAGTATGTTGGACCCTCTTACAACTATAGTGATTGGATGCACCTAATCCAATATACACGAAGTATGCGTAGTTATGGGTTGTCAACAAATTATATACAATTGAAAGACAAACCTAAAAATAAAGGAGCAACGTTGTACATGGATGGAAGGAGAAAAACAATTGGTAATATTGCAGGGTTTATAAACAGTATGTAACCAATGTCTACACTTAAGAAACCCAACTGCATATTCAAGTCATGTGAAGGAAACTGTGTCTTTGTATGTGCAATTAAATCAATAGCTGTTGGTGAAGAACTGCTTATCAATTACAATTTGAATCATGTAGATACAAACATGGGTAGTATGGTTGTGGTACATCCAACAATTTAACCAAACTTTTATTAATTATTTTAACATCTATAGGATTTTTTGTTAGCATATAATTATAATTTTCTACTTTTTTGCTTTCGTTAGGTAATTTTTAGTATGTTTTTGATGTAGGGTTCTCTTAGGGGCACCTCCCTCTCCATAGATGTTTGTAGACCCGAGTCAAGGCGACAAGTATACATCGATATTGCCAATGTAATAAATTTAGGATGGACAAACAGCTTTGTTGTTATGTATTTTCATTAGTATATTCGGTTCGTTTATGTAATCTTATCTATTTTCCATGGAGAGTGTTGATCATGGAATCCAACCGGCTATTGATCAGTTGACTACAGCATCGGGGCAACCGAAAAATATGAATGTAATTCTCCATTCAAATAATTTAAAATCGTAAACATGATGATAATGTTGTCTACCTTTTTTGCAGGTTGATAGGGGAAAGTGACCAACTGTTGATCAGATGACTAGAGCCTCGAGGAAACCTGCAAACCTAAATGTAATTCCACATTCTAAATACTTAAAAAATGTACACATATAAAAAATGTAGCATAATGTTTATTTTTGTTTTGTATTTGTTAGCTTTTACATATTGCGTTCATTATGATAATGTTCTCTACTTTTTTTGCAGGTGGTCGATCGGGGTAAGTCCCCGGCCGTTGATCATACCACACCCTCATCTAGGCATCAGGTAATCCTAGATGTAATCCTATGAATCTATCATGATAGGAAATTTTTGTTAATATATTTTTTTGTGCACACTATTGCTTCAAAGACTAAGCAATTTTTTATATATTTCTGTTGTAGACATGGGATTCGGTTTTTGAAACTTCGTCTCAACACTATTTATAGAATGAGGTCTCCCAGTTGATGAAAGATAGTGAAATTAGAGGGCTGCAGACCCGTTGAGGGTGCTATAGAAGATAAGGGAAAAACAAAATGAGGAACTAATTCTTCTGAGATTGACAGTTCGACAAACATAAGAGATCGAAGAAAAGATTCAATTGTTGTTACAGAGATGTAAACAATTGGAAGAAAGTTCTTGAATAATAATGTAAATTCATTTAGAACTTTATAATATTTAATTTTATATGCTATTGAACTTATAATACAATGGTTTGAATTTACAACATGTTATGGAGCTTTGTAGTGGTGTTCAAGGCCATGTTGGTTCAAGTGACCAAACCACTCCACATACACTACATACTGCACCCTTATTGGCCACTGAACAGTCGGTAACATGCTCTACGGCACCCCCGATTCAAGCAGAGTTAGTTAAGATCAACTTGTGTAATATATCCATTAGGTAAAGTGTATTTCTTTAGTATGCATTAGTATACATTTGTAAATATTCTAATCTGACGGTCACGATATGTTCTAGACATAAAGTGATCCGATGGTTCAACTTCTCTTAGATCATACCTACCTGTTGTGCTCCTACCCAACAGCCTTTAAAAAACAAATTTCATCAAACAAAATTTTGTTTTGTTTGATGAAATGCTTGAATTTCTTTTTTCAAATCTAAGGAATTGGAAGCTACTGAAACAATCACATTCCGTGAGCTACTGAAATGATGAAATTCCATGTTTTTTACAACCTTTGTGAACTATGGTTAGTTGACATAAATCACTACACTGAAATCATTATTTTGAATTGGCTTACCTTTCAGATTAGGGTGTGAGCATTTTGATTTCCATACCTTTTACTATAACCTGACCATAAGCCTTATTAGAACACTTATAACTTGATATTTTTATTTGCATTTTATGTGTGGTTTTTATAAGGTTGTGAAATTGGAAGGTTGATTATGGTATTGTTTGGTACCTTATCAAAAGTTCATGCAAATTTTATCTCCAAGGCTTGTTGTTTAATCTTCGAATTATGTACAATCCAACCTTATTATTTGATCTTGATCTTTATAATATGCTCCATATCGTAATTTATATTCTTGAATGTGAAGTTGGGGTTGGTTTGATGGTTTATGTCATTTCATATGCTCGCCACCTTCGAAGATTGAAACTATCATAAGGTAAGACCGACATAGGTTCAATGTTTATGGTTGGTTTAATTCGTGTCATCACCTACAAATCCGATCCACTTACTTGAAAATTGATATGGTATCATTACACTAGTACGTAGCTCTGTAAATGATATTCAATTGCAAGTACGTGCTCAGCATCGTGGCTTCCTACTGGTTGAACACCTATGATTCATTTAAGGTGTGGCTGTATGTCGATTGCATCAGATAAATTATGGAAAAACGAGTCTAGTCTGGAGTCTTCGCCGTCACTTTCTATTCTCTTGATTACCGTTCTGTGTGATTATATTCCTCCGCCCATGCCGGGTTTATAGGGGTCTTGTCTGGGTTTGCTCATGGCGCGTTTTGTTTATGAGAGGATTGGGTTTCATTGCTTGTGTTTTATACTTGGTCTGCATCCTGAGTGCTGGCTCTCCAGTTTACTGTCGTGTTTCGATTTGTGGTATCTCTTTTGTGTGCAGCTGTGTGCATCTGCGCTTGCAGTTATGGCTCCGGTGGTTAGGGTTGAACCCAGTGACACGAAACTCCTTGATGGAAATCCTGAGCTCTAAGCCAAGGTTGAAGCAGTCGGATGGTTTCCATTCATTCGCAAGTTTACAGACTTAAATCCTGAGGTAACTAGGCGATTTTCTTTGTCGGTGGCCGATGCTAGGGTTAAGGTGGTCGACCTCCAATTCAGGGTCGACGAGCGTTCAGTTTCTTTGGCTTCGGGCTTGCCATTGACAGGTGAATGTTGGTTCAAATATAAGCAGATGAAGGTAAATGAATGGAGACAGATGTTGAAGGACCCTTGCCAGGATGTGTCCTTTAGAGCCGGTGTATCGTGGAGATATTTCAAGAAAGAATGGCGACCGGTTCTAGACATTATTCACAGGTATGTGACCTGTAAGGGTCGTCTATCCTCTGCTTATGTCTATCACCTCAGGTTGATGGTTGTTTTTCTCGGCTTTCCTGTTAATTTGCCCTATTATTTAGTTCAGAGTTTGACCAAGATGTCTTCGGCCATTAAGAAGGGGCCGAAGAACATCGGTCGCAGTCTATTTCATCATGGCCTAGTTAGGATGTTGGTAGAAAGAGAGTTGTCTAAACAAAACCGGTCATGCGATGATTTTCTCGAAAAGAATGGATTCTTGGCATTCTGCCATTGTCAATTTGATAACCCTTAAGAATATGTTAGACATCAAGAGCCTTGTCGAGCTCCGGCTTCACCTATGCACGAACCTATGTCAAACGCTGAAGGTTGTGTAATCCCCAGCATTCGTGATGATCTTGTTCCCACTCCTGTGTGTAGTCCTGGTACTCCTATTCCTTCCAAGCGTATGAGGAAGTATTTAAAATTATCCCCTGTAATGCCGAAACCTAATGATAATACCTACAAACAAAAGGACAAAAGGCCGAATGTTCAGGTTATTGGCAGGTTTACGAGGAGTATGTTGGCCAAGGTTAGCGCTGTTAAGTCTTCCGTGAGCAATAACAATAACATTGAAACAGTTGTGCTAGATGACGAGGAAGAGAAACTTGTCTCACCTGATGATGGACTTGATATTGACCATGAGCCTATCATAAACCATGCAGATAACAGTCCTCATGTGCCTGATACAAGTTCCCAGGTTGACCCTGTTGTCGATCCTCCAATTAAGGGTAAGTTTGTTGAAGCGAACTTACCTGGGTCCTATCGAATTGGTGAAATGATTCACCCGTTATTTGTAAACTGTTTGCTGGATAAAATACATAGGATGGAGGAAGAAATAACAGGAATGGTAGCACATCATGATGATATGAAAGCCGAGAATACAAGGATGAAAGAGAAATCTGATTCCGATGATAAGTGTCTACTGTGTTTGAAGAAGCATAAAAATAGGTTGATTCAGAGAGTCCTGAAACTGCAAAACGAGAGTCATAAGAGTGAGGAAAAGGTGCATGAGCTGAATGCTCAGGTTACTTTGATGCAATTCAAAGGTCATTCACAGAATCCAGCGAATGGTGTGAATATACAGGTGTTTAATGCTCCTGTTAAATTATAATATTTTGGGCACACTCACTATTGTATATATGTTTAAGAAGATTTCAGGTTTGAAGTTTATAATCAAGTGATAATCAAGTTATTTTGTTATAGGTATCGGTTGGATTTGATTGATGGATTATGTAGTTTATTTTATTTTGCTCTTGCGTATGTGTTAATTATTTCTCTTTATTGTGTAGTGCTGCAGGTTATATGGTTGATGCGTTTTTCTTGGATCGCTGATTTAGAGGACGATCCCTGGGGAATCGTGAACAAATCGGTTGGCTTTGCTGTTTCCCAGGTGTCACTAAATCGTTAGTGTCTTTATCATTTTGTGATTTTGTGCTATAAATCGAATCTTTCCAATTTTGAGACATTATAACGCATATAGAAAAATGACAATTGCATTTGTCATTTTTAATGAAATTGGTTAAGATTTCGATTTTGTAGTTTCCAGTTTTATAGAACTATCTCCATGTGAGATTAAATGTATTTAAAGGAGACATGTATTATTGGATAAGGGATCGATGGTTGGGAAAAGGTGTTAGACAAGATCACTTCAAATATCTTCTGTGGCTTAAAACAATTTTTTGTTAACAGTTGCAACACTTTTTAAACTGGTGATATTTATGAATATATTTGTAGTTTTAATACTATGAAAATGTATTTATAATATCGTTTGATCTTGTCATATCTTTTCGCATTTTTTTATATTTTGTCATATTTTCTTTTAAGAAATGTGCAGATGCATCACTTTTAACTGTCGATTTATTCTGTTTTCATTTGCAAATGTATATCATGTAATAAATATGATGTTGTCATCATAATATATGTGATTTAATTGTTCACTGTGTTGTCTTGTTAAATTTCAGAATTTCTTTTGAATGTTTTCAGGATTACAGTAGCATTATTTGCAAATTGATTTTAGGATTAATGTTTCTTTGCTCCTGATCAGGATAGGATATTTAGGTTAGGTTAATGGTATTTCTCTTCATTTAGTTTACAAAAAACCTATATTGGATCAGATTTGACATTAATGTTTTGATAAGTTATCATTTCAATCCTGTTATTAAAGTACATGTGTTTATAGTGTAATTTATGTAAATTGATCGAATCTGTTAATATTTCATTAATTATTTGTTATTGCATTCATAGATTAATTGGTTAAATAGATTAATTTCTAGTTATTAGTTGTGTAATATATCAACTAATTCAGTAATTACCTTTAACATTCTGCTGTGTATATACCGTAGATTTAGTTAACAAACAGTGGCTTTAATTTTTCTTTTTGAGTCTTTTCTTGTAGCTGAGAGTAGTTTAGGGAAGGTAACGGGGCCTTAATCTCGTCAGAGGCAGCTACCTAATGAATGAGAGCATCTTTGAAAAATTTCGGACCGGGTTGTCTCTCGGTTGACATTGGTGCCAATTTCGGCCTGTCAACAATGGCGCTAGAAGGAGGGCCAACTTAAGCAAATGGCTGATGAAAACAATCCTGTTCACAAAATTAATCAGCCCACCACCCCCCAAATACAGTCATCATCTCAACCACAAACATTCCAGTCATCACAATTAGATGAGACTCCATTGAACGATACTGTTCGAAATCTCATTCATCAGTTCAATGCTAGCGGTGCCCATCCACCTGAAGAACTTGATTAGTTCAAACAGGCCATCAATGAATCCCACAGGATGTTAACGAGAGCCTATTCAAATATTAATGGAATCCAACCCACTGAAATTCCTCTTCCATAGAACAGACGTTCGCACACTCAACATACTAAGTCTGTAGCTAAAGAATAGGACCAACCTTTAGGTGTCCTCTCTAACCATCAATTACAACTGTCTCTAATAAGCACCAATCAACCTTCATCTTCTTAAGGACCACCTGCTATAGGAGGATCTGTTCGACCACCATCACCGCCTCATTCACCTCCTCACATTTTTCAAACACCACCTTCACCACCTCCATCACCAAGGAACATGGTAGGTTTAAACCCGAACCCCAATGCCAATATGCCATGGTTAGCTCAGGATGCGGTTGCTGTTCCAGGTAATCAACATCCTTTGCCAAAGCATCCTGAGAAATTGTTGCCCAAGTTCAATCCCGAGCTGAAAGAGCCTGGAGAAGATCATGTTAAAAAATTTATGCTAGTAGTTCGACTTTTGGATGTTGAACACGAAGATGTAGTTTGTCGACTTTTCCCTTACACGTTTGAGGGAAAAGCCTCGACTTGGAATTTTTCACTTACCGCTGGTTCTATTACCAACTGGAATGAATTCGAGTTGGCTTTCATGAACAAGTTTGGAGACGATAAGACTCCAGCTGTGTTGGTGTTAGAATTGTCTAGGATCCGTATGGAAACCGAGGAGAAGGTTAAAGATTTTAACCAGCGGTTCTTGATCCTTAGAAACAGAATTCCTACCACCTCAAGGCCGGCTGAAGATGTTACTATTGAATTTTATACTTCAGCCCTACCCGTTTCAATGGCCATGTTTGTCAGGAGAGCGACCAAAACCACTCTCAATGAAACTTTTGATGAAGCCATTAAGGTCGAGAAAGACATGTTTGCTATTAAGAAAAACCCTGGGGTAGACACTGATTCTGCATCTTCTTCTCGCAAAAAGGCTGAGAGTTCTTCCAAAACCACAAATCCTGAGAAAAAGGGTCAAGATGCACTAGACTTGGATAGTATCCAAAGAGTCGTAAAGAAGCTATCCAATGAAATCATAGATTTGAATAAAGGTACTTCTGAAAGTATTCCGAATAAAGAACCACCTAGACAACCTTTTAGAAGACCATTCCAAAATGCAGCTGCAAAATAGATTCCACCATCTGAAGCTAATAATGTTGATGAAGTTAATAGCTTCCTGAAATTGTTGGTCTCGGGCTTAGAAACATCAGCCGAAAGTGAAACCCAATCTTCAGGACAGAATTTTGAGGATGCCCAAAGCAAAGACAGTAACACTGAAGAACAACCTCCTCAAATTATAAGTCATTTCTGGGATACCATAGAATTGACCGATGATGAGGATGTTGCTGTTGTGAATGTCAACCAGCATCAATATAACACTAGAAGTAAGAAGGATCAGCCCTCAGGGGAACCCTCCACAAAGTCTACAGATGGCAGTTCAACTGTCAAAACAAAAAACCAACCTTCGAATACTAAGACTACACAACCTCTAGATTTAGAGTATGACTTGGTCGAGGATTTGAAGAAAATTAGAGCCAACATTTCTATCTATGAACTCCTCAAATTTCCTGTGATTTGAGATAAGATGATGCAAGGGGTTTCTCTAAGTAAGAATGGCAAATATTCCTCCACTCAAAACAGTTTTTCTAGCCCCAAAGACAACCCAACAAAATCTTCAGTCAACACCTCGTCCATAGGTAAGAAATCAGATTCCTCAACCCCTCCTTTTCTGCTTACATTTGAAATTTGCAATCGTAAAGTACACAATTGTATGATAGACTCAGGGGCTTCTAAAAACGTTATGCCATATTCGGTATGCAAAAAACTCAATGCAGTCCCCGTGCCATGTGATACAAGCACTGTGCAACTTGACCGATCTAATGTAAAGGTAATAGGAAAGTTAAACGAAGTGCTGATAAGACTAGCCTCAAATCCTCAAGTTCATTTCATCATTGACATAATTGTTGCAGATATCCCTGAGGCATATGGCTTATTCCTTAGCAGAGATTGGTCTGAAAAATTGAAGGGATATTTTGCAACGGACTGGTCACATTTATGGATACCTCATAATGGTCATCCAAACAAAATCATAATTGATCGAGAGCGTTATATGAAACACACGGTCACCGAACTGGATGACTCAAATGAACCAGTGTTATTCACTGATACTATAATGGGCAATTATATGGTCGATTCCTTATTTGGAAACCTTGAGGCTGAAACATCATCAGTCCAAGATCCATAACATTAGTCCGAATTTTTTCATTTCACAAAAGTATTGGATGAAATTCCAGTTCGAAACCCTGCACATTTAGACCTCAATGATGGCCTTTGGTCTCTATACTTTGACAGGTCTAATTCGAAGGAAGGAGTTGGGGCCGGTTGCCTGTTAATAGATCCTCAGGGAAAAAGGTACTTTGTTGCTTGCAGGTTGGAATTTGAGTGCACCAATAATATTGCTGAATATGAAGCCCTTATTCAAGGGCTGAAAAAGGCAATTGATCTAGGAGCTAAATCTTTGGTAGTGTTAGGAGATTCTGAAATTATCGTTAGACAGGTACGTAACACTATACATTGCATTGCTGGACATCTAAGAAATTACCAGACAGAGGTGTGGAATTTATTATTATCATTTGAAGCTTTTAATATAGATTGTATTCCTCGTTATTTGAATCAGGAAGCAGATCTGTTAGCTAACGTTGCTTCAAGGTTAATTCCATCTGAAGGGATGCTTGCTGATTCTTTCTCTGTTGAACTGCTTTTCAGGCCTTCCATACCTGACAATGTTGTCAACTGGAGAGTCTTTGACCATAATGAGCAGTTAATCGAATTTTTGACCATGAAGGACACTTTTAAGGATGCAGTCATCGATGAAACAACTCATGATGAAGATCTGTACAACTTTGTGGTAATTCATAAACCTTGTTCAATTGAAGAATATCTTGATCAGGTCAGTACTCTCCCTAGATTTGTAATTAAAATTGAGAAATTCTATGATTTGAAAGATAAATTTAAAGGTGCAAGGAACTATAAAACCAACAGCTCTACTATGCAATTTGAAGTCATAAATTTAGGCACCGAACACAGTCCTCAATGTGTAAATCTGGGCAGTACATGCACTCCCCAAGAAAAAATAGCCTTCATACGACTCTTTAATGAGTTTAAGGACATTTTTTCTTGGTCATATGACGATCTCAAGACATTTGACCCAAAAATCATGCAACATGTCATCCCCATGAAAGAACAGGCTAAACCATTCCAGCAGAAATTGAGAAAAATGCACCTTAGCCTAGAACCGACTGTTAAGAAAGAGCTTAATAAACTCCTTGCTTCTAGAATAATTTTTCTAGTGCGGCATGCGCAGTGGGTCACAAATATCATCCCCGTTAGAAAGAAAAATGGTGATATTAGGTTGTGCATTGATTTCCGAAATCTAAACAAGGTTTCAGAAAAAGACAATTATCCCGTTTTGCCTATGGAAAAGATATTACAACAGGTCTCTGGATCTGAAATGTTCTCACTTTTAGATGGATTTTTGGGATACAATCAAGTATTAGTATCCAAAGCAGATCAGTTGAAAACAACCTTTAGAACCCCTTGGGGAACTTATGCCTACAGGAAAATGCCATTTGGATTAATTAATGCCGGAGCAACGTTTCAAAGGGCAATGGATATCAAGTTCAGAGGCTTGATTGGCCAATTTGTCATTATTTACCTTGATGACATAACTGTCTTTTCAAAAAATAGAGTTGATCACCTAACACATCTTAGGAGGGTTTTTGAACGTTGCAGGAAGTATGGGATCTCTCTGAATCCCAAGAAATCCATCTTTGCAGTTACTGAAGGTAAGTTATTAGGTTTTGTGGTTTCAAAACAAGGTATCAATATTGACCCTGAACGTACATAGGCTATAGCACAGATTTATATGCCTCATTCAAAGAAAACTATGCAATCGTTTCTAGGGAAGATAAATTTTGTTTCCAGGTTTATTCCTGGTTTCACTGAAATTGTCAGACCACTTCAGAAAATGATTAAGAAAGATGCTGATTTCAAATGGTCTACTAAAGAAAAGCAATCTTTTCATGATATACTAAAAGCTATTGCTGAATCCCCTACCTTAATAAGCCCGGATTTCTCTAGACCATTTATTTTGTATACATTTGCTTCTGACTCTTCATATGCTGCTGTTTTAACACAGAAAAATCAGGAAAACAATGAAGCTCCCATTTCTTTTACGAGTTCCGGTTTGAACGACGCAGAGCTCAATTATCCAGAAGTAGACAAACACGCATTTGCTGTTTTCAAGTCAGTAAAGCATTTTAGGCCTTATCTGCTGAAGTCACACACCAAGGTTATTGTGCCATATTCTGCGGTCAGAAATATTTTGGTGCAAAAGGACCTGGGTGAAAAGCGAGCCCATTGGGTTACAACACTTCAGGAGTATGACCTGGAAATCAAGCCTTTAAAGATTGTCAGAGGACAAGGACTTTGCAAGTTGGCAGCTGGATCTTCATATGTGTCTGAATCTGATCTGCACTTCGTCGATGAACATTTTCTGTTCGAAAGGGAAGTTTTGCCAATCTCAGCCCCCTCTAATTCCTGGTATCATGACATTAAATTTTTTCTGTTGCATGGAAATTCTCTTGAACATTTAGATTCTTGCAGCAAAAGGGCTTTGAGATTAAGATCTGCACCTTATCAGCTGATTGATAATATTCTGTTCAAAAATAATTTCGAAGGGGTCCTCCTTCGTTGCTTAGATAGGGATGAAACTGATAGTGTGGTACCTCAATTACATGCAAGGCCAGCCGGGGGACACTTTGGTGGGGAAACCACTGCACATAAGGTACTTAAAGTTGGATATCACTGGCATAATTTGTTTAAGGATGCATATTCCTTTGCCAGTAAATGTCAGGAGTGTCAGAGGGCAAGCGAAAGACTTAAGAAAGCAGCATTACCTCTCCAGCCTGTTATTATTGAAGTCCCATTTCAACAATGGGGTCTGGACATCATTGGTCCAATTACACTAGCTTTCTCACAGCAGCACAAATACATTCTGACAGCCACTGATTACTTTACTAGATGGGTTGAAACCATCCCTTTATGAGTGGTTAACTCAGAACAGGTGATATCCTTCCTTGACTCTTTTATTGTCTCCAGGTTTGGTGTTCCAGAATCTTTGATTTTTGACAATGCAACCTAATTTTCTTCTGTAAAGTTAACTGAATATGCATTGGAAAAGAGCATAAAGTTAAAATATTCAGCTAATTATTATCCTCAGGGTAATAGATTAGCTGAGTCTTCCAACAAAAAATTAATCAAAATTCTGAAACGCACGGTGGTTAATCATCATATAAATTGGCACAACGCTTTATCAAATGCCCTATCGGATGACAGGGTCACTCCCAATGCTTCCATAGGCAATTCTCCTTTCTTCTTGGTATACGGTAAGGAAGCTATCTTGCCCCCTCATCTATTTTTACCCTCGCTATAGCTTTCTCAGTCAGTACAAGAAACAACATGTTCTGCCATGGAACATAGAATTAATACCTTGCTTAAGCTGGAAGAAGAAAGAGAGTTAGGAAGAAAAAAATTTGACCAACATTAGAAGACAGTGAAACGCTGGTTCAATCACAGAAAATCAGCCACTAGGAATTTGGAAGTGGGTGACCTAGTCCTGAAATGGGACAAGGAGCACGAAGGCAGAGGAAAACATACTAAGTTCCAATGCCTGTGGTTGGGACCGTTTATCATTGTAGAAAAACTTGGTCCTAGCACATTTAGGTTGCAAACGCTGGAGGGAGACATCGAGAACCTTCCAGTAAATGGTCATCTTATAAAAAAATATTTTTGCTAATCCCCATCAAGGGATTATCCTGTATATACCTTGTGTGGTTTTCTCAATTTGCGGAATTTTCTTTTGGCATGGTTATTTTATTTGTTTTGATTCCCTTCTCATATCTATTTGCTGTTTTATTTGCATAATGTTTGAGGATGATCAATTTGTTAAACTTCAAGCTGATGACTTCTCATCAAATCCTGTAATTGATCTACGAATCATGCATCATAATCTTATTATCCCGAAATTTTTCATGTTGTTTTATATTTTGAACAGTGAATAGTTTTTCATCTTTCTAGACTTTATTAGAAAATTCTTAAATTATGTTAATACAAATTAATAAGATGGGTCTCTGCAAAGATTTTTCCAAAAGGAGGAAGGCAGTATTTGTCAAGGTTATCTATTTAAGTCTTTTACGCCACTCCCTCTTGTGAAGAGAATTAGATTTGCCTCCCCATATGCTAAGACAATATCGTTGGAGATTAAATATAACTACGATCTAGCCATGGTTGGACTTGAATATTTCTTAAAATAATATGAAGGATAGAGGGTCTCATAACGAGCCAGTCTGTTCAGGATCATAGGTTTTCATTCAGTAACATTGTCGTTTCCGGTCACCAAGCCTGGACAGTGGCCCTTGGACCAAACACCAAGGGATAAGAGGTCTCATTACGAGCTGGTTTGTTTACTGTAATGCAGATTGGTGACTAAAATGGTTACTACCTGGTTACCAAGCCAGAACCATGGCCTTTAGAAATTAAAAAATAAAAATAAAAAAAAAGGAAAAAAATGATCGTAACGGTTCAACCTAACTAGAATTGTATATCTATAATTGGAAGATGGGATACTGGCATTCTTTGGGCTTAGAAGCAACCCTGTCGAGGCTATGGATGCCTTCTGGTAGCAGGCCCATGCTTGTGGTATTGATATTTTATTCTTTAAAATCATGTCATTTATTGTCTTACTTCCTTTGGACTGATTTTTGTAAGAGGCCTGATCTTTATCAAATAAATAATCTGAACTATAAATTTCTAGTAAGTTTTTAGAAACATGAAATTCCTGATTTTGTTTAAGATATTAAAATATTGATTTCTGTATAATGGTATACAAGAGGGATCTAATGTTTTGATTGCATGGTTTCAGGTCATGAAATCAGAGATAACTGTTCCACCCAGTCAGTCGCCATCTGTTGTGCTCCTACCCAACAGCCTTTAAAAAACAAATTTCATCAAACAAAATTTTGTTTTGTTTAATGAAATGCTTGAATTTATTTTTTTAAATCTAAGGAATTGAAAGCTACTGAAACAATCACATTCCGTGAGCTACTGAAACAATGAAATTCCATGTTTTTTACAACCTTTGTGAACTATGGTTAGTTGACATAAATCACTACATTGAAATCATTATTTTGAATTGGCTTACCTTTCAGATTAGGGTGTGAGCATTTTGATTTCCATACCTTTTAATATAGCCTGACCATAAGCCTTATTAGAACACTTATAACTTGATATTTTTATTTGCATTTTATGTGTGGTTTTAATAAGGTTGTGAAATTGGAAGGTTGATTATG
This sequence comes from Pseudotsuga menziesii, assembly GCA_001517045.1. Lineage (NCBI taxonomy): Eukaryota > Viridiplantae > Streptophyta > Pinopsida > Pinales > Pinaceae > Pseudotsuga > Pseudotsuga menziesii. The sequence continues at coordinate 280,501 of LPNX010392732.1, read as the reverse complement.
GTATTGTTTGGTACCTTATCAAAAGTTCATGCAAATTTTATCTCCAAGGCTTGTTGTTTAATCTTCGAATTATGTACAATCCAACCTTATTATTTGATCTCGATCTTTATAATATGCTCCATATCGTAATTTATATTCTTGCATATGAAGTTGGGGTTGTTTTGATGGTTTATGTCATTTCGTATGCTAGCCACCTTTGAATATTGAAACTATCATAAGGTAAGACCGACATAGGTTCAGTGTTTATGGTTGGTTTAATTCGTGTCGTCACCTACAAATCCGATCCACTTACTTGAAAATTGATATGGTATCATTACACTAGTACGTAGCTCTGTAAATGATATTCAATTGCAAGTACGTGCTCAGCATCATGGCTGCCTGCTGGTTGAACACCTGTGATTCATTTAAGGTGTGGCTGTATGTCGATTGCATCGGATAAATTATGGCAAAATGAGTCTAGTTTGGAGTCTTCACCGTCACTTTCTATTCTCTTGATTACCGTTTTACGTGATCATATTCCTCCGCCCATGCTGGGTTTACAGGGGTCTTGTCTGGGTTTGCTCATGGCGCTTTTTGTTTATGAGAGCGTTGGGTTTCATTGCTTGTGTTTTTTGCTTGGTCTGCATCCTGAGTGCTCGCTCTCCAGTTTACTGTCGTGTTTCGATTTGTGGTATCTCTTTTGTGTGCAGCTGTGTGCATCTGCGCTCATAGTTATGGCTCTGGTGGTTAGGGTTGAACCCAGTGACATGAAACTCCTTGACGAAAACCCTGAGCTCTTAGCCAAGGTTGAAGCATTCGGATGGTTTCCATTCATTCGCAAGTTTACAGAATCAAATACTGAGGTAACTAGGTGATTTTCTTTGTCGCTGGCCGATGCTAGGGTTAAGGTGTCCGACCTCCAATTCAGGGTTGACGAGTGCTCAATTGCTTTGGCTACGGGATTGCCATTGACAGGTGAACGTTGGTTCAAATATAAGCAGATGAAGGTAAATGATTGGAGATAGATGTTGAAGGACCCTTTCTAGGATGTGTCCTTTAGAGTCGGTGTATCGCGGAGATATTTCAAGAAAGAATGGTGACCAGTTCTAGACGTTATTCACAGGTATGTGACCTGTGAGGGTCGTCTATCCTCTGCTTATGTCTATCACCTCAGGTTGATGATTGTTTTTCTCGGCTTTCCTGTTAATTTTCCCTGTTATTTAGTTCAAATTTTGACCAAGATGTGTTCGGCCATTAAGAAGGGGCCGAAGAACATCGGTCGCAGTCTGTTTCATCATGGCCTAGTTAGGATGTTGGTAGAAAGAGAGTTGTCTAAACAAAACCGGTCATGGGATGATTTTCTCAAACAGAATGGATTCTTGGCATTCTGCCATTGTCAATTCAATAACCCTGAAGAATGTGTTAGAAATCAAGAGCCTTGTTGAGCTTCGGCTTCACCTGTGCACGAACCTATGTCAAACCCTGAAGGTTGTGTAAGCCCCAGCGTCCGCGATGATCTTGTTCCCACTCCTGTGTGTAGTCCTAGTACTCCTATGTCTTCTAAGCGTATGAGGAAGTCTTTAAACTTATCCCCTGTAATGCCGAAACCTAATGATAATACCTGCAAACAAAAGGGAAAAACGCCGAATGTTAAGGTTATTGGCAGGTTTACGAGGAGTATGTTGGCCAAGGTTAGCGCTATTAAGTCTTCCGTGAGCAATAACAATAACAATGAAACAGTTGTGCTAGATGACGAGGAAGAGAAACTTGTCTCGCTTGATGATGGCCTTGATATTGACCATGAGCCTATCGTAAACCATGCAAATAACAGTTCTCATGTGCCTGATACAAGGTCCCAGGTTGACCCTGTTGTCGATCCTCCAATTAAGGGTAAGTCTGTTGAAGCGAACTTACTTGGCTCTTATTGAATTGGTCAAATGATTCACCCTTTATTTGTAAACTATTTTCTGGATAAAATACATAGGATGGAGGAAGAAATAACAGGAATGGTAGCACATCATGATGATATGAAAGCCGAGAATACAAGGATGAAAGAGAAATCTGATTCCGATGATAAGTGTTTGCTGCGTTTGAAGAAGCATAAAAACAGGTTGATTCGGAGAGTCCTGAAACTGCAAAACGAGAGTCATAAGAGTGAGGAAAAGGTGCGTGAGCTGAATGCTCAGGTTACTTTGATGCAATTCAAAGGTCATTCACAAAATCTAGAGAATGGTGTGAATATACAGGTGTTTAATGCTCTTGTTAAATTATAATATTTTGGGCACACTCACTATTGTATATATGTTTAAGAAGATTTCAGGTTTGAAGTTTATAATCAAGTGATAATCAAGTTATTTTGTTACAGGTATTGGTTGGATTTGATTGATGGATTATGTAGTTTATTTTATTTTGCTCTTGCATATGTGTTAATTATTTCTCTTTATTGTGTAGTGCTGCAGGTTATATGGTTGATGCGTTTTTCTTGGATTGCTGATTTAGAGGATGATCCCTGGGGAATCGTGAACAAATCAGTTGGCTTTGCTGTTTCCCAGTGTCACTAAATCATTAGTGTCTTTATCATTTTGTGATTTTGTGCTATAAATCGAATCTTTCCAATTTCGAGACATTATAATGCATATAGAAAAATGACAATTGCATTTGTCATTTTTAGTGAAATTGGTTAAGATTTTGATTTTGTAGTTTCCAGTTTTATAGAACTATCTCCATGTGAGATTAAATGTATTTAAAGGAGGCATGTATTACTGGATAAGGGATCGATGGTTGGGAAAAGGCGTTAGACAAGATCACTTCAAATATCTTTTGTGGCTTGAAACAATTTTTTGTTAACAGTTGCAACACTTTTTAAACTGGTGATATTTATGAATATATTTGCAGTTTTAATACTATGAAAATGTATTTATAATATCATTTGATCTTGTCATATCTTTTCGCATTTTTTTATGTTTTGTCATATTTCTTTTAAGAAATGTGCAGATGCATCACTTTTAACTGTCGATTTATTCTGTTTTCATTTGCAAATGTATATCATGTAATAAATCTGATGTTGTCATCATAATATATGTGATTTAATTGTTCACTGTGTTGTCTTGTTAAATTTCAGAATTTCTTTTGAATGTTTTCAGGATTATAGTAGCATTATTTGCAAATTGATTTCAGGATTAATGTTTCTTTGCTCTTGATCAGGATAGGATATTTAGGTTAGGTTAATGGTAGTTCTCTTCATTTAGTTTACAGAAAACCTATATTGGATCAGATTTGAAATTAATGTTTTGATAAGTTATCATTTCAATACTGTTATTAATGTACATGTGTTTATAGTGTAATTTATGTAAATTGATCGAATCTGTTAATATTTCATTAATTATTTGTTATTGCATCCATATATTAATTTCCAGTTATTAGTTGTGTAATATATTAACTAATTCAGTAATTACCTTTATTAGTCTGCTGTATATATACCATATATTTAGTTAACAAACAATGGCTTTAATTTTTCTTTTTGAGTATTTTCTTGTAGCTGGGAGTAGTTTAGGGAAGGTAACGGGGCCTTAATCCCATCATAGGCAGCTACCTAACGACTAAGAGAATCTTTGAAAACTTTCAGATCGGGTTGTCTCTCGGTTGACATTGGTGCCAATTTCGGCCCGTCAACACTACCATTGGTCCGTGGCTTAACACTCGATTTGTCCATGATCTTTATTTTAAGAGCATGGAGGGTCCTTGGCTAGTTGATCGATTATGAGAAGCTCATTTGTAACTTTCTTATTTTGCATAATAAATTGCTCCAAGTATCTATTTGGCTGGGGTCGTGGACTGTTTCCCTCTCAAGGGTTTTAACCATGTGAAAAACATTGGTGTATTGAGTTGTGATCTATTTGTGTGAAGTGGTTTCTCTAGGTGTTTGGCTTTTTGGGAGGACCCTGTGTACCCGAACAACGTGTCAAAGCGTTTATGAAGAGCCAATTCTGGTTTTGATCAAGATCTGAAATTGGTGTTGCTGAAACTTTGAAAGGGTTTCTGTTTCTAGAGTTTCTGTGTATTTGTGGGCCGTGGGAGCTATTCCATTGTGTCTAGAGTGCCATTTCCATTGAGAGATAGTTTTCATTTCATCAAAAACAGTTTCCATTTGATCTAGAAACACCCATTTCGACAAATCTGAAGGTATAATGTTACAGTGATGGATTTGTTTTATTTTTTTTAATCTCTCATATTTTATCAGTTTTATTATTAGATTATTATTGTTTTAGTCTTGTACTTTTGCCTTCCTTGGCTATGTATTCTCTTTGCCGTGCACTTTGCACGATCGCGGTGAATCAGAAATAGAAAGGGAAAGTTTTTTTTTCTTGTCCTCTCAGCTATGTATGCTCTTTGTCATGCACCTTGTGCAATCACGGTGAATAAGAAACAACGAGAAAACTTGAAAACGTAGACTTTCCAGGTAATCTAACCAAGATCTAACCCCATAGTGTCGAAATTTTTTGTTTTGTTTTTGTTTTTCGTTTTTTTGTTGTGATTTGCAGAAGATAAAAAAAAAAAACAAGCACGGAGAATGAGTGAGAAGAGTAAAAAAGAAAAAATCCCCTTTCCTCTTTCCATTCTTTTACGTACCTTTTAAATTTAGCTCACTTGGTTCAATTTTTTTTATTCCTTAATAGGTCTTGAGTTCAAGTCTTATTAAGTTACTTTTTAGTGCATGCAATTTCTATTTTCAAGTTACTATATTGTAAAATTGCATCTCACTTAAATTAAAAAAAAAGTGAGTCACTTAAGTCTTTAATTTATTGTGGCACTATTTAAAAGTAACATTATTGTAAAAGTGAACATCACTTATTTTACAAAAGTGATTCACTTAAAAGCAACTTTTTTGTAAGTGGTTGTTAAAGGCTCATCTTGGGAAGAAGGGGGTTCTTTTTTTTAGTTGGCCAAGTTAATATTTGTCATGTCACTATTGGGGACATCTTCAACATTTTCTTTGATCAAGCATAACTTCATCATCCAAAATCAGTTTTTAGTGCCGTTTTTTTTAAACAACCTAATTTTTCGAGCTCTTTGCATACAGACAGCTAGTTTATGTTCTTTCAGCCATTATTTTACAGTATGTCTGCCCCTTATGATCTAGTACATACCACTTCTAACTATTTCTCATGGAAATGTCGTATGCAGGATGTTCTACGAAGTAGGGGACTTTTTAGAATTACCTTAGGGAAAGAAACAGAACCCACTGATGATGATAAGAAAATAAAATGGGCAAATAAATGTGATGAAGATTGTTGATTGATTGGGATGTCAATCTCTACTGATTTGTGATTCCACATATCTGGAATTGATGAACCTGATAAAGGTTGGAAAAATTTGGAATCTATGTTTCGTAAACACAATGAAATTCGAGGTCATCAACTTGAGAATGAGTTGATTTCTTTAAATCCAAGTGATTTTTTATGCATTCAAGACTATTTATGTAAGTATAAAACTCTTAGACTCTTATGTGAGGAATGCAAGATTAAGAAAGAAGACAAACAATGTATTTATCATATTCTTTCCAAACTTGGACCTGCATATTCTATTTTTGTATCTACATTTTACTCATGAAAGAATCCTTGACTGCAACTAGCTATCAAGAGCCTAGTCTTGAATCATTTTGTGATTCCTTAATTAGAGATAAAGATAAGCTCATTCATCTTATAATAATTAACAATGTAGATACATCTGATAAAGCCTTATTGTCCCAACAGAAAGAAAATTCCAAGCCTCCCAAGAAACAAAATTTTCACAACAATAAGCCAAACAATGGTTCCAAACCCTCTTAGTTAGCTCCGTCTTTAAAATATGACAAAGGATACAAGCCAAAAGAAAAGAAGACTGAGCGTCATTGCAATTTTTGTGGGAAAGATAATCACGATGAATCTAAGTGTTTCAAGAAGATGGAAGCCTTGGAAGTAGCAATGGAGAAGCACCCCATCAGGCTAGATTCGTCTTCAGAATCTACCTCTCATGGACATGCACTTTGTGCTTCTGGTTACTCTTATACTGCATCTTTTTATTCTACTTCAAATGAATGGCTAATTGATTCTAGAGCATCTTATCATATGGCTAAGGATCAAGCCATGTTTTCTACTATGCATGAATGTAACACCAAACAAATATTTGTTGGTGATGATAGATCTCTAAGTGTTGTAGGATCTGGAGTAGTTTCAGTAGAAAATGGTCATTTCAGTGATGTACTATGTGTTCCAAAAATTTCCTGCAATTTGTTATCAGTCTATCAAATTACTCATTCAAGTGAAGCTAAAACTGCGACGTTTACACCTCACCAAGTTGTAATCAAGGATTTTAAAAATCCTCAAAATCTCCTTACTACTGGAACTGTTGATGATATTACCAGGTTGTACAAATTTAAGAACTTTGGGTCATCACCTTTTCCTTCAATTTTTGTTTCTCATAGTGATAACTTGAGCAAATTTTGGCATGAGCGATTTGGTCACTTAAATTATCGCTCATTGCAACAACTATGTAAAGACAATATGGTGACTGGTCTTCCGATGGTATCTTGAAAGCATGGTGTTTGTTCCGGTTGTGTACTCAGAAAACATGATCGGGACAGTTTTGCCAAACGTGCCTCTTGACACACCTCGGTTCTCTTGGAGCTTGTGCATAGTTACTTGTGTGGTCCTGTTCCATTTGATTCATTTTCTGGTTACAAATATTTATTAACTTTCATTGATGACTACTCCACATGCACTTGATTTTACTTCCTAAAGCTTAAGAGTGAAGTATTTAACATGTTCTTGGCCTACAAGGCCCTTGTTGAAAAACAATATGAGCATCAAATTATTAAGTTAAGATATGATGATGGAGGAGAATGTGTTAACACAAATTTCACTACTTTCTGCACTGAATAAGGAATCCAACAACAACACACTGTTCCATATACACCACAACAAAATGGTGTAGTTGAATGAAAGAACCGCACTTTAAAAGAAATGGCTAATTGTATGATCCAATCTAAGGGACTAAGTCTTCAATATTGGGCTAAGGCCATAAATTGTGCAAATTACATAGTTAATCGCACACCAACTAAATTTTTACAAGATATAATACTGGAAGAAGCATGGAGTAAAATTAAACGAGATGTAAGTCACTTCTGTGTGTTTGGTTGTGAAGCATGGGCTCACATTTCGAATGAAAAACGAAAAGCATTGTAGCCTAAAAGTGAAAAGTGCATATTTGTTGGATATTTTGAAGATGTAAAAGGTTATAGACTTCTTTAGCCACATTCTTATGATATAATCATTATAAGAGATGTTACGTTTGATGAAAATCTCTTTGCCTGCAAGCTTAACTTGGCAGGTGTGCCATATTTGGCCTGCGAGCCTGATTCAATGATTGTGCCTTCTTCTTCTTCTTCCAACTTCCTTGATAGGTTTCCAACTCCAGTTTCTAATGATGACAGTGAGGATAAAAATCCACCTCTGCCTACTCATGCTCCTCTAGTTGCACCAACACCAATGCTTCCTCAATGGGTCCGTTCAACATGTGAAGCAGCTAGTGATCTTGGCGGTGATCCTAGAGATCAATGTCTAACACATTCTTAGTTTCAACGAGTCTCTTCTCTTTTGGATCAAGTTTCCAAGAATCATGATCTAGAAACTTTTGCAGAAACTTCAGAAAATCCATATTGGGATGCAGCTATGGATGAAGAATATCGTTCCTTAATGGCAAACGATACTTGGGATCTTGTTCCTCTTCGAAAAGGAAGAAAACTTGTCAGATGTAAATGGGTCTATAGAACTAAGTATGCAACAGATGGAAGTGTTGAAATACTTAAGGCAAAGTTAGTTTCCAAATTTTTTTCCCAAGTTGGAGGGATTGACTACAATGAAACCTTTTCTCCTGTCGCAAAAATTAACTCCATCCGCCTTGTTCTTTCCCTTGCAGCCTTAGATAACTAGGAAGTCCATAAAATGGATGTCAAGTCTACCCTTTTACATGGTGATTTATAGGAGGAAATTTACATGGAAAAACCTCCTGGATCTATTCAGGATAACTCTAGCCTTGTCTGTCTCCTTAACAAATCCTTATATGGCTTAAGCAAGCTCCTAGAGCTTGGTATGCCAAAATGGATAGCTTTCTCCTTGACACTGGTTTTTCTAGATGCCATCATTGACCCCAATGTCTATACCAAGAAAGTAGGAAACCATCTCATCATACTTGTTCTTTATGTTGATGATATTATCCTTACTGGTAGTGACCCTAAACTTTTAACCCATGTGAAATCCAGTTTTAAGCAAAATTTTGAAATGTCAGACTTAGGACATTTGCAATATTTTCTTAGTCTCCAAGTCTTGCAAACCAAAGAAGAAATATTTCTTTCCCAGTCTAAGTATGCTTGTGACCTTCTTTGTTGCTTTCACATGGAATATTGTAAACCAACCCCTTCTCCCTTCTAGTCTGGAGTCAAACTTTCTGCCACTTGTAGTTCCCCATAAGTAGATGCCACCTTGTATCTTTAGCTTATTGGTAGTCTCTTATACTTGACTCACTCCCATATTGATCTTTCCTTTTCCATTGGTCATGTTTCTAGTTATATGCAAACACCTCATGAAATTCACTGGAAAGCAACAAAAATAATACTTCTATATCTTTGAGGTACAATTCAGTTTGGGATTCATTACAGTACAGGGGGGACACCTTTGTTGGTTGGTTTCACTGATTCAGATTGGTCCAGCGATCCTGATGATCAAAAGTCTACTGCAGGTTATGTTTTCAGTTTGGGATATGGACCTGTCACTTGGGCTTGTAAGAAACAACAAGCTCTTGCTCTTTCTTTAGAAGAAGCAGAATATTGAGCCGCTGTTAATGCCAGTCAGGAAGATTTATGGCTTTGACAGATTTTTTTAGAGTTTGGATTCGAGCAGTAGCATCCTACTCACCTTTGGTGTGAAATCAAAGTGCCATCAAGCTTGCCAAAGATCTAGTTCTACATCAACATAGCAAACAAATTGAGCTACACATGCATTTCATCAGAAATCTTGTTCATGATCATGTTCTTGAAATGCTCTACTTCCCTATAGATGATCAAGTTGCAGACATCTTCACCAAGTCTCTTACAGAAGCGGAGTTTTCTAAACTTCGATCTATGTTAGGATTTCAGGAATGTGTCATTAATGGGGGATAGGATCTAATTCCTCCTTCCTTCTCCTAATAGTGTCGCTTTTGTAAATCCTTCAATCCTATCCCAAGTTGTTCTTAAGGGGGGATATTAGGATATTTAGACACTTAGGAGTTAGTTAAGATCAACTTGTGTAATATATCCATTAGGTAAAGTGTGTTTCTTTAATATGCATTGGTATGCATTTGTAAATATTCTAATCCGACGGTCACGATATGTTCTAGACATAAAGTGATCTAGCGGTTCAACTTCTCTTAGATCATACCTACCATTGATCCGTGGATTAACACCCAATTGGTCCATGATCTCTATTTAAAGAGCATGGAGGGTTCTTGGCTAGTTGATCGATTATGAGAAGCTCATTTATGACTTTATTCTTTTTCATAATAAATTGCTCCAAGTAGCTATTTGGCTGGGGTCATGGACTATTTCCCTCTTGAAGGTTTTAACCACGTGACAAACATCGATGTATTGATCTGTGATCTATTTGTGTGAAGTGGTTGTTCTAGGTGTTCAACCTTTTTGGGAGTACCCTATGTACCCAAACATAGAGGTTGCAGTCGATGCTTCCCCACCCACAACAGATGCTACAGAAGAAGGGGTGGATGCAGGGTGAGATAGATAGGTGGATGCATTTCCTCGATCTTCTCGTGTCACTAGCACTGGTTCAATAGTGTGTACATTTTTTGTGAACGAAGATCTGGTTCTAATAAACATAGAGAAGATTCAAGGTGATTATAAATTGTTCAATTTAGTTTTTATAATTTGTGTCTAATATACCGATAATATTTTTTAATGTTGACTAATGATGGCATTAGTGTTTTGCAGGAAATAATATATTTTATAAACATATGAATGATTTGTCCTTAGAGATATTCGGGTCAACCATCCACACAATGTGAAACAAGTAGTCAAAATATTTAAAGGATGATCTGACTAATATATCAAAGTTTGGTACATCGACTAACGTATTTCAACACTTGATTAGGCTCTCGAACACATATAAGGTCACCAAGGAAAGAATTGAAAAAATTGGTCAACACAAGCTTGGGCCTGGTTGGTTACTCGAACTTGGTGGCCCGATATGTAAGTATCGTAAAACCCTAATCCACATCCAAATATCATACAAATAATTATTTTCATTTTTTTCTGGCAAAAAATGTAAAATTAATGACATCATGCAAATATGAAGGCCGACCGGTTCAAAGAATTGCCTAGTGTGGATTACATGAAGCTTGACTTTGAACAGGGATTTGATGCCATTGTTGAACATCAGAGAAGCTTGTCTGGACATACTACACAATCTTCTACTGATCCATTTGGTGCGCAGGTATGTAAAAACTGTATACTTTAATGATAATTTATTAATTCTCATGCAATTTATTCGTTTTAAATAAATTAATATAAATTATTTATTCCTTTTTTAGTAGGAAAGTAATGTTTATGTTCATGCTGAGGATGTACATGAACAACTTAGATGAAAATCATGCTTCGATTCTTGGTAATGAATTTATTAATATGCTATTGTTTTGTATAGATAATTGCAGATGATGAACATTAATTCTAATTCTACATAATTCAATTGCAGAGCATGTAGGTGCAGATAACATTGACAGGTTGAGCTTGTACAGGATAATGATGAACATGCTGATGTGCCTTTGGTAGGTAAAAAAACAAATTAGTAATGTTTTTTAAATGGATTACTCGTATTTATAAAAATAAAAATATATTAATGAAATATTTTGACATTATTACAGAAATTCATCTCCCCCCGCTGGAAGTTCAACCTTGTGAGAAGTCTAGTAGGGAGACTGAGGATCATATTCTGGAAGATGTGACTCTGACTACATATTTAAAGAGAAGAAAAGTAAAAAGGAAGTGACTAAACAAATTTTGAGTAATTCTTATTTATAATAAAAAAATTTACATGGTTTTTTCCTCTGTTTCACGAATGAATGGTTTACTGATTTGTTTATCTTCCATTGACTAAATGAATGGTTTAATGAATGATTTAATGAATGGTTTTTTCAGCTGTTGAATGTTATATTTTTAACATTAAGCTAGAATTATATTAGGATCTTTAACTAAGAGAATAACAAGCACATCAATTAAACACAAGAGACAATGAACACAGTGTTTTTCCTTGGGGAAACCATAAATGGAGAAAACCCCGCAACTTCTTCAGAGATAGAATCAGCACCAAAAGTAAAATCCAAAATAGTAAGATGATATCCCAACAACAGTAGCCTCTTTCTTTCTATCCCCAACAACTTCTTCTACCTTAGCTATGTGCTACAACTGAGTGTGAGTGTGTGATAAATAGAGAGGCTCACTCTCTATTTATACTAATTCTCGACTTGACAATGACTCACTAGGGCCAACTTCACTAGGTGATTCTAACAACCCTAGGGCCCCGAAACTGCAGGGACTTAACCCTTGAACAATAGGAGGGTTAACCACATTGACTTGACATGACTTGTTTATATTATAAAAACTCCTGATCGAAACATCGAGGCATGAAATGACTCAATTACGTTACAAACACTTCCCGAAATATGCATCGGGGTACAATACATAAGAAATACAAGTGAATACATTCCGAAGTTACAATTACATCAACACTCCCTCTTAACTAGGAAGGTATTCTCTTGACACAATTTATCAGCACAAGTCTTCTTCTCTGTATCATCTGGATCATCATCGAGTCCTCGTCATCTTCAAGTCATCTTCATCTTCAAGTCATTTTCATCTTCAACTCATCTTCATCTGGATCTGGATCAGCACTTGATCTGGATCATCATCACTCGATCTGGATCATCACTTGATATGGATCATCTCTGGTTCTAGAACATCTCTGCTGGATCATCATCACAGGTGCAATGTCTTGATTCTTCTTGTCACGGGAAGTTCTACAGATCCAGCCCTTTTTCATGCTGGTTTTAGGCCTAGCCTCCATGTAGGTATTTTCCAGCACTTATATCTGACCCTAAGTCGGAATGGCTCATCCATCACTTATATCTGATCATGTAGGAACCAATCCTATAATCATATTAGAAAGGTACACCCAACACTCACATCTGACCATGTGGGAACACATCCCACAACCCTGTTAGAAAGGCCCAACACTCACATATGACAACCAATGTTAGAAAGGCTCAGCACTTACATTCGACCATGCGAGGAACCAATCTTCCATGCCAAAAGGGCCCTACACTTACATATGATCATTGTTGGAACCAATCCTACAATCACCTCAGAATGGCTCTGCACTTATACCTGATCACTGTAGGAACCAATCCTATAATTTCCTCAGAATGGATCTGCACTTACATCTGATCACTGTAGGAACCAATCCTACAATCACATCAGAATGGCCGTCAGTCCCAGACTGAGCTTTCTTGGTAATTGAACAGGTTCCTCCATTCCAAGAATGGCATTCAACACTTATATCTAATCATGTAGGAACCAATCCTACAGTCACATTAGAATGGCTCAACACTCACATTTGACATGGAAGGAACCAATCCTCTCACCATGACAGAATGGCTCAGCACTTACATCTGACCATGGGAGGAACCAATCCTCTCACCATGTCAGAATGGCTAATGGACTCATCACTTCCCTTTGGAAGGAACCTTGATCTGGAGAACACTAAGATTCTCCCTGAAGTGCTCAAACTTCACTCTAGCTAATGGCTTTGTTAACACATCAGCTATCTGTTCGTCCGTCGCAACATACTGGAGATTCACTGCTCCCCTCTGCACCATATCCCTGATATAGTGATACTTGATCTCTATATGCTTCAACTTGTCATGGAACACCGGGTTCACCGACAACTTCACACAACACTGGTTGTCATAATGTATACAAGTAGCATCCAACTGGATATCAAATAAATTAGACAGTAGCTTCCTCAGCCATACTGCCTCACAACTAGCTGAACAAGCTGCGACATACTCTGCTTCAGCTATACTCAGTGCCACACAGGATTGCTTCCTGCTAAACCAAGAGATCACACCTGATCCCATACTGAAGCAACACCCTGAAGTGCTCTTCCTATCGATTCCACTACCTTCCCAATCTGAATCAACATAACCCTCTAGGTTAATCTTCTGATTCACCTCATACTTGAGCCCAAAATCAACTGTACCCCTTAGGTACCTCAGAATATGCTTTGCATCAATCAAGTGAACATGTCTCATATTTTTTAGGAACTGGCTCAAGGTGTTCACAGCAAAGCAAATATCTGGTCTCGTGTTTGTCAGGTACATCAAGGAACCAATCATCTGACAATACATCATACCATCAACCGCTTCTGATGAAGCATCACTCAATAGATTCAGGTTCAATGCCATAGGTGTGGTCATGGCATTGTAGTCCATCATCCCAAACCTCTTCAGGATCTCTACTTCATACTTCCCTTGTTTGAGGGAGATTCCATCTGCATTTTGCCACACCTCCATGCCTAGAAAATAGTGCATCATACCCAAGTTTTTAATTTCAAACTTGACAGCAAGATTCCTCTTCATATCAGCAATCAACCCATACATACCTATTACAAACAAATCATCTACATACAATATAAGTATCACTGGGTTTCCATATTCAACCTTGTAGTAAATATTGGAATCTGCTTTACTTTTGCTAAAGCCCAAACTAGATAGAAAGCCATAAATTCTGTTGTACCATGTCCTACGTGCTTGTTTCAAACCGTGCAGGGATTTCTTCAATCTACACACATGAGGCTCCCTATCATGTGTCCCAAAACCAAGTGGCTGCTATACATACACTTCCTCTTCCACTACACCATTCAAGAAAGCAGTCCTGACATCCATTTGGTGTATCTTCCATTTCATTACTGCACCCAGAGCAACCACTGATCTGATGGAAGTGTATTTGGCTACATTTGAAAAGGTTTCTTCATAATCTATTACTTCTTTCTGTGAGAAGCCATGAGCCATGAATCTTGCTTTATATTTTTCTATGTTGCCATCTGCAGCATGCTTGATCTTGTAGATCTATTTGGAAGTTACAATAGACTTCCCTTCTGGTCTTGGGACAACATCCCAAACATCATTCTTCATGATCAATTGGTACTCTTCAATCATAGCATCCTTCCATTCTTTCCATTCTGCCACTTCTTCATAGTTGGAAGGTTCTCTATCGATAAAGTCACATAATAAAGCTACATACATGGAGCAGGACCTGGTCCTCTTTCTTTCTCTGTGATTCTCTTCTGGAGCCCCATATCTTTCCACACCTTGGATAGCTTCTCATACCCAACAAGGTTTCCTCTTGTGAGGATTCTTCTCCTAAGGTGGATCTACAGGTTCTTGAGGTTCTTCAAATTCTTGATCTTCTTCTTGAGTTTGTTCGTTCATGGTTGTGTCATGAATTATGGGTGCTTCTGTTTCTTTAGGATCTTCAGTAGGTTTCTTTCTGGATTTGTTGTAAGATGAGTCTTCATCAAATGTTACATCCCTGCTGATGTCGATCTTATTGAATCCTGGGAAGTATATTCTGTAAGCCTTCGAGCTTCCAGAGTATCCCACAAATATACCATTCTTTCCTGAAGGATCTAACTTTGTCCTCTTTTCTTTCAAAATGTGTATGTACACTGGATAGCCGAATATTTTGAGATGGCTGACTTCTGGTTTCTTGCTGAAAAATACTTCTTTAGGTGTCTTGTTCTTGAGTACTCTGTGTGGAGTATGGTTCTGTACATACACCGTTGTTCTGGCAGCTTCTGCCCATGGATGCATGGGAAGATATTGATCATGAAGCATTGCTCTTGTAGTTTCCATGATAGTTCTATTCTTCCTTTCTATAACCCCATTCTGTTGCGGATTATATGGATTGGATAACCCCCTATTAATCCCTGAATCTTTGCATAACTCTTTCAATTCATTTGATGTGAATTCTCTGCCATTATCTGATTGAAAGGTCTTGATCTTCTTTTCTGTGTGGTTCTCAATCAAGGCTTTGAATTCCTTGAACTTGCTGAAAACTTAATCGTTGTTCTTCATAAAGTATATCCCTGTCTTCCTAGAATAATCATCAATAAAAGAAACATAGTATACATACCGGCTTAAATAACTGGATGACATTGGACTGCATACATCAGAGTGAACGATTTCCAAGATTCCTTTTTCTTTTCTTTCACTACTTGGAAATGTCTTCTTTGTGTTATTTCCTTTCTCACATCCTTTGCAGACTCCTCCAGGTTTTTCTTGAATTTCTGGAAGAATTTCAACAACTTTGCTTGCAAGTGGTAGTGCTCTGTAGTGCACATGTGCAAGCCTTGTATGCCAAAGTTCATTTGGCTCTACTGTGTCATGGACCAAAGCTTATTCTAGATGATCCTTCAATTTGTATAATCCTCCTCCTTGTTCTTCAATTACTATTGCATCGTCAATAGTCTTTCCTCTTGGCCACATGAGGACTTGGCCCATCTACAAATGTAACCCTCATGCCTTTTGCATCCAGTGCTGATATGGAGAGAAGATTCTTTTTAGTCCTGGTACAAACAAGAAATCCTTCATTTTCATAGACTTTCCAGAGTTTAGCTTGTAGGAGGATTCACACTACAAGCTTATGGGATATTGGTAGTCATCCCCAAGTTTGACCTTATGGGGTGAATTATGTTCGGTTAGTTTCTCAAAATATTCCTTAAATATTGTCATGTGTTTGGAATCCCCACTGTCAATAAGCCAATCTTTTCTTCCATGAGTGACAATTTCCGTGAGAGCGGAGATCAAAACATATTCTTCATCACTTGAAGAGTCTTCACTTTCTTCCTGGGAGGATCATCATCCTCAGCAGTGTGATAATGATGTCTTCTTTTGGAGTTCTTCTTCTTCTTGGATCCACTCTTATTCATGGGATAAATTCTAGCAAAGTGTCCTCTTTCATCACATGTATAACATCTGAGTTTGGATGGATCCCCTATTACAAAATTATTTTTCTGATGAAAATGCTTATCTTGGTGATGATGATTTTCCCTTCTGCCTTTCTTGGAGTGTACTATGAGAGCTTGATATTCACTTCCCATATTTTCTTCTCAAGCTGCTATTCGAGCTTCTTCTTGTGAACATTTTTCCCACAATCTACTGAACTTGATTAACTTCTTCCTAGCATAGATTCCTTGGATGAAAGATTCCCATGACCAAGGGAGACCATTCAAGGTTGTCATCACAATTTCTGCATTCTCCACTTCTTCATCTAGTGCTTCAAGTTGTTCTTTGATCTGGGAGACCCTTGTGAAGTATGACTGGATGGTCTCCTCATTCTGGATATTTACATTCTTCAACTGGTTCCTCAATGTCATCTTCTAGTTTATGTTCTTCCCTTCAAACATTTTGGTTAGGGCATCAAACATAACTTTAGGTGTCTTAAGGGAGGACACCTGTGGTATGAGGTGATCCTTGATTGAATCAACAATAATCCTCTTTGCCATAACCAACTTCTTCTTATGTAAGGCCTTAGCCTCATCTTCGTCTGGAACTGGAACCTCCTCATTGATGTAGGAGTCCAACTCATTTTCTTCCAGGACCAAGGAGATCCTATACTTCCAGTCTCAGAAGTTATTATCTCCCTCAAGCTTTTCATCAAGCTTGGTATGATGAGACATCTTAACTGAGAACCTCAAATGGAAATACAAAAGATTTAGATCTTACTAGGTCAAGATGTCGGATCTGGATTTGGAGTTGAATTTCTGTAGTGCTGGTTCAGGAGAAGATTAGGGTTTGAATTTCCCAGATTTCTATCCAACCAAATGCTTTGATATTGATTTCTAAACTTTGATTTTGAGGAGGAGATCAATCCAGGCATGGGCTCACTCAAAAATTCCACTTCTATGGAAATCCCTAATTTTCGGTAGTAGCGTCGGGTCCAAAACGAAAAAAATCTCAAAATCAGATTCTGTTTAGACAGAAAGATGCACCATAGGGAGGAGAGTCATCCCAACCTTATTTTCCTGAAAATCTATGGAGAGATATCCAAAAAGTAGGAAGCCCTACTTCCCGCAGCTGCACAATGTCTTCTTCTCAGGTTAGCTCTGATACCATATTATATTTTTAACATTAAGCTAGCATTATATTAGGATCTTTAACTGAGAGAATAACAAGCACAACAATCAAACACAAAAGACAATGAACATAGTGTTTTTTCTCGGGGAAACCATAAATGGAGAAAACCACGCAACTTTCTCAGAGATAGAATCAACACCAAAAGTTAAACCAAAACAGTAAGATGATATCCTGATAGCAGTAGCCTCTTTCTTTCTAGCCCCAACAGCTTCTTCTCCCTCAACTATGCACTACAACTGAGTGTGAGTGAGTGTGTGATAAATAGAGAGGCTCACTCTCTATTTATACTAATTCCCGACTTGACAATGAGTCACTAGGGATGACTTCACTAGGTGAGTCTAACAACCCTAGGGCCCCGGAACTGCGAGGACTTTAACCCTTGAATAATAGGAGGGTTACCGACATTGACTTGACATGATTTTTTTATATTATATAAACTCTCGATCGGAACATCAGGGCATGACATGACTCAATTACATTACAAACACTTCCCGGAATAAGAATCAAGGTACAATACATAAGAAATACAAGTGAATACATTCCGAAGTTACAATTACATCAACACTCCCTCTTAACTAGGAAGGTATTCTCTTGACAATGAGTCACTAGGGATGACTTCACTAGGTGAGTCTAACAACCCTAGGGCCCCAGAACTGCGGGGACTTTAACCCTTGAACAATAGGAGGGTTACCCACATTGAATTGACATGATTTTTTTATATTATATAAACTCTCGATCAGAACATCAGGGCATGACAAGACTCAATTACATTACAAACACTTCCCGGAATAAGCATCAAGGTACAATACATAAGAAATATAAGTGAATAAATTCCAAACTTACAATTACATCAACATTGAATGATTGAATGGTTTAATGAATGATTTAAAGAATGATTTAATGAAAGCATCTTTAAGCTATTGAGTGAAATAATTTGTAGTAGATGCATTGTTATTTGCAATCTAGATGCATTGTTATTTGCATTGTGAAATAGTGAAATAAATTGTTATTTGCAAGTATATGCATTGGGTTTGGGGAATTGAGATTTATGTGAGGGGGGGAGGGGCCATAAGAGCTTCCACCTTCACATGGTTGGTCCTGTTTAGTAGAGAATATTAAATTATTCTTGAAATTGAGAGGAGCTCAATGAATGGCAAGGAAGAATACATTAGAAAACAATTATTTCTATAATTTTAGTGTATAATTTTCACTATTTTGTATTTGGCTCCTCCATTGTAACTTGTTACAAATAACGTTGAGAAACATTTTCATAGTTAAGAGGCAAGAAATGAAGTTTTTATGTCATCGATGGCCTTATATACATAGTGTTTTTGTCTATTCATGTTTTATCAGGTGATCTATTATTAACAATTAATTTACTTGAATAGTTGAATTGTGTTGTATTTATTTAGATTGGTTTTGTTATTTTCATAAACAAACATAAATTTTTTTGATGGGTCCTAACATGAAACTATTACAACAGGACAAATTTTAAAGTATGTTGATTCATGTTTTGAAAGGTAAAGCAGAAGAAGACAGTGCGAAACTCCACAAATCAAGGTATAATTATGTTTTCTTTTGTTTGATTGAATTGTGTATTGGGTATTTATGCATGTGCACACACACACATTTAGTTGATGATGATGATTACCATAAATTCAGGAAAACTTTGTTCTATCTGATCTAAAAACTTACCTTAAATAGTTTGATTTATCTGGATAACTGGCCCCTTGTTAATACTTTACCAATTCCATATAGCTATAAATTCCATATGTACATGAAAATATATGGGAAATGGCCATTTGTCGTCGGACATATGCCTATGAATTACATTTTATTCATTTGTCATATTGTTTGAACATTGAATCCCCGAAGTAAAACTTATATGCATGTGCATGACATTGAATTGAAGGATCATAAGAGGGCACACTATTTTCTCTTCGAGTGAGTCCTGTTTTCTTTCTTTTCTTTTCTTTTAAATATAGATTCTAAATAAGGACTTATTTTTGCATTTCAAAGTACACCAAGATATCTTCCACATGTAAAAATGTCCTCCATAAAGCAATGATGGATGATGACAAGTAGAAGAAAACCCCAACCTCCAAAATCCCCTAAGATGCAATGTTTCACCTTGTCCACAAAAGTGTCTAAGAGAAGGCCTCTCTAAACTGAAAGGGAACCTAAAATTATGTTGTGTCTCCCCTAAGTCATCTTTAAGAAAGATGGCCCTCCAATAATATTCATATAGCAAAAAAAAAAGAAACTTCTAAGAGATATCGGTCTCTATATATCCAATGGAATGATCCAATACTCAATTAATATAGAAACAAGGCCTTCCTCTAGTGAAAAGTATCCTCCAAGGCCGAGCTCTTGCTGAAAGAAGACTTTCAATGGTGTCCTAAATAATATGTAGACATAGTTGAATTACATCGTAAATGGACCTAGATTCCTCTAAGGATGACTTATGTGGATTGGATCAACATTTTTAATCCTCATGTGATACATAGAGGAGCCTTTATAACACATGAATGTTGCCATACTTCTTTACTGCTGAGTTTTTATTGCCTAGATTGTACCTTCATTATGCTAGGAAAGGTGCACAAAACTCTTGAAACATGAGTCAAAGGTGGATTAGCCTTCAATGAAGGTGAACACAAGCCAGTTGGGCCAATGCTTGTGAAAAATTCATCCTACAGTGCTTAAAAATCAACAGAATATGCCATGTGAGCTTCCTAGAAATGATAATGATGAAGTGCTACTGTTGATTCCATGCCAATAGATAGTTCTTTGCTGCTACAATATGCCCAATGACACTTTTATGCTATTGTTATTTACACATATCTTACCCAAACATGGTATTTTGAAACCTATTTTTGTGTTATACCCATTAATTTTTCCTATATTTCAAGGTTTAGAGCCATTCTAATCAATACATCTTCCCAAAACTGGATTACGACTCACTAGGAGGTTAAATAGGGCTGAGAAATGATTTTAAGGACCAGAATGTGCCCAACAACATGGATATTTAGGGTAATTATTGTTGTTCATTACACCAGAATTCCCATAGACACGGATTTACTTCTCAAATATCCACAAACTCTACCTAGAACAAGCTCAAAGTCATATCAAACTTTCTAGATATCATTATTTACTACTGATACTTATTATAAAAATTCTCCAAGTCTAAGTTTTAGCCACTTTATGTAGGTTTCCAACCGTGATAATGCTACACACATACATATAATTAATTAGAATTAATTTAAAAGTCAATAAATTAAGATTAGCATCAAATGGAAATTTAAGGGAAAAACATATTAGCTAGAATGGATTTGATACCAACGTAGCAACGGAAGTGCTAAATTAACATAAATGTTCTGCAATTTGAATGTATAATATATGTGTGTGTGTGTGTGTGTGTGTGTTTATCATATAAGACATTTTTTGGTTGTTCTCTGCGTATAAGTCATCTATAAATATTCTGCAATTTTATGGTGCTTTCAATCAACACATGCACATACCCTACCACCCTCCTTAATTGAACCCGTGATCTCAATGAAGATATCACTTGTTATTTTATCCATTAGGTCCACTCAGTCTATACACTTTTTGGATCTTGATATTTATGAATGATACATATTCAATAAAGGATCATCGAAAATAGACAAATAAAACATCCATTTGAATGGGAACATATGTGTGGCAACCTCTCTTAAATTTTGGCTCTTATGTAGACATTATGTTGATATAGATGTCTATTAAAAGTCACCTTCTTGAATCCTTTTGTTAGGGTTTTTTTTTGTGGGTTATGACTAACAACACTAGGATATTGGGATTCCATGCCTATATTTACAGCTTTCTTATTTTTCTGCTTAGTCTGTCTCAATCGAGGTGTCACATTGTGCATAGTTACCACACAACAAGACATAAGAATGTATTGAACATGTAGTGGATTTATTTCAATTGATGATAGGATGGAACTCTTTGGGGGTAGCTACCAAATGTCACACTAACATTTCACATTACAAATGTCTTGAAACTACCATTATATGGAATAGTAGCATTTTTGTAACCAAAAACCTGTTGTAGTTGTGGATTTTCTGGGTTTACACCCACATTATCATGGATGTTCAAGTCAATGTTTTGGATTCTTCTAATGGGTCCATCTTCAGGACCATGAATTATGCTTTGGGGTGTTACCTCCCAATCTTGTAGGACACTTTTTGGAAATAAGGACACACCAAGATCAACCAAGATTTAGGGACGTCAATGACCACAATGTGCCGCATGCAAATAAATTTGGGTAGACTACCAAGTTCACATTCAAATCCTTAGTCGAGAAGTAGAAGAAAATATTAGAGATCAGCAAGGGTAGAACCCCTTCTATTCTCTTCCACCATCAAATATTTAATAGGACCTCCTACAACAAAGGTAATAGATTCAAAATTGTGGATCCTCTTGACATGATTTAAGGAGACTAAAAGAGACCTGCAACATCTTGAATTTGTCCTAAAAGGCCTGGGAGATTGATTATGCAACATGTAGGAGCCATTACACCATCTAACCAGAAGTTTGGAATCTCTAAAAACATGTATCCTATCAGTACCTTTATCTATTTAGTGTTCTTCCATTATCAAATAGCTAATAGGACCTCAACAACAAATGAAATAGCTTTAGAATTTTGGTTCGTCTTTAGATGAGTGAAGGGGACTGAAAAGAGATATGTTGCATCTTGAATTTGTTTCAAAAGTCCTTGGAGATAGATTATGCAACCTTTAGGAGACATTACACCTTTCAATCACCGGTTTGGAGTCCCTGAAAATTTGTATCATATTAGTACCTTTATCTAATGCACTTTTTGATGTTCTTTGTCCATAAAAGATCTAATATAACCTCCAACAACAAATATAATAGATTTAGAATTGTGGATCCTATTGACTTGAGTGAAGGATTCAACTAAAAATAGATCTGCAGCAGGTTGATTATGTTTCAAAAGGTCTTGGAGATAGATCATGCAACCATGCAACCTGTAGGAGCCATTCCACTATTCAGCCACTAGTTTGGACCTGCATCCTATCAGTACCTTTATCCAATGCAATATTCAATTTTCTTCCACCATCAAAGAGCTAATAGGATGTCCAAAAACAAAGGCAGATCTTGACATGGATGAAGGAGTCTGAGAAGAGATCTTTAGAAGCCATCTTGAATTTGTTTCAAAAGGTCCAGGAGATAGATCATGCAGCCATGCAACCTGTAGAATCCATTCCATGATTCAACCACTAGTTTGGAGCAGAAAACATGTATCCTATCATCACCTTTATCTAATTCAATATCTAATAGGTTCAATACATAACAAATGACTTTGCATTTTTATGTGTGGCTCTGCGTAAAATGATCCTGAAGCTGACAGAGTGGTCTGAATGGAATAGTGTTTTAGAATCACAAGGACTAGGGATTTCCTGGTTGGTACCATAAAAAATAATGATCAACAAAAAGATATATCAATTGCAGTGGGATTGAAATTGTGAGTTCGTTCTCTTCTTTTGAGGTTGTTTTAGTTTGAGCTCAACATGTATAGGACAAACAAAAAATCTTGTCATTGAGAGTGTTCATCAATCGCTAGAGCTTGTTTTAGGGAAGCGTAATCAAGTTCAAGTTGAATATTTGGTTGAGTATTTGAATACATGCTGCTTATTTTATAATGCATGTTTGTAGTGTGAATCCTTATTCTTGATGTTCTCCTCAAATAGAAGTGTATCTAAATATTAAGTGCCTTTCTCTTCCTCAAGATCTTCCATTTCCTTTTCTTCATTTATCTTCATTAGTAGTCTCAACCTTGAGACCTACCATTTGCATGCCATTGTAGAATCTTTGAGTAGGATACCATTCTATTATCTTTCCAAGCCTCTACACTTTCCTACATCCATCTAACTCTCATCCAAGCTCTGCAAATTCCTCTTTCAATGTGTTGGTTTTGGTCAAATTCTAGATTGAATAAAAAAGCAATGGAGAACACTACATGAGAAGTGTGAAACACTTAAAATGAATGTGAGACATAATGATAGAATGAATGATAATGAGAGAGTTGAGGGAATGATGGATGGCTTCTTCTTCAGGATAATGAAGAACTATTACGCTTCCCCATAATGACTGTACTTAGCCTATGCTCCATTAAGTTATAACAGCTACCCAACAGATCTTACATACTTAGCTTTCTTTGGAAACTTGTGGCTTAGGAAGGATCAAACAATTCATGACTAGGGAAGGGACACATTGACCATAATACAAGGTAACAAAGTTTTATCTATTAAATTTGAGGACACAATAGTCGAAAGAAATAGCTTCATGATGACTTGGAGAGAATGGAGTCATAGTCAGCCATTTGGCATAAATATACATAACCTATGGATAGCACATTAATGCATGAAGAATGTTTTCCAGAACAAATGAATTCATACAATGGTGTATATTTTATTAGGATAGATTAAAATTGCAATGATAAAGCCAAGGTGATAGAAATATCATAGCAAAAAATGTCTCAAAGCTTATAGTGAAATTCTCTTTCAGTTTTATACTGTTCTAGTTAGGATATTTCCTGTCATTGATAGTTGGAGTACAAGGTAAACATTTAAATTCATAATGCAAATTTGAATTCAGGGAATAATTTTGTGTCTGCTTTCAAATCCCATAAATACTGCTTTCACATGCTCTTAATTTTATGTTCAATACTAAACTCTTCAAGGAGTTTCCAGTAAACGTATGCAAGTATCTATTACAGGGAAAATATGCAACTGCAGTGTTGTTATAATCAAAATTATTTTTTTAGAATGCAGAGGTTGCATTGAGAGACTTATTTTGTTTGACTATCATATAATGGTGTGTATACACATATTTCGCTTTAGCTGTATTCTTGGGCCTTTTATTTCTTAATTCTGGAAAGTATTTCAATTCCTTGATTGCATTAGATTTAGGCCAGAATATTTTATTTGGAGCAACCATGCAAGTTTTTTTGTTGTGAGCTTGCAGGATAGTGTCCTATGGTTGTATCATCCAGTGATGCATGTGCTCTATCCACATTCATAGAGCTGACACTTCAATACACATTCATTGTTTGCTTCTTATGCAGAGTTTGACGACACTCGAACTGATTTAAATGACATTAAAAAACATCTTGTGCACTCCTTGAGGTGTACACTGCATATTTTTTGTTAGTAATGTTACATAACAAAAATAATGATTACCAGTAATGATTACACATGGAGAAATGGCATGAATATTTTCTATCACATTTTGATGTGTAGATTCAATTTGAAATTCATTTTTTTATGAATGTTTTGAAATGGAAGTTTGAAACATTTATTGTATCATTTCAATCCATTTTCTGAATACCCTCTCAAACACTATGAAACTACTTTGTCTAGATGTATATGTAAATCCTGTGCTTGTTAGTCCAAACTTAATATTTTTGACAATACATGTTTGTATGTAAACACTATACTGAGTAAGTTCCCTACTTGTTTCAATGGTATTATTGGTATGCTTGATTAGGAAGTGATTCTTTACTAGTTATTTAATTAACAAACATCATTTCAAGTTACTAAGTGGTTAGTCCTGCATATGAAGCTTCAATATAGGAACTTGGGTTTCCTCTATTGTATACTACATTTATGCCAGAAACTATATTCTTAATTTCCTATATGCAAGTTCTCTTCAGTCACATATTTCTCTCTTATTAGGGTTATAGTTTGTATGCATGGTCAAAGGCAATTGGTTGGTCACCTCACTCATGGTCCATCCAATGAAAACCTATGAACTAAATGGCCTAATTGAATGAATTGAAGGGACTCAAGGATGAATTTAGTTTTCATGAATACTGCAAGCTTGATTAAACTATAATATTATAACCCCTACAAAACTTTGATATTTTATGCTTCGGGCTGTAAATATTTTTGATTGAAAGCTCCATGTAGAGATGTAAAGAGAATGGAAATTTTGAAATGGAAGAAGGGGCTGCTGCTTGGACCTTGTAATGAATTTTTGTCTCAGGATCAAATTTATCACTGCTACCTATTTTTTATAAATACATGGTTGTACTCGACTAAAGAGAAAATTCAATCCCTCCCTGGTTTCTCATCCTCCTGTGCAATAACCAGTCACATCCATATTGTTAAAAATCCTATTGTATATAATAAATAACTATGGGTATCACAAGTGTGATGAGTTTACATACTTGGGATTTATATATTGAAGCTCTAACTCAATAGTCAAAATTGGGGGAGTGATTTCAACCTTGAATTAATTGTGGTTGCTTCTTTTTTCTAAGTTCATTGACTATCGAAACTAATTCATGGTCCCTCTTTACCAATTTGTAAGGGAACCTTGGATTTGATTACAGGTCTCTCTTTATAACGAGGGACATCTTGTAAGAAATTTTGACATATGTTTAACTCATGTCTGTATGCCACATCCCATGCCACAATATACTGTTCTTTGAGTCTATTCATTGTAATTTTATTGTAACACTAAACCAACATCTACTACATGCCACTATTGTCCAGAAATTCCATATTGAATTAAATGATTAAATTCCCTACCACCTTATTGATTGTCTCTTCTGGAAACAAAAGCCTAGTTGGTTGAGTGTTTCATTTCAAATGATATTTATATTGGATTATCTTTAGACAATTTTTAAGAATAATATTCACCCTAGCTTTACCTTTATGCAGGGTATAAAAACTGACTTATTTCTCTGCAGTTATGATGATCACATTCTTGTAAGTTTTTAATCCTATTTTTGAATTTGTTCTTATTTGTCAGACAATATGTTTTTAATTGGTTTTTTATGTTTCTTTGGTTTCTCACATAGGTGATGGCAATCCAAATAGGGACAATGGGGACAATACTACATGCCAAGTTTATATTTATGTTTATAGGTGTTGTTGTAACTTTTGTATTTATGAAATTCTCATCTTCTTCAGCATTGGTATAATCTACTTTCATGCTTATTTTATGACTATATTGTCAACTTTACTATTTTAAATCCGTTTCTATGGTATAAATGGGTTTTAACCAAAATATCTTGTTATCCTACAGTGCATATATAATTCAAATTTGACAATGAGCCTAGTTCTTGGATAAGATAGATTTTTTATTCATAGAAGGATACATGTTGATTTAAGCTTTTTCTTCCTTGTTTAAGCCCTAACGCATTTAATATGAACATTCTGAGGATGATTTAGAGTCAAAAAGTTTGAAGGTTGAGGTATAGGCCAAATTCCTTAGTATGGAAGCTTCTAATATGATTCTAATTCCCTCATTGGAATTTCCTTTGTTAGTGAAGAGTCCTCCATGTTGAGATCAATATTTATTGCTGGGGAATGATTTAAAGATCATGTACTGAGACATAAGAAAAAATCCCTCATGGGTAGTACTGCCCCTCATATTGTGTAAGAGTTACACTTGTGATTTTGATCACAAACATCAAGATTTCCATGATAAGCCCTTCATTATAAGAAACAACCATGGTAATAGTAACATAAGACATGGTTCCAAGGTATTAAAGAAAACGAGTAAATAAGAAATAACATGGAAGAATTTACAATTGAAGGGACATGGAACATGAAATATGTCACTACCAAAGTAAGCAACTAAGTAGCAATATTCACGTAGGGTCCTTGTAATGAATTTTGGCTCAGGATCAAATTTATCACCGCTACCTATATTTATATTTATATATATTAACTCTAGGACAAACCCTGTTCAAAGGTTGTGGGTTGAACAGATTCATAAGGTGACCAATGAAAATTACCAATGATGTAGAAATGCATTCCAACAAATCCTAGAACTGCATGGGTAACTTAGGAACTCTACCCATTGTAAGAAATAAAGTTGGTATCTTTGATAAAAATTAAATTTTATACTATTAGGAAAATAAAATGAGGGTATTCAAACACATCCATGAGGGTATTCAACCACATCCATTGATGTAAAAAACCAATTCTTAGAAATGAATTTCTTCCTTAAAAGAAAACTAGAAATTCCTATTTAGTTTTGTTTGTGTATATTTTTTTAACTTGAGAAATGGATTTATTGGGTCTCCTTAACCTAAGTATTAATGACATACTCAAATGTTACACATTGAAAAAAATACCCATTAGTGTAGATCATTTCTAATTATCACATATAAAAGTCTATTCATAATATTGAATATTAATAGGAAATTTCTTAAGCATAATTTCATTACCTCCTTGAAAACCTTTTTATAAAATTTCATAGCTATTTCAATGGCACAATCGATACTATTGTTTGCTCCTTGTGAATCATTCCTTGAGAAGTGGATAAATAATGATATTGGGAAATGGGTGGTGACTATAAATTCCCCCTATGTTCCTTATGCTAGACGACAGGAGAGACACTAATTCTATTTTCTTTTACAAAAACGAGTATTTTTATTATTAAAATAGGATGAGAAGTACTATGACTGAGTTAGACATCCTTCCTGAATAAAATTTGAAAATATTAAAGATAATATTCAAAATCTCTTGGAGTCTCATGCTTCTACCTATATCACTTCCTAACTGATTCTTTTTAAAATATTCCATACAGTTTCAAATGCATAGCTGGTATATAAATTCCAAAATACTCCCAAAGTTAAAATTTCCTTATAAAACATCAAAATAGTTTATCTAGGATTGTTGGCATGCACTGTTATGAAATGGCTTCTATAGCTCCTTTTGTTGCTAAGAATTTGAATTTCTGTAGCTTTTTGTTGACCGAGGGTTTTTTTCTAATTGCTTTGAGGGGTTGGGGAGTTCTAGAGATACTAGTTGTTGCATGAGGAGAATATCCTTTCTAAACTGAAGATAAAATATAAGGTCCCATGGATAGGAATTTGAGATGCATAGAAGAGTTTATCCCATGCTTGAGGATGAAGACAAAATTGACTTAGAAAAAATAGTATGATAGACTGGTGGGAGGACCCATAAAAAAACAACAATGGCTATATGATAGATTAAGGGTGCAACAAGATGGGAGAAATTTACAACATGGGTGACAATAATGATACCATAATGATCTAAAACAAATCCCACAACTTGGTTTGGCTTGTTCATAACAATCATATAGCTTGAGTTCCTACCCCAACCATTACCAATATTGATAAAATTATTGAATTTAACTAATTCAAAGAAATGTAGCATAAGCCAAATGAGGAGACAAAGCATAACATAGAGAAAAAAAAACAAGGGATGGTGAAATATTTTAGAAGGTAACTAGAGAAGGATCTTGGAGTTTCCATAGAGAGGACATGGGTATGGAATTGCTACGCTTTTTATTCATTAACTACCAAGACAGATTCCACACACCACAAACTTTGTTATGCCAAGATAGCTATGAAAATATTACAAAGAGAGATGCTAAGAGACTGTCAAGGGAGTTTCCTCACACCACAAACCTTGTTCTATCAAAATTCACATTACAATTGATGGAAACCCAGTTTATTACTCAAGTAGGGGAAGACACTTTATTTATGAACCACCTTACACGAAAAAAATGAATTGGATGCCTAGGAATCTCCAAACTCTTCTTGCTCAAAATAACAACCATCAAGGATTGAGCCTGATTCCTGATACTACCTATTCTAGAGGATAAATGACTTACCTTCATGCTTTCCATCACAATGAAGAGGACAGCACATGTGTTGAGGGATGATTGTACTGCCTTATTTATACCATGATTGTTGGGAAGGTGGGATGAAGGTGACGATGTGTGGATATGATCCTACATGCTATGAAAATTATTAATGCATTCCATATCCCAAGATACATATGGGTGCTAATGACTTAGGAGATATGACATTTACTAATGTTCCCCACATTTTCCTTAATTTCTCTATTTTTCAAATAGATTCCTTCTTTAGCCAAAGTGCTTGTTAATTTGTTGTGATATCTTAGGACATGAAAGGAAGTGACTTGTTGAAAGAGTCATGTGGTGTTCTAAATCCTACTCATACTCCATAGGTAGGAATCATTTCTCATTTTATTAATGAATAGAATAATATCTAGGGAGTTTCCAATGACAATTAGGTTTGTGATTCCAATTTATTTAGTGTCGTTTAACCATTTCCATAGTGCTAGGATCTCTTCTTGATTATTGGAGAAACTTCCAATTCCCCACTGTGTTTTGAAGATGTATATATATATATATATTTTTAATTATACAGTTCCCTATCGGATTTCCAACGGCCAATGAAGGTTGTCTAACGAGGGTGCCGTAGATCCAATAGAGTGAACTCGTCGGTTGTCTGACACGCATGCATCGATTATTCGATATTCTTCCGACGATGTCCGATGAGGCTTCCATATCTCCAACAACCAATCATGTCGATTGTCCGTCAAATTTTCAACACCCTAACATGGGAATTTCGACGACATCTTCATTGAGGTTGCCGCAGCTCCAAAAACCAATCCCTTCAGTTGTCTGTCGAATTTTCGATGCCCTAAGGTGGGAATTTTTATGGAATTGTCATGTAGAACCCATCAGAAATTCGACTATGGCAAGTAGAATTTTTGATGACTAGACATCGGAAATTTGACGTCTTAATAATAATTTTTTGCAACAAAAATGGTTGAGATTCGATGATGAAGTAGTTGGATCTTTGATGCATACTGGCATGGCGTCGAATATTCGATGTTATGCAACCGATGGCAAAAAAAATACACTTGTCAAAGAACCAACAGGGTATTGTCTAATTTCAGACATGAGCACCATCGGATGCTGGTCTCAATTTCTGTTGTGTGGCAGAAATATTGCTATAATGTTTAACCAAAGACATGCTACCTATGTTAAACTACTTCACTGCTTTGGATGATAAAGGACCACAATCCTAACTTAGTGATTCTTATTACTGTTATTGGTTACACATGGATGGGTTTATTTATACCTATGTATAACTGGTTAGTATAATTATTATTATGGTTCTAGGACCTTAAATAAGCTCCCAAACTGTGTTTAACATTTATATGGTTTAATTGTTAAGTGAAAGGATTAAGATATAATACCTTATCCATATGTTGTTTAAAATTTATATACCTTAAGTTAAAATGTATGCTAAGCCATTCATGGCATATGTCATATTCCATTAACCTTGGATTTATCCTAAGTCAACAATGGACATGATGGAGGTTTCAATGCACAAGGCATTTTGAATTAGCAAATCATGTTGGGGTTATGAGACTATAGGCATGGGGATGAGATTTGACATTGGTGGTGGACATGGTGGCGTAGTAAATGATCCTAGGGATGTGGAAAACTCAAGCCCTAAGCTTGTTCTATCATGGATGAGCGAGTCATTTGGAATTTTGGTGGTTGACCTCAGTTAAGCTCTCTAGTTGGTATCACTGCATGAGGTTTGGCTTGCATCTATGCTTTGGGAAGGTATTCCCTTCACCTAGTTTGCAATGTTGTTTATTTGTTGTTTTGGTTGAAGGATTGGTATACTTCTCATGATTCGTTGTCTCTTGTTTATAGGTGGCAGGGCTTCTATTGCACGGGTCGTGGGTCTCTAAGGTTTTTGACGCATAACCTTCATGGGTAATCCCTATTCCAACAATTTTTGAGCTTGTTACCTCTTTGTAGAGTTATTTGAAAGATATTTTGAGCTCGATGTTTGTAATGTTAAATGAATACTTGTGTTAGTTAGGGGTTTCGACTGTGTACAGGTCCGTTTGTATTTTGGAAGGCATCCAGAGATGCGTATGACAATATTGGGGTTTTTGTGGGGTTTAAGTTTGGTGCCTTCGGCCATAATAGTGTTACAACTCTGCTATGTAAGAGAATATCAGGTTGGTAGCTTGAACTTGTGACCTTGATGGTTAATATAAGCTCCTACATTTTGGTTTTGATGATGGGTTACGAAAATGTGGTAGTACCATTGCTTGGAATGGTGCCTTGGTTTGGAATCATGATTGTGTAGTTTTTACTTATAAGTCTAGTATTTGTTGTTATATGCAAACTTTGCAAGATGTAGGTAATTTTCCCACTTTGTGGGGTTGTTTATGACATACGTCCTAAACATGTCCTCTACAATATAGTTTACCCGTTCGGTCTTCCCATCTATCTACGGGCGGTAAGCAGTACCAAAGTTCAACTACGTCTCTAAATCAGAGAATAAGGATCTCAAAAAGTTCCCAGTAAACTTAGTATCTCGATCTGAGATTATTTCCTTGGGTATCCTGTGCAATCTAAATATCTCATTTAAGAAGATGTAGGTAATGTGTACTGCCTTTTTGGTCAACTTCTTTAGAATGAAGTGTGGTGCTTTTGACAATTTGTCAACTACTAAAAATATAGAATCATTTTTCTTCTTACTCTTAGGTAGACCCATTATAAAATCCATGTTAATGACCTCCCACTTCCATTCTGAAATGGGTAATGGCTGCAGAAACCCTGAAGGATGCTGGTGCTCAGCTTTGACCAACTGACATTCTTGACATTTTGCGATACGCAACATTATGTCGGCCTTTAAATTAGGCCAGAAAAATGTTTCTTTATTGTGGATATCATCTTTTGATATCCTGTATTCCCCAAGTAGGGTGTCCGATGAAATTCCATGAGGATGTTGGAATTAATGTCCCCTCCTTCCAAAACGTACAATCTCTCCTTGGACAATAGCAATCCCATTTTGTCTACCTTGTACTCTTCTTGTTGCTGAAACAACCTATCGTCTTGGACCTTCTTGAGGATTTCAACATAGAATGGGTCAACTCTATTGGTCGTTCTAATACTCTAATGCAAATCTGAATCACTTTGAATTTAAGTCACCTAAGATATCATATGAGCTCATCAGCTCAAAGCATCAACAATTTTGTTCTCTTTACCCTTTATATTCTTTAGCTCGAAATGGTACTCGCTAAGGAAAGATAACTATCTAGCTTTCCTGGAATTTAGATCTAGTCGCTCAAATAAATATTTCAGTCTCATATTGTCTATTTTTAGAAGGAATTTATTTCTCATGAGGTAGTGCCTCCACATATTCAAGGCATGGATGATGGTCGCAAACTCAAGATCATGGGTGGGGTAGTTCTTCTTGTGTTCTTTTCACTTTCATGATTCATAACAGATCACATAATCATTTTACAATAGGACTCCTACAAGCCCTTCCTTTCTTGTATCCATGCAAACAATGAAATACCCATTGGGATCCACAATTCATAGTATTAATGCAGTCATCAAAAGTTGTTTAAGGTTTTGAAAAATTTCCTTGCACTTGGTCGTCCATAAGAACTTTTTTTCCTTCTTTTTCAAAGCATTAATGGGACAATCTATCCTATAGAAGTTCTCAATGAACTTCCCGTAATAACTAACTAATCCTAAAATGGATATAATGTTGGTGACATTAGTAGGGGTAGGCCAATCCTCTATGGCATTAATATTTTTCAGGTCCACATCTATTCCTTTCTCAGAGATGATGTGACCCAAGTACTGTATCTATGGTTTGTAAAAATCACATTTACTAAACTTGGCGTAGAGCTGTTATTCTCGTAACACCTGTAGCACTATGCGGAGGTGTTCCTTGTGTTCCCCTTTACTCTTAAAGTAAACTAGGATGTCGTCTATAAAGACCAAAACAAATTTATCCAGGTATCTACTGAATTGTAATATCCCAAAGTTTGGACCTAAAACTTATAGGCATGAGCCTATTGATTATGATGTTGTCTTGATATTTTATTTTGATATATTGGGTCGAAG
>LPNX010392732.1:128957-237935 GCA_001517045.1 Pseudotsuga menziesii | reverse complement strand
ATTCAGGCCAGCAATAGATTAATTTTACCCACAACAATTATCAATTGATCATGCAAAATTGCTAACAATGGAGACTGAATATGGAGCTGTAACACAAAACGCAGGCAATAAAGCAGAAAAAGCAGAAGGGCACCTAGGAGGCCAGGAATAAAGCATATTTTATTCCTAAGGATTTCCCAATCACTACATGAGTCAAAGATGGCAAGTTTGACCTCTATGGATAGGCAATTAGCAACTTGCACATGGTGGGACTCATGAACTAGGCAAATAAGACAAAAATAAATGATTTAATGTATAAGTGGGTAATACTATGGGTTTGATTATTCTAAGACAACCCTATAATAACATAGGTTGCTGAATATATATAATACATCAAGATATCGAATGCATAAGGAGGCATCCAAAACTAGCATAAATCAGACTTACCCAAAATAGGCAAATCCCCCATAGGTGTAAAAAGATGATCCCAAATCTGTCATGAGGCTCACGAATTGGCAAGGGAACATGGGCAAGCTAATGAGTGGTGTAATGGTAGCTCATACATGTTTTTTCATGGAGGAAAGAGTGGAGGATGAAAGGGGCAAAAAACAAGTTCACCTCACCTAGTCTTGCTTTCCTATGTGTCTTAAAACACTGAAAATGCAGGCAATAAAGTAGAAAAAGCAGAAGGGCACCTAGGAGGCCAGGAATAAAGCAGATTTGATTCCTAAGGCTTTCCCAAGCACTACATGAGTCAAATATGGCAAGTTTGACCTCTATGGATAGGAAATTAGCAACTTGCACATGGTGGGACTCATGAACTAGGCAAATAAGACAAAAATAAATGAATTAATGTATAAGTGGGTAATACTATGGGTTTGATTATTCTAACAAGGTTCAGCCATTAAAGGAGCTTCAAAAAATGGTAGGTATGAGTTCTTAGTAGGTCAAGTTCATTTCTATTATAAATGATGGCTTCTTTATGTAAAGGTTCATTATATATTTCTAAGGTTCATTATATGTTGGTTCTAACTATATCTCCTAGCATTTTCATTTCTTAAATTGTAACCCTAGGATGTCTATTATATTTCCTATATAAATTGCTGGATATGCTAGGTAAATGATTATAATGCATTTCCTAACACTATGTGATTGATTTGCTGGTTAAATTATGCTAGGATCTGTATTTTTATACTAACCCTAAGCTATAAGTTGTTTTCCTAAATCAGATTTACCTAGGGTGTATTCGTCAGATTGCTTCTGCAGACTTTATTTATTCATAAATGTTTAGCCCCTAGTTTTTAAATCCCGTATTGATTTACCAGGTCAAGCATCAACTAGGTTTTGTTCCTAGTAATTATATCAATGTTCTCTAGGCTTTATTAATCTACTGACATACTTCATTTGTCAGCAGAGAATTGTTTAGTTTTAATTATAAGAGTTAAATATATATAAAAACATGCAAATAATTATTTAATTAGTTCTATAAGATAAACCTATTAAATACACTAAATATAATCTAAAGAACAAATCGTATGATCTATTTTAAATCCAATAATCTTGAGCCATTATAGACCTTCCAAGGTCTGACTTATTCAATATAAACTAATACTAAAACATTCCCATCTAAATAAACATCATAAGAATTAAAAGAACAGAGGAGGCATCGTGACCATCCATCTTGTCCCACATCTAAGCATTGTTCACCAATATAAAATCGAGAGTACTAATTAAACTATCATAATCACATTTCATAAGAATCACTCTTTCCCATCTAACAATTATGCATAGCCATCGCATACTTTAAACAACTAGTAATTAAAACCTTTAAATTCCAACTGAGGTCATGACATCGATTCCTATGGATGTCCAGAACCAAGGTGAAAGTAGTAAATAACAACCATAGCTGATATGCATACCCAGAAATCAAATTGCATAACCATTACATAATAAAATTCATAAAATGTGTAACACACAGGAGTCAATCCTTTAAATAATCCATAAGTCTTTACATGTAGTAAACGTCTAGGGATTGACCCTGCAGGTCATCTCTATTATAACCAAAGGCCATGCTATATAGGTTATGTATGTGGGAAACAATTATAAATCACCACCGTGCTGTTAAGAAGGACTGCGATTATGCTATAAGCATGACCTTGACCAACATTTAATACACAGAGTCCATTTAATAGTCTAAAACAACAACAACGAAGGCCATCGTAGGATACAACCCTTGGTTTATACCAAATCCACATTATATGCTAAACCTCAAATTCATAACAGTAATTAACCATTTAAAAACCATGTGCAACATTCACCCAAGCCACGACCTGGCCATTATAAATACACAGTATGGTTTTAATAATAAAACTACTCTTTTAATGTAGCGATTTTTCTATCAGGAAGAGCAATGTCTACCTCGTAGAGCGCTCGGTACATTTCTCCATGTTTTTCTCTATGCTAAGGCTAAGCTCATTCTCAGATATTTTGATCATATTTACAGGTTTATATCGACGTATGTTCGATTAGTTTTATAAACTTATTAATGTAGAAATATGAACTGTAAACATATCAATGTAGGAATACGAACTGTACATGTGTAATAAAATTCATGAATTTTTGTAAATTAGTCAATAATACCATGCATGAATTTAGTATGTTATATACCTGGCACCAACGGTTGTAGTATATCAAGCAAGTTGGTGTAGCACTTGTAGGCTCCTTCAGCTTTCTGCTTTCCATTCAAGCCTTTGTTTACAAAAATGATAAGACACCATGCCGACAAGCTCTCATCATGTGATGGCCCTAGGAAACCCATGGATTTCCTAGCCCCTGATCCTACAGACCAATAATTTTGAGAGCAGCTTCCTTTTCCTTTTGGATCCTTCTTCATTTTCAACCATTTATGAGTCGAGTTTTCCCCTCCTCAAGTTTTTCCTCCTTTTCCACTCATACACAGTGTAATTTCTAACTTGCAAAATAAAAACCAAATCCCCAAATTCCTCACAGTGCGGTCCCTCCCAAAACCAAATTTCCCCCTTCTCCCCCCATAAGTTCTCACCTAAATACCATTTTCCACCACCTCCCTTTTCCTCGAGTTTACTCCACCGCCTCCCCTCAAATCCCACGAAACCCCAAATGTTTATTTTCTTTGTTATTTAAAATTTCAAATACAATAAAATAATATATATGTTGCATCCATTTCCTCGAGGAGTTCAATACCATCATGGTTAATTAAAACTGTTTATTGTACACTATTTACGACTTCTCTTGAAGAATTCAATTTGGTATCTTTACGAGGTGGTGGGTTATATAACAAGACCCACTCACGGTTCAAACATTAAATTGATCGAGTAAAATAATAATTTATTAGTGATGAGGTTGACCCATCAAGTTTTGTATCGATGAATATCTTTATTATTCCATTCATGATCTAAAAATATTGGTATTGATCTAATGAAATCCTACCCTATCTTGTGGGTTCAATTAATTAATTTAATATAACATTTTAACTTATGATGAAATGATTTGGTTAAATCAAGAATTTATTTAATTAAGTCATATATATATATATATATATATATATATATATATTCAACAATGGTTATGATAAAGGAACTCATTATCATTATTAATATAAAATAATAATCATAAAATAATAATAGATGGTGAACTAATAATCATGTATGTAATTATTTGTTTGATATTTAAGTATCCTATTACCAACATAGTGCCCTTGTATTTATAAACAATGCACCCTTGAGGGTTTAAGAAATCATGCTAGACAATTAAACAATCTAATTATATTATTTACAATGATTCTGAAATGAAAAGTCTAACTAACAACACTTAGTCAGTTTCCTATCACAATGTTTATGCATAATTAATGAATACTTAAATGACTTGTTTAACTTGTATATTAATAACTTAACACTCAATATCTATTTAGGATCAATGTATATTCAACTCATGTATTCGCAACAAGTTACACAATTGTTTAACATGAAGGTATTGGTATAGCAATACCAGTGCACATATGCAAAGTGTGCATGCATGGCCAGTGCATGACAAGACAGACATGTAATATAAACATACATAATATTTCCTATGCATAAGTGCTAACTAATACTAATAATCCTTCATGCAATTAGAACAAGTATACATAATAATAGCATTACTAAAACATCATCGGTTATTTTATGAGTTAACCTTATAAGCTTTTATATCATTATTTTATGTTTACATTGGTTTAATTAAATAAGTACAAGGAAGGGCACCTACTACCACTAAATAGGAACCAAGGAGTCCCCAACATTGAATAGTACTAGCTAACAATATCCTCCCATCCTAACCTACGTCCGCACCCTCCCTATCCTTCCTCTGCTAGTATAAAAGTGGATGTTGGCTTCACCGAGCTGACCACATAAGAACCTGAGAGCGATAGCATCGGATGAACAACAGACCTAGCCTCTCTTAGCAGGAATCCAACCATTGTCATCACAATAAATTGGGGAGCATGTCTCAGCACGATCCTCCCACGACCTCGGGTATCATAGAAACATAGGGTGGCACACATCCATCCCTCTCAACATCCTGGGTCTATACCCCATCAAAACCATATTGTGCTACTATCAATATTATTGGTCTGTGTCATTGTATCATCAAATTTATTAAACAAGGCTCTTCTACAAAAATAGGTACTATGCCACACTTCATATAAGTATCGAGTTGTTACATAGTCCATGTGTCCTATGGATTAGTACTTTGAAAACATACATTCATAACAATATCTCCATTCAATCATCAGTTGGTTCATATTATCAACATCATATCCTTTCATCATGTATATCATTAAATTGATCACATCATGGGTCGGTATCCAAGTACCGCATCATATATATCATATTTATTGAAGATGACAATTAAGCATACACTGTCGTTATGAGCAAAGGAATCTCTTGATAACTATAACATAGTAACTTCACAAACATAATCGTACCATCATAATCAATGTATCAACATAAGCATAATAACATCTTAAACATAGTAGCAACATCTAACCAGGTCTATCATGTCATAAATATGGTTTACTTAGTCAAACTGAGCCCAAGATTTACTAAGGAAAATAAAATACAGCATGCCTATATGAAAATATGTCTAGTCAAAATATGGGGCATTATAGTTAATGATTCACCTCTTAAGATAATAAATGAAATGCAAATAGTAACGAATCACACCAGATCTATTGCAGCCATCAAGGAGAAGTCTTAAGCCACATACGGCTAGGTCTTTCAATTCACTTTGTTCACCATTACAACAAATTATAAAATACTCAACGCATAGACCAACGAAGGCGTATTCCCTTAGAAAACCATGTTAATAAACCATTAACATAGCATACATTCCATACATACACAAAAAACTTGAAAAATATGTCCATTTCATTAATCACAGAGTATCTACATTTATACACAGTATTGCAAATCACAGTATCTCCACACAATCCATTTAGAAGCCAAAACGAAGTCCACACAAGCATACCAATGGGCTATGGCACCATTGCAAGCAATGGTGCAGCCCATGGCTAAAAGGCCCAAAACGTAAAAATAATGATTTACATAAATACATACATAGAGCCTAATGGCTTAAGTTTCGCTCGAAGGATTAAAAGCCTTAATAATTTTTAAACCCACATCTATTCTTTACAAGCCCGAAGGTGACTTCAACCAACACAATAAAACCCCAATGCCAAACAACGAAGAAAGCACTCAGTCAAGATGAGAAATAAAAAGCATTGGCTTGTTAGAAGGATTACCTTACACCATTGACATCACACAGGAACCAGCAATGAGATTTGAGCCACGATACTCTCCATATACCCCAGCAACTGCAATCATCCACAAACCAGGTGAGAAGTATGAACAATGTTTAAATTCGTCAATGTTAAACTATCAAAGTGTTGTGAAGCAAACAAGTTCTTACCTTTGTGGCCATGGAGGTCGCCTCCATTTTCCCCTACACATAGCAAGACCAAACCCCCCAACTCAAACATTGCAAATGACAAATCCATCGTGAGCCAAGCCCTAAGCTTGAGGCTTCCATGATTACCAAGAACATTAAATGCACCAGCTGGTAACCATTATCAAATTACCAAACCCACTCTCCATAGTTAAAGTTTCATTGCATTCGTGACCTCCATTTCCCATGCAAAAGATTAAACCTTGCTAACATATGGTTCAACCATATTGTAGCAGGGATTTCTCCCTTGCTACAGGGGAGGAATGGCTACCTTTCGTCTAAAGGACGGAAGGATAGGGTTCCTGATGGTAATGCAAGAAAAACAAAACTAGAATGAAGCAAATAATAGAAAGGAAAGAGATGGAAACCCTGCACACAAGGTTAGAATCCAGAACCTTGCATACAACCTGTTAGAACATAAAATAAACCTGCAAGCAAACTGAGTTAGAAAAAAACTAAAATGAAAATGACATTAAACAAAAGGTTATACCTCTTAGTGGAAATGGACCACCATGCCCTAGCTTAGAGAAACACCTTTCTCTTGGCAATGGGGGAGCTATGGCTCAAAGGGAAAATGGATGAGAGGGAGTGTGGGTGGCTTGGGAGACAAATGGTCTCAAGGAATTCACTCAGGAAACATAACAATATGCAAGGGAGGAATGTTTTGAGAGTGACCCCCACCCCCTCATTTATAGCTTTTTTACGGTTCTAAGCCCTTGGTCAAGGCTTTAGTCCCTTTTTTGGGATTTTAGACCCTTTCGCTCAATATTTAGCTCTTTTGGGGGTTTTAGGCTCATTTAAGGGGTTTTAGCCCCTTTTTGGAGGCTTTAGCCTCTATGAGAGTTTTTTTGGTTCTTTTTAGGGGATTTTAAGCCCTTTTGCATATTTTTGAGCCTTTTTGAGGGTGTGGGGGTCAAATGGGGTCAAATGAGGGTCGTGTATGGGTGTCCTTGGCTGGTGTAGGCCATGTAGAGCTGAGTGAGGGATTTTTTGGTTTAACAGATTGCCCCCTAATGTGTGAGGGTAGGAGCTAATCGTATGGCCGACAACCGTCATAGGATTTTTTGTGGAGAGGTGGTCCTTCTTGGGCTGGGGCATGGTGGATTTTGTTTTTTGTATTAATATGGTTCCCATCAATGGGTGAGATAAAAATAATGTGTGACATGTATATGGATGAGGTAGGCATCCCCATGCTCATAACAATGTCAAAATAATAATGTGATCTATGCTCTATAATACAAGAGTCGATCATGTACAACTGATGATACATAGTGGTTGCCTCAATGAGAAGTTGAATACAATACCGATCTAAAGAACTGCTATATTGGACCCATGGAATTCTCATGGAATGCTATATCTTCATGACTGATACCCTGCTTGATCTGGAATGGTACATAGTCATATGGACTCACTGATGGAGAGTCAGAGTCTCTGTGGTACAAGTATGTTGCATCAATCATAAATCTATATAGAAGCATTGCTGGGGCTTCTGAACACTGTCTCCAAAGAAACCTAGAAATCACAAGGGACATAAACTTGTTTAGGTCCCTCAAATAAACTCATCAATGTGCTAGAGTCAGGTGACATTCGGGGTCTTCAACCAAATACTGCACGGACCAATACCCTGTATGAATCTCAACGGTGCGATGATGTAGTTGGAGTCGAGCACGTGAGAAACAACCATCCTGAGAGGCACTAAGGACTCCTCTCAAGTGGTCCAAGGAACTCATCAATGAGGTTAATGAAACCAAGACACAGGGACCTCTGGGTCTATCCTCTAGAATATGTGTGTTGTCGTCGACAAATGGAGACTTGCCCCTAGTCAAGGTAATGGTGTTTCCTTGACTAAAAGCACGAGGGAGATAACCGAAAGATGCGAGACAATATGAGGACTGACCCACTGAATGGGGGGGGGGAGGGAAAGAGTTGAATAGGGGCAGAGGGAGTGTAGTAGACTCGAGCTTCCTTTGTTCAGAGTATGATGGTAGGATGGACTAGGAAGCAAATGAAACTGACTCATGGGAATGGGATTATAGCTGTAATACCGAGAATTTCAATATAGACGGGAAATACTTGGGGGAGGTAGATACTTTTGGTATTGATGGGATCCAAGGAAGATACATTACAGAGTACTCTAAACAAAGGGAACCCAAAGTGGGAATTCTGCCAAACTATTTTCTGTGGGGTGGTGTTTAGAGACACTATTGTGGTAAGATCTCATGGATTTTTGGCGAGCCCGAGAAAGTAAATGCTTGATGGTGCTTTCAATTTTAGAGAGTCTGAAAGTGCAAAGAAGAATCCAGTGGGGGGACTTTTTCGTTGGTAGTCTCCTGTGCCTGAAAAATGATACAAGTATACACAAGAGAGCTTTCCCATCCTTTAGGCGATGAGAGACTTCTTTACCGTTGGTAGTCCAGTCATGCCGGGAAAGGTTAAACATATACTGGTTGGATGGTCATTCATATACTTTTACGAGCACGAATGAAACCAAGTTTGCTCGGAGATCTTTTCTTGATGAGAAGGTTGGAAAAGAGCTTAACGATAACCCATGGTGATATTTTTCGTAAATTTTGGCCCCTTTGCCTGAGAAAGCATAAAAGTATGTAGAGGGGAATGGTATTGGATTGAATATGCCAAGGTGGTCCTTTTCATTTGATGGTCTACATAGTCCACAAAAGGAGATAAATGAGATGATGTAGACACCCTTTCCTATACTTTAACGGGTGGGAAAGGAATCAGTTGTGCTAGACAATATTTTCATTCTTTTAGGAGTCAGAAAAGAGCTTAAAAGAAACTCTAGTATGATCAACCGATTGCGGTGGCACAGGTGGTGCCCCATGTCAGGACAGTGGTCCAAAGGTCATCCATGTAGTATGGATTGAGTAGATGACTCTTAGACATACCAATACATGCATGGGATAGATCATGGTAGAGGCACGCGAGTCAGTGCGACAGAGGCATGCAAACCTAGGTGGCTCTCGGACAGAGGTCAGGAGAGTCGTGTGTGAGTTGTGGTGGATGGACTTGACTACATGTGATGTGAGTGCAAGTCTAGAGGCAATTATATGCCAAATTCATGCAAAGAAAATGATCTGTCTTCCGGACGATGGTCTGGAGATCCGCATAAGGTGCAGTGGACAGAGTAGACAGCTATATGTTAAAAACCAAAATGATGTTCCTTGATGGGCAGTGACCCGAGAACCTTCATGAGTGGTGGTAGGAAAGTGTGATGCAAGTACAGGTCTGACGACACTTGTATCACCATGATTTGGCTCATAAATCGAGGTAACTTCAGGGAAGCGGTCCCAAAATTTGTTTGTTAAACATGAGACGATGGTCTCATAAGGAGATAGAGGGCAGAAATTTGAGTCCAGAGGTGTGAGAGGTGTCTCAAACAAGCTCCAGGTGACTTTGGATTAGCAGCTAATGGTGTTTCCCCTAAATGGGGGGGTTTCTGATTCATGGTAAAAACGTTGGAAAACAGAAAGGGAGAAAACTAAGCTATAAGGGACTCATAGTGGTGGTATTAGGCATAGGCCCTCTTGAGGTGGAGCCTGTTGCACGACTTCTTCAAGAGTCGACAATCTGAGTCAGCGAAGAAGTATGCCCCCTTACCGAGATGAAGGTCATTGGCAAGGCGGGGTGACAAAATCTGGTCTTTTATGGAAATAACCGATTCCACACTATGGTTTAAAGGGAATGGGATAAAACCGGAGGTGGTCTTACAGATCTCCCCGTCATCGTGTAAGTGCTGCCGGGGTAGATCAGGTGGATCTTCCACGACCGATGAGATGGAAGGGTGACTAGTGCTAGCGATCATGTAAATGCTATTGGTTGTGGTTTTGGTGTCCTTTACCCCAGTATCTGTTGGAGAAAGAGGGGCATGGCTCAAGACGGGAGGAGTATTTGATGGACCTAGAGGTAGGTGCAACATCATCTTAATTGGCTGGACCTAAGTCAACACATCTTGGGGCCTCAAAGGTAGGGTAGGTGGTTCAAGGTACCACACAGG
This sequence comes from Pseudotsuga menziesii, assembly GCA_001517045.1. NCBI lineage: Eukaryota > Viridiplantae > Streptophyta > Pinopsida > Pinales > Pinaceae > Pseudotsuga > Pseudotsuga menziesii. The sequence goes on along the minus strand of LPNX010392732.1, from coordinate 227,926 downwards.
ATCTTCCAGTGTGAAATCCTATTGATTGATGGTTTCCAAGGAAAAATTACTCACGATACCGGATGGTAGGAAAAGGAAAAGGAAAAGGATCATGTTGAGTGGGTGTTATAGCTGATTTTACCACACATGGTGAATCACACTTTTATGGCATTCCCTGTCCCTCTGCAGACTCCTTAGACCCCATAGACCTTTTTTGTTCCTTTAATATTTCTAGGATCATCCCTAAAAACATGCAAAAATTTCCATACACAACTTTTAAACCCTTTATCGCGTATATACATGGGTTTGACCTCTAAAACTGCGTACATTGGGATGTGTGCAAAAGGCCAAATTCTTTTGGAGTTTTCCTTGATGTGGATCCGACTCACTTGTCTCCTGGCCTTCCATATGCCTTGAGATCACTCAGATTCGACCTGTTATTACCCCATTGAAGAGCTATATAAGGAACCCTTTGGATACATTGAAGGCATGAGGAATTTAGAGCAAGAGAACTATAGTCCATTGTTGCCAAAGCTTATACTTGAGTCTGCATCCCTTGTCCCTTGGAGGACTTTTGTGTTCTTCCCAAGCTTTCCTTTTGCTTGTGAGATTGTTATCAAGAGATGGAGGATTGAAGCAGTGGAGGCCCAAGTGGGGGACTCAGTTTCTCTGATTCATAGACGTGTCGATAGAGGTTGTCTCTATTGTAATCTCTGTTTTATATTAATATAAATATATTTTTCGGTCCAATAATGTGTATTTGAATGAATATTTTTTCCATGGATGATTTCAAATGCTTATATGTTATTGATTATATATGCTAGAGTAGGTCTAACACAATTATATATAGCATGCTTGTCATTGAATGTTGAGGAAGCAGTTTATCAATTCAAGCTGGAGTTGGAAAGCTCAACCAGGATCTAAATCAACCGTCTGGAATAAGGTACAAATCGAGATCCTTTAGTGTTAGATATTTGGTCTCTCTTGCATATAGGAAAGGATTGATTTCTGGAGTCAAGTTGTCTGTTGTGGTACCCCAATCCATAGGAATTTCTCTCCATAACAGAATTGGTGACTCTGCTGGGGATGTTCCTTATTTTTCATTGGGGTTTTGGGGCACAATGTGCATGATATTATTGACTTTCTCTTTGTTTTTCCTTGTTTATGTGTTGCATTTTATAGTATGTTCATCCATTGACACTCCCCTTTATTGGTTTGAACCTTGGCCTGCTTTTTACCACTGTCTTCTCTGAATATGCAGGTTTTTGGCCAAAAGTCACATACATACTTAGATTTTTGGCCAGAAGTCACGTATACACGCAGGTTTTTGGCCAAAATCTGCGTATACATGCAGCTTTTTGGCCAAAAGTCGTGTATATACATATATGTTCTTTAAACAGGTGCGTACATCCTCCCTTTTGGTGAGTTTGATGTTGTGGGAAGTTGTTGGGTGGGTTGTGAGTGTGGTTGGGTCTTCCTTGGGTCTGATGTTGTCTATTGGATGCTTCTTTTATGACCAGAGACCATCTTTTCATTGATTTTTCTTTGAAAGTAGTTTTAGTCATGTATCCTTTTTGTTTTTCCATTAATGCATTACTCTTTTTTATCTCGGTGTCTTGCTGGGCTTGTGTTTTATACTTGCTGTGGAGACTGAGAGTTTTACATGACTTTTATTTCATTTTTCATTCTTTTATATTGAAAAATACAAAGTAGTTGCACTCTTAGTTGCATCTTAGATATGGATTTGAGGAGGTACTTGCATTGGATTGCTTGGATGAGAGTTGCATTTAGGATTTCATATAGGAAGGATTGCATTGACATAGAAGGAATGATTTTTTATGCATCCCATGTAGTGGCATACCCTATTTTTCATTTGACAAAGATTGCACTTAGCATTGTTTGTTATGGTGTGCATATTTATTTCACTACTAAGTCATAATGTCATTAGTTGCATGGCCATTTCCCTTTGAGTAATTACATCCAATTAAAATCAACGCTGAATTAAAATGGATTACACTATTTTCTTTGATAGGGTACACCAACAAGATTAGGTTTTAGGGTCTTGGAATAGTTCATTGTGAGTAAATTCTCCAAGACCACTAAAGGAAACATGTATGTGTTTGTCTAGGTGAGAGTGTGAAATTCCTTGGTATAAGTAGTGTCTCTTAGTATCCTCATCTTACAAGGGAGTTAAGCATGAGGCAGTGTGAGCGGTTAATGATTGGGATGACCCGTGGTCATAACTAAGTAGCACCACATATATTTCCAAGATTGTATTCATATCTGGGGGCTCTTTCGAGAGTTTTGGGATTTGCTACCCTGCCCATATGGTCAATCCTACCCGTGACTGTCCACCTGAGCATTGATTATATTGAGGTGACTTTAGTTGCCTTACCTAGGTTATCGAGGGGGTACTTCGCAGGGGTTATTCTGCAGGTGTCCCGGCCAGGTAGGGGTCAGACAACCTAGTCTCTATATGCATTGAAGCTGAGGGCCACTATAATTGGTTACGTACCTCCACTTGTAGTATATGGGAGTTTCAAGCCTTTCCTAGGCGAGACATACCTGCTTCATTCAGGAGCTCACATATCCTCCCCTTGGTTTGCTTGTATTTTGGCTATAGAATTTCTTGGGAGTGTGCTCTTTGTGTGCTAGTTGGCCTTTGGGATCGCGGTTACTTGAGTATAGTTATGCTCTCTTGAGTTCGGGTCCTTTTATTTTTGGCATGCCTACTATCTTATCACCCGTCCTTGGTCCTAGTATGAACCCTGGTGTCAGACTTGGGGGAATCATAGCTCCTTACCGTGCTCATAGATTTGGGAGTGGTCACATTCTGTCCTTTACTCCATTTGTGGAGGATTTTAATTCCCTTCACTCGGTCTTTATGCCGGTGGTCACCTTCACGGGGTAGTGGATGCATGAATGTTGGGTCTACACCTTAATTTCCTTTTTATGTCCCATCGTTCACCGCATTGTTTCCTTTGGGTGGAGTTGTCATGATCATTCCTCCCTATATCCTATAGTTTGGATTATTTATTGACTATTTTGGGTTGTTTTGGACTAATATGGTCGTTGTGTAGGGTCCCGTTTTGGTAAACTCTCTCCGAGGTTTCGACTCGTTTGTTCCTATCACAGGTATTATGGCTGAACTAGCATATAGGTTAGGATATCACACCCGCTTGCACTTATGCATTTCCTTATGACCATTCCATATTAACCTTAGGTACGAACCCGTTCCATGGACGTATCACGGAGCCTTCATGCTGCTATTAGAAGTGATATTATGTGAATGGTAGAGCTTTCCTATACATGGGTATCCTAGTTAGCCCCTTTTTGCAAACGATACCCATGTTGTGACTCCTCTCTTAGGTCCGGGAGTCCCTTTTAGTCCCACCATGTCCTTGAGCAAGAGATTCATACTCCCCTTGAACTTTATGTTGGCCATTTCCCCAAGACTCCCTTGTATATGTCAAGGTGTAATTGCATTATCATGAGTTTTTCCTGCCTTATTGAGCTTTATGTCGGATTCCTTGACTTTGATTATCAGCCATACAGCCCGATCTTGTCTCATATCTAGCCACGCATAGCCATTTTATATATCCTTTGCAGCTTGATTCCCTATTTTTACCTGGAGGGGACTTTTCCCTGAGTGTCGCTATCCTACACATGTATTTTTGCATTGAGCATAGGTATGTTCCACTACTTGGAACTAGTTTGTTTCCCATTTGACACTTGTCTCCTCCTAATCTGTAACTTTAAAGCAATTTTATTCTTTTTCAAGCTTTTCAAATATTTGAAAAAGTCCAAAAAAAATTAAAAAACCAAAAAGCCGGACAAGAAAAGATGTTATCTTTGGCAGCAGTCGAGTCGTGTCACCTTTGAACAGAGCACTGTTTATCACATCCATCGGTTGGGTTAATAGTTTGACTTTAGGAGCTATACTCGTTTATCTGAGTTTATCTCCATCGATTGTTTAAGCTTCCCGTCCCTATAGAGCCTCTATCGATTCCTCCTGTTTCACAGAGATGTCCCAGTTTTTCATATCGAGTCTATGCTGCCTACATTTAGTCGCCATTCACCTTTATGCTCTTGTTCGAAGGAAGTTGAAACTTGAGTTGGCCATTCCTCAGTTATCTTGACTTTGCATGTCAGCCATTCCCGGTACAGTTACTGGTTCATGCACCTTATGATCGAGTCCTTCAACATTATACAACTTTACTGAGTACCTTGTGTTGGATGATGGGGGATGGCTTAATGCACTCCTTCCAGTGGATTTCATCCCATCCAGTTTAGATCATTTATTCTAGGATAGAAATATAGAGTCACTTTTGAGTGCCTTGAGACTTGTATTCATCAGTGGTAGGTTCTCTCACCGTCGACAGTTTTTTTGGAATACATCAATGTCCCCTGATCGATGGATTCTCTCAAGTGTTCGACCTCAACACATTTATTCAACACATTTATTCATACTTGGGTGATATCGCATCTGTTAATGGTATACATCAACGAACAGTAATCAGACGATGGACTACTATGCTCGACCTCGACACCTCTATTCACATAGTAGGACATGTACTCGTAGCGGTTTGTGTAGAAGACCTTCCAAATTGGTGGCCTCTCATATATGCTACAGCCTTGATCGTGCCAGTGTTCATGAGATTTCAGCGCTTGTGACTTGATTCCATTATATGTCAAACATTTTCAGCCATTATGGAGATCATGATCCTTTGTATATCTTCATCATGAAGATTCTGATCTATTTATATTGTACGTGGCGATGACCACATATGTCATATTGTATCATGCTTATTCATGGCCATTGTACTCTTATGTATCTAGGACTGCTATATCTATTTGCAGTTATGTGTAGAGTTGTATCATTGTATAGTGCTGATTAGATGGATGGTTCTTCCACTGGGTTCTTCATCACTCCACTTCTAGGATGGACTTATAATGTATTTCGGCCATCGTATGACCCCTCTGACCTCACACATTAGGGGGCATCTGTTATAGCTGATTTTACCATACATGATGAATCACACTTTTATGGCCTTCCCTGTCCCTCTGCAGACTCCTTAGATCCCATAGACTATTTTTGTTCCTTTGATGTTTCCAAGATCATCCCTAAAAACATGCAAAAATTTCCATACATGACTTTTAAACCCTTTATCGCGTATATACGCGGGTTTGACCCTTAAAACCGCGTACATTGGGATGTGTGCAAAAGGCCAAATTCTTTTGGAGTTTTCCTTGATGTGGATCCAACTCACTTGTCTCTTGGACTTCCATATGCCTTGAGATCGCTCGGATTTGACCTTTCATTACCCCATTGAAGAGCTATATATGGAACCCTTTGGATACATTGAAGGCATGAGTAATTGAGAGTAAGAGAACTATAGTCCATTGTTGCTGGAGCTTATACTTGAGTCTGCATCCCTTTGTCCCTTGGAGCATTTTTGTGTTCTTCCCAAGCTTTCCTTTTGCTTGTGAGCTTGCTATCAAGAGATGGAGGATCGAAGTGGTGGAGGCCCAAGTGGGGGACTCAATTTCTCCAATTTGCAGACGTGCCAACCGAGGTTGTCTCTATTGTAATCTCTATTTTATATTAATAGAAATATCTTTTCCTGTCCAATAATGTGTATTTGAATGAATATTTTATCCATGGATGATTTCAAATGCTTATATGTTATTGATTATATATTCTAGAGTAGGTCTAACACAATTCTATATAGGATGCTTGTCTTGTTTTTTGAATGTTGAGGAAGTAATTTATCAATTCAAGCTGGAGTTGGAAAGCTCAACAAGGATCTACATCAACCATCCAGAATAAGGTACGAATCGAGATCCTTTAGTGTTAGATATTTGGTTTCTCTTGCATATAGGAAAGGATTGATTTTTGGAGTCAAGTTGTCTGTTGTGGTACCCCAAGCCATAGGAATTTCTCTCCGTAACAATGGGAATGAACCCCACTGTTTCCCTAGTAACTGAGGTTGAGGTTGCAGCTGTGGCTGGGGTTGCGACTACGGATGGAGCTGCAACTATGGTTGGTGCTGCGACTGCGGATGATGCATGTCATCCCACGGGTATTTTGGGGCGGTTAAGGCTTCAAGTATCTCCTTGTCGTTGTGGAAGCAATGAAGAGACAGGTCTAATGGACCATCAGTGATGGTGGAGACAAGAGGGTATGTAGAATCGGACATGATGTAAATGGACATGGTATCCGAAGAAGGAGGTGGGGGGTGAACTTCTTCGATCAGAGTGATCTCAGATTCAAGGGAATGTTGTCGAAGGTTGGCTAGAGCCATTCGGAACTCGGACAAGTCTTGGCAGTGGTGAGAATAGTGTCCATACAAACAACAAAGGGTGCAAGCATGGTTTGTTCTCAATGACTTGTTTCTCACTATTGACCTGCTTGGAATTTCAACCATGGGGAGGTTTTCCATTGTATCCATGGAATCCAATGCATACGGATTATGGGAATCTTAGGGCAGTTTTGAGGTGGATGGCACTGTTCTTCGCAGACAGCGCAAGGCAGGATCTATCAAGGTTCAATGGTAGCTTTCACATTTTTTCCCCTGGCCTTTTTTGGGTGGGGTGGTACGGGTGCGGGTGTGGTGGTTTGTTTTTGCGGGCCGAGTGGAGGATGAGATTTGACCGCAATGGGTTGCACGGGGGTTAAGACTACTTGGGGCATTGGTGGTTGAGCCGATGGATCTAGGTACCACATGGGAATTCTATATGTAAAATTGGGTAAGTTTAAGGTAGGCATTACTGGCTTGCTCATGACACCAGGAAGGGGAAAGAGGAAGGGAATTGTGTGGACTAGGGAGGAGCCCAGATAACTCCCTGCTAGTTGTATGTGGGGATGAGGTTGTGGTTGCAACTGTGTGTAATGTTGCAGTTGCAGATGATGTTGCTGAGCCCAAGTACTTCCCACGGTTAAGGAAGTCAGGTACTTATGTCCTCAAAGACTGTAGATGTTTAACTTAGTGTAAATTATAAATTTTACTGGCTCACTCAGCGTCATGAACTGAGTTGGGTTGATTTATATGGTATGGTGTGTATGTATTTGGTTTTTCTATTATACCTGGTGGCTGCTTAAATGGTTTATGAATATTTCATAGAGTTCATAACATTGTCAATGAAAGCAGTAAATAATAATAAATTTTTTTACACATGTACCATTTCTTATCCTGAACTATGATAGCCTGACTAAGTGACTACCTTGCACCTATATTTCTCTTCAACCAGGAGAGGGTGTTTGGATCTCAACACAATAGGACTAAGCCAATCCATAGATCCATAGGTCACCCTATGGATTCAAGGTTAGTCAATAGGGAGGACGTTGAGTGCCATGAGAATCCCTCCTTCTCTACCCCCTCTACCTTCCAAGTCACCGGTTTTTAGTGGCTTCAAAAAATAATAGGTGAAGTGCCTATTACTATATGAGATTCACCATTCGTCTTATCCCAGAATACCCCAAAGGGTGATGAATGGGTAGAAGAGGAAGGGCTAGGCAAGATGTTGAGTTTAAGTAAATTTTAATCAGGCTTTGTTCATTAATCCATTAACCATTGATTTACACTTTGATTTACACATTCTGTAAATGAAATGAACAGAAACAGAAATAGAAACAAAACCAGAAACAATTTTGATGGATAGAGATGGCTGAGCTGCATTGACAGTCCTTAACTTTAAAAAAATCAAACTCTAAGTGACAGATCGCACTTTTTGGGTCAAATATGGTGAGGGAGTCACCAAGTTTTCCCATAAATAGGCGAGGGGGTTGCTCAGAATATGCAGATAGAAGCGGACAGAATTTTGGAAGGGGGATACACCTTTTGGGGCTAAATAGGCAACCTGGTCACACCTGTTAGGCCAGAATGAGCGACCTGGTCCCCTCTCTGGCCCAATAAGAGTGACCTGCTCTGAAAACTAAAATGTTTTTGGTCCTGAGTCAGATCCGACCGACAGTAGCCTGCACTGTGGCCAAATGGACTTGGATTTTCCTTGAGGAGGCTCGGTAGTAACTAGAAATGCAAATAAATAGGAATCTACACTAGATTTTAATAGAAAATTAAACTAGGTAAAAAAACAGAATTAAAAATTGAAACTTTGAAAAATAAACCCAGGGATCCTCTCGGATGAACCCGGTATGGTCGCCAGTTCTGTTGCAGGGATTTTTGCCTTGGAACAGGGAAGGAATGGCTACCTTCCATCTTTAGGATAGAAGGGTAGGGTTCCTAATGGTAATGAAAGAAAAAAAAACTAGAATGAATCAAATAACAGAAAGGAAATAGATGGAAACCCTGCACACAAGGTTAGGCTCCAGAACCTTGCATACAACCTGTTAGAACATAAAATAAACCTACAAGCAAACTGAGTTAGGAAAAAACTAAAATGAAAATGACATTAAAAAAAATATTATACCTCTTGGTGGAAATGGGCTACCATGCCCTAGCATGGAGACGCACCTCTCTCTTGGCAATGGGGAAGCTATGGCTCAAAGTGAAAATGGATGAGAGGGAGTGTGGGTGGCTTGAGAGGCAAATGGTCTCAAGGAATCCACTCGGGCAGCATAATAGTATGCAAGAGAGGAATGTTTTGAGAGTGACCTCCACCCCTCTATTTATATATATTTTTAGGCTTCTAAGCCCCTGGTTAGGGATTTAGCCCCTTTTAGTGCCAGAAATTGTTCTCAGACTACAAAAGAACAACCCAAGACAATCTCATAAAATAAATTCAAGTAAAATAGTTTTTTTTAGGGTTTTGGTTGTGAGGTTTATGAACAAGAGGGTAAAAACTTCACAAAGCTAAAGCAAACACTAAATCATGCACAATTGAAGGGCTGAGATGCATAACATTAAAAACATAAACCAGAAATGAATATATCAACTGAGTGATTAAACAAATCAGAAATGAAACCAGGAAATAGGTTAAATAGGGCTTATAGTTGCATATATTTCATAATCAGTCATTTAAAAATACATAAGAGTTTTTTTTGACACTTAGCTTCATAAACCACAGCTTGATAGCCTCCCCTTGTAACAAAATTCGAACCCTTGGTCCTTTTACAGCCTTACTTTTATCTTGGTTTCTCAAAGACAGTTACATAACTGAAAAAAAAACTACTTTTAGATCATGCTACTGAATTGTTCAATAATACTATAATCATACAAAATAAAATAACCTTTTCACAAACTAACAAATAACCACTATTCTTAAATCACTTTACAAGTCCTTAGAAGCCTCTGCTAAAAGAGCTATCCCTTCTAAAGCTTGAGTCTTCTTTCTTGCTTTCTCGTGATCTGCTTCCAAGTCTTCCACTCTTTTTGAAAGCTCTTGATTCTGCTGTGTTATCTCTTGAATGGTTTGCTTCAGTTCTATATACAGACTTTGTGTCTGTATTTTTCTTTTTAAAGACTCCTTAGAAACTGTAATTAATTCCTGATAGTAGCTATTTACCTCTTCCAAATATTCTTTCAATCTTCTGTTAGCAATCACTAATCCCTCATTTGTCTCATGTAGGTACTGGATCTGATATTTGTACTGTTTGACACTCCTCTGTAAATTTTGATTTTCATAATCAATGCACTTCCCTTCTGATATTGGATGCATTTCTTCTGGCATCTAAGGGATTTTCAACTTCTTAAAAATCTCTTCATCTTCTTCTAGCTGCTCTGTCATAGCCACAGGGACTTCTGAATATTCTTTGACTTAACACTGCATCGGGCTGATTGCTCAGCAACCCTTCCTTTCTCTGCACAAAAGATTTATATAACTGAATGTTGTTTCTTTAAATCATCTTGATGCTGGTATAATGTTACCTTCTTTCGAACTTCCTCAAATATCTTGGAAATTTTGGTTTCAGTGAAAGCTAATTTATTTTCTTAAATAATTTGCTTCTTACCCTTCATCTCCTTTTCATTTAGATATCCATTGTCATCTAGCTCTTCTTGAGACGAAGAGTCTTCAATGACTGTAATTTTGTTTTGAGCTAGTTTAGGGTTTAACAATTTCTTCATATTCAATCTGAGTTTGTTCTTAGGTCTAGTCTTGGGCCTCCAACCTGTCCCAATTTCCCCTAACATGCTTAAAGTTTTCCCTTGATGTTTAATAGAAGCTAACTGTACAACCTTCCTTTTTATCCCTCATGACATTACCTCTTCTTCATACTGTTTCTATACATCTTGTTTGGTGTCAACCCCAGCTTCATTAGACAATGACTTTTCCTCATCTTCAGACTGCACTATAATAGGAATTTGTTCCTATTCTTTCACATTTTCCTTTACTCCTTGGTTCAGTTCTTCATGAAAAGTATCTTCTAGAAGCTCTACATCTTTCACTTCTACCTTTGAAATTTTAATTTCCTCAATATTGGTTTGCTGTTCAACTTCAACATTTTCATCTCCTTGAGTCATAGATTTTTCTTGTACATTATCCTCTTCAATCTTGACTGTGGCTCTCTTTTTCATATTCTTGACTACATTATGACCTTTATTCAACTATCTTTTCTGAGCTTGATCTTCCTTCTCTGTTTGAAATCCATACCAAAATAAAAAATAATCCCATGTTTTCTCCTTCTTTCGAAGCACAGTACTTATGACTAGCTTTATAAGCCCATTATGAAATACAGACTATTTAGTGTGGTCTTGATATTCCTTTACTGTGCTAGACATTTTTTGTAGACTTTTAAGGAAAAATAATGGAGAATTCATCTTTTCTTCATGGTTAAGATGCTGCAAAAACCTGAAATGATACTTGAAAAAAAATGCAAATCTTCCTTCACAAGTATATAACTTTGCAGGATTTTTATTGGCTCTCTCCATTCTATTTTAAATCTTTGGGTATGCACTCCTTTACCCCAGTCTTCTGCCACACCTGAAAGTAAGTATTTCTGTGCATCAAAGGTAAAAGGTACTTTTTAAAACCAATATTTGCCTTCATCTAGGATCCCTGTGGCTTCTGCTATCAGTTCTTTGGTCAAATCAATCTCCAAGGTGTCAAAAGTAACAATATCTTTATCCAAGCATTGAGCAAACTTATAAGAGACCTCTGTGTGATAGCCATTAATTTTCTCAAAAACGCTTAACCATCTTACCTCTAAAAAAAATATTGCATAGTCTAGGAAAGTCTGAACCCAAGACATGTCTGAAGGTTCAACTCTATTTGTTTTACCACTTCTTCTCATTTTAAATGACTGTCAAATTGCTTCTTTCAGTAAAGAATTCTAACTTTGTTCAGATCTTAGCAAATTAGACAAACAATGATATATTGTGAAACTAAACCTCTGGACTGGATTTCATCACTTAAACTGATAAATGTCTTAATTCTATTGATAGAAAATTCGACATTTAGTATCAATTAGGTTTACATACTAACATTCTTCATTAAATTCCATAATTAATCTTCTGTCAGTATAAACCCAAATACATGGAATATGATAGCAATTAGCGTCCTACCTATCAGAATAGTGAATTCAACTGCTAGAATTGCATTTTCCTATCTGCTAAGTGTCCAATTGCATTCCTTAATCCTCATCTAACTACCACGATAGTTCCAAACAGTCACCCTTTAAAGCCCTAAATTACCGATCTGCTTTAAAACTTCATTACAAACTACCAAAACTTTGCCATGAACTTGTATGTGCTTCATGCGCTTCAAGAGATGCATAATTCAAGGTGAATTTTCCTCATCATGGATAATTATCATTATTCCACTACTATGTATCATAACTTCCAGACCACCACAACTTACCCTACTGATGGCTTCCTTGAACTATTAACACATGTCATAATGATCACTCTAGCCCAGAACACATATCAAATCCATTAACAAGTATGAATGACCTCTCCTACATGCGAATTTCCAAAAATTTGAGCCAAAAATCATGATTTTCAGATAGCGCTATTTTCTTGTAGCGCGTGTGTGTAACTTTTTTAGGTTTGCGCTACAAGAAAACCTGTTTCAATAATTTTCAAAAATACAAATCATAACAAAGGGTTAAATTTAGTTAAATGACTTAGAACAAAACTTTATGATATTTTTTAGGACCTTCAATTCTTATAAACATCCTACAATCCCTTGAAATATGAATTTTTCTAAATAAAACCAAAATTGGAAAAATAAAACTATGAAATCACTTAAATACAAACATAAAATTAAAGAAAAAGATTTAAACTAACCTAAAATCCAAACTTAAAAATTAACAAAACCATGTTTCGAAAAACAAACAAATGCTTTAAATTGAGAAGCAAAAATAGGCTATAACATCTAGCTCTTGCTATGGGATGAAGTCCTCCCTGTAAGGCTTCAAGAACCTGTAGATCAGTGCCTTCTGTGTTGTAACTACAACTTCCTGCTAGTCTGCAAAAAATCCATTGGGTCTTGGAGTCCTTATTCTGTTATTCACACCGGTATATACAATGAAAGTCCAATATCTACCTCAAAAACTGTAAAAATGTTTGAGGAAACATCCATTAATTGGATTAGATAATTCCTCACCATCCAAAGTTTGTAACACAAAAGCATTATTATCCAGAACCTTTGATACTATGAAAGGACCAAACCATAGATTATCAAACTTGCCATGCTTTCCTTTCTGCTCCTTTCTAGCATCCCATGTCAAAACCATATCTCCATTTGAAAAAGTGTTCTCCTTGATCTTTCTATCAAACGTTTCTTTGATCTTTGTCCTATACAGCTAAGCTTTTTCCTCTACTATTTCACGTTTCTGCTGTAACTCTATCAGTGCATAAATTCTTCTTTGAATATTACTGGGTTCTTCATGAAAATCTTGAAAAAATTTCATCACTGGAATACCAAGTTGGACAGGAAACACTACATCAGTACCATATACCAATTGGAAATGAGAAGTTCCAATTGCCTTTTTAATTCTGATTCTGTCTACCGACAATGCATATTTTAACATTGAATCCCATGATTGTTTATTCTGCTTCAATAACTTCCTGATATTCTGAATAATACTCTTATTAGTTGAATCAGCTAACCCATTTCCCTGAGGATAATAAGGTGTTGAGTGTTTCAAAATAATTCCTTTCTTTTCATAGAATGGTCCATATATTTAGACTTAAAAGATTGAGCATTATCACTCAATAACTTCTAGGGACATCCAAATCTGCTAAGAATATTTTCTTGAATAAAATCTATGATTACTTTGTCTGTTGCATTTCTTGTGGGAATAGCTTCTACCCATTTAATAAAGAAATATATAGCAGTCAAAATCCATTTATCCTTCCCTAAAGAGGAAGGATTTATCTCTCCTATGAAGTCCAAACCCCACTGCTAAAAAGGGGCATTTACTGCAATTGACTTTAATGGCAATGATAGCAACTTTTTCTTACTAAGCAAACTTCTGACAAGGGATACATGCTCTTACATGCTGATATACATTAGAGAATAAAGAAGGCCAATAGTATCCGACTCTCAGAATTTTATAAGCTATTTCCTTCCAATACTTATGTCCCCCACAAGAACCTTCATGTGACTTAGATATTACTTCTTCAATTTCTGGCTTATCCAAACATCTAAGCAAAATACCCCCTGGATCTTTCCAAAATAGCTCTTGTTCTATCAAACAATATTTAGTAGTTTTCAACTTCAAGAATCTAGCAGCTTTCTTGTCTAGATGTTCTGGACATTGTAAATACAAGAGAAAGTGTACAATATCTGCATACCATGTGGATTATGCATAGTGGTCCATAATTTTTTCTTTCTCCTGTTCTGCTTGCAATTCTTCTTGTGCTGGCTATTTTGCCATGAGATGTAGACCTAAATCTTGGCAATTTGAATCAGCTAACAATTTAGCCAAACCTTTTCCCTTTACTAGTTTTGTAGGCTTAATGTCCACATCATATTCCATTATTTTTGCAATCCATTTCCCTCTTTTTTCCTCACTGTCAGGTTGGGTCAAAACATCCTTAATGGCAGCATTAGGAACATAAGCAATGAATTTGCAATGCAAAACATAAATTCTAAAAACCTTTAATGCCTTTACCAATGAGTAAGCTTGCTTCTCTAAAGTACTGTACTTGAACTCTGAGTCTTTGAGGTCTTGCTAAAAAATGCCATTGGCTATTCAAGTCCATCCTTATTCTTCTATAATAAAACAATAGCTAAAGTATCCTCTGATGAAAAAGAAAACAGTCAAAAATTCCTTTGTAAAATCAGGACTTACTAGTACTGGTGCTTCCGTAAGAGCTATCTTAATCTTTTCAAATGAATTTTTATCTTCTGTAGTCCACTTAACTTCCCAATCCTTCTTGAACATGGATGTAATCTGTTTAATGGTTTCGACCAAATTTGGTATGAACCAACGCAAAAAATTTATTTTTCCAATAAAATATTGGACATCCTTCTTGCTCCTTGGTAAACTAATTTTCAGAATATCTTTTACCCTTTCTGGATCTATCCTTATTCCATCAGCTGAAACTAAATGACCCAACAACTTACCTTCTTGTACAACAAAATGTGACTTTTTGGGATTGAGAGACAAACCATATTTTCTGCATTTCAAGAAAGTTTTTTTTAAGTGCTTTAGGTGTTCATCATTAGATTGTGAGAAGACTGTAATATCATCTAAATAGATTACTACAAACTTATCCCTCTCTCCCACAAAGGCTATGTCCATAGCTCTTTGAAAGGTAGCTCCAACATTCATTAATCGAAAAGGCATTTTGTCGTACATGAAAGTACCCCAAGGAGTAGTAAAAGCTATCTTTTATCTATCATCAGGGTGCATTGCAATTTGGTTATACCGTGAAAAACTATCTACCATTGAAATTCTTTGTGCACCAACTACCTTCTGCAATATTTGTTCAATCTTTGGCAAAGGGTAATTATCCTTTAGTGAAGATCTATTTAGATTTCGAAAATCAACACATAATCTAATTTCACCATTCTTTTTTCTGACAGGTACTAGATTGGCTACCCATGAGGAATATTGGAGGGGAACAATAATCTTAGCATCTAACAATTTTTTAACCTCCTTCTCTATAATGGGAAACAAAGTTGGATTAATTCTCGTTAATTTCTGTCTGAAAGGTTTAACATTTGGTTTCAAAGGCACTTTATGCTATATAATACTAGTATCATATGTCTTCAAATCATCGTATGACCAAGCAAAAACATCAACATACTCTTTTAATAACTTGATGTACCTGTTTATTTGTTCTATTGTGAGTGCCTTTAAGATCTTCACCATTCAGGGATGCTCCTTGGTGCCAATATTACAATCCATTACATTTTCTTCTGAAGACTGCATAAGTAGTTTTAAAGGGGTATCATCCTTCGAAAAAATACTCTCCAACGGCACCAAACCCTTAGGAATGAAATTAATTTTCAGCTCAATGATCTTGTGACCTGCAATCTCATTTTCTGCAACACCTTCAAAATACTCAATTTCATCATCCTGTTCTTGATCAATTAAGGAATTGGAAAACTCATCTGTCAACTCTAAAAACCTTTTTATCTCAAAATCATCTTCAAAATATCTCCATTTCTTTATATTACCAAGAACAGAAGGCCTGTACCTAACCTCAATAGGATACTTCAGCTTTGTTGTTTTAGGAATCCTGAAATGTGTGCCTGCTAGGGAAAGAGAATCAACAGTTTCGTTATGGTCCCTAGGAATATAAGTGATATTAAAATCCACAAATAAATTGTCTATCATATCCCATACTTCATTCCTATACACTTTCAACAGATCTTGTTTTACTTGATAGTTATTCCTTACTTGCTGAACAACCAACTCGGAGTCGCTATACACAGAAATTTGTTGAATACCTAGATATTTTGCAGCTTTTAAACCTAACAACAGAGCCTCATACTCTGTTGTATTATTAGTGGTAATAAATTCCAACTTATACATTAATCTTACCGCTTCACCACCAGGAGATATCCGAACAACTCCTTCTCCAGCACCTTCTCTAGATGATGATCCATGAAAATACATTTTCCAAAGTTCATCCTCCTGTTCCCTAGTCCATGTGACTGATTTTCCTTTTTCAATCTGTAATAAACTAGTAGCATCATTATCATCACTAAAGTGCAACATACAAGTACCCAAATCCTTTTCAACAACATACAATGGATGATTTGTAGGATTCTTGTCATCAGTCACAATATAAGAAAATTATAACTCTCTATACAACCTTTTGTTTTCACCTCCAAAGATAGGGATGGTTGCATATGTTAAGTCCATCTATAGAGTTCCACCTACCTTCTTGGCCCAAGATCTAGAAAGGAGAATTCCAAACTTAGGTGTAATGTCCACCACTACTACATCCATAATCACACTCTTCATTGGTAGCTAAGATAAACTAACTACCATATCCTTTATCACTCCTAAACATTTTACAGCTCGAGAATCGAAAGCATACAAGTCATGATAAGGTTTTTTTATGCTCAACCCTAAGGCCTCCATGACTGCTTTTGGCATGATATTATGAGATGCTCTTGAATCCAAAAGGCAATTATGTATCATCTACTCATGAATGGTTAATGTAATGTAAAAAGGAGGAGATGCACTTGCATCATTTTCAGTTTTTTCTGCCAAAGCTAATCCAATAAAAATTTTAGGATTTTCCTCTTGTAAATTTACTGTGTCAGAGGGTACTTGACTATTTACTGAACTAATTATTTTCAAGACTGAATTTTTATAAGAAGGATTATTTATCAACTCAGTGAAAGGCATACGGATCTTAATTTTGCACAATTCATTTTCAAGATTAAAATTATGCATACCTTTGTTCACCTCTTCAACTTCAATAACTTTCTTCTGTTTATCCTCATTCTATTTTTTTTTCTAATACTAGATCAGACTGTTGTTTAGGAGGCAGAATTATCTTTTTCCTAGGATTTTGAACCACCTGTTTTGGCCCTGATCTTAAATTTAGGGTTTCCTTTGGATCAGTCTGATATATATAAGTAGTCACTGTAGTCACTTCAAGATTTAAATCATTTTCTATTTTGAACACATCTGCATCATAATATTCTGAGTTTAAAAAATACTCCTCAGTCACAAAACCTTCAGTTAAATGTTCTCCAAAATAATTCATATCTTGATCTGGATCCTCAAAGAACTCTTCTTCTTCTATTTCTCCTCATTAGTTACATTATTCTGAAGTGGAGGTGGCACCTTTTGATCCTCACCTTCTCTCCTTTCTCATTGTATATCATTTTTTCTTCTCTCTCTGGGAATGAAACGAGGTGCAAACTATCTTCTGAATTGATTTGGATTATTAGGGTTTCTGTCTCCCTCTTTAACAGGTTTATTTGATTTTTTCTCTAATTCCAATTTATTTAGTTTTGGTGTTAGGATTTTCACTAGCTTTGCCATCTCATCAATTTTACCTTCTGTAGAGTGGGATGTTGAAACCACTGGAGCCGCCTCTTTCTTACCCTTTATGTCATACACTTGTTGAGCTGAGTTTCCCTTCAGTATATTAGAAGCAAGTATATTAGACTCCTCTTCTAATGCTGAATCCTTCATGTTAAGTAAAGTAACAGGTCTTATTTCTCTCAAGAGTAGGGAAAACTCATGATCAAAAGCATTAGCATAAGTGAGTTTTGCAGAAGTTTTAGAAGGTTTAATCTTTGCAGGAATTCTTCCATACATTTTATTGAACCTCTTTGAAAATTCAGCTATAGTTTCATCTTTATTTCTTCTAATAGCTCCAAAATCTGTAATATAATATGTGTGATCCTTAGTATCACCGCATTGTCTCATGAAAAGATCTTGAAGCTCTTCTATTATAGTAATAGAGTTTGCTGGTAACTATCTGAACCATTTTCTGACCTCTCCATCTAAACTCTGTATGAACATCCTCATCCAGACATCCTTTTCCTCTATATTTTGATTATCAGCATAGTTGAGAAATGCATCCCAATGCTCCTCATTTTTAGTCTCACCTTGTCCATTAAACCTAGTTAAGTGTTTTTGATAATCTCCACCAGGGATAGCATTTAGGGGTTGAGGAAAAACTAGAGGTGCATACCTTGTCTCACTCTCTGAACCATCTTCCGACCTCTCCATCTAAACTCTGTACGAACATCCTCATACACACATCCTTTGCCTCTATATTCTGATTAAAATCATAGCTGAGAAATGCATCCCAATGCTCCTCAGTTGTAGTCTCACCTTGTCCATTAAACCTATCTAAGTATTTTTGATAATCTCCACCACGGAGAGCATTTAGGGGTTGAGAAAAAACTAGAGGTGCATACCTAGCTACCACCATTCAGTCCATCATGTCTAATTGTTGATTTTGGGCTGCCATCTTTAAGTTGACTGTTTTAGATGAAGTAAAGACTTGAATAGGACTTGGCTGAAAAGGAGTCTTACCAAATTTGAGGTGAAATAAAGGGATTTTTCCAGGAGATAAAGTCTTTGCTTTCTTGAAAGTTTGAGGATCAGTAAAAATATGAAAATTACTAACATGAATTGAAGGTTTCAACCAGGATGAATCTTGTTCCTCCTCCTTGAAAAGAGAAAAAGGTGATAATAAGTCTAGTTGATTAGGGTTACATAAGTCTGGAGATGACTGAGACCTTTTGATTTTCCTAGCTATTTTCAGAATCTGCTCTGGGTATGAGACACCCAGTTGTAAAGGTGAACTAGGTCTACTTCCTATTCCAACTCCTTTAGTAGCCACTGTGAAATATTTGGTGAAAAGTAGTCTTTTAAAATTTGTTGTTTTAAGTACACCTCTCAAAATTAGTTAAATGATGAGTAACCCAGGGAAAGTAGGCTTTCAGCTTCGTCCCCGACAATGGCGCCAAATATGTTAGTGCTAGAAAATGTTCTCAGACTACAAAAGAACAAGCCAACACAATCTCATAAAATAAATTCAAGTAAAATAGGTTCTTTTAGGGTTTTCGTTGTGAAGTTTGTAAACAAGAGGGTAAAAACTTCACAAAGCTAAAGCAAACACTAAATCATGCACAATTGAAGGGATGAGATGCATAACATATAAAACATAAACTAGATATAATAATCATAGCACCAAATTCCATCCACATTTAACAAGCATTTCATGAATAATAACCTCAAACAAGAAATAAATATATCAACTGAGTGATTAAACAAATAAAAAATGAAACCGGCAAATAAGATAAATAGGGATTATAGTTGCATATATTTCATAATCAGTCATTCAAAAATACATAAGATATTTTTTTGACAATTAGCTTCATAAACCACAGCTTGATAGCCTCCCCTTGTAACAAAATTGAAACCCTTGGTCCTTTCCCAGCCTTATTTTTATATTGGTTTCTCAAAGACAGTTACATAACTGAAAAAAATACTATTTCTAGGTCATACTACCGAATTGTTCAATAAGACTATAATCACATGAAATAAAATAACTTTTTCACAAACTAACTAATAACCACTATTCTTAAATCACTTTACAAGTCCTTAGCAACCTCTTCTAAAAGAGCTATCCCTTCTAAAGCTTGAGTCTTCTTTCTTGCTTTCTGGTGATCTGATTCCAAGTCTTCCACTCATTTTGAAAGCTCTTGATTCTGTTGTGTTAGCTCTTGAATGGTTTGTTTCAGTTATATATACAGACTTTGTGTTTGTCTTTTTATTTTTAAAGCCTCCTTAGAAACTGTAATTAATTCTTGATAGTGGCTATTTACCTCTTCTAAATATTCTCCCAATCTTCTGTTGGTGGTCACTAATCCGTAATTTGTCTCATGCAAGTACTCAATCTGATATTTGTATTGTTTGATACTCCTCTGCAAATTTTCATTTTCAGAATCAATGCACTTCCCTTCTGATACTGGATGCATTTCTTCTGGCATCCAAGGGATTTTCAACTTCTTAAAAATCTCTTCATCTTCTTCCAACTGCTTTGTCATGGCCATAGGGACTTCTGAATATTCTTTGACTTCAACAATGCATTGGGATGATTACTCAACAACCCTTCCTTTCTCTGCACAAAAGCTTGATATAACTAAATGCCATTTCTTTAAATCGTCTTGATGCTGGTCTAATGTTACCTTCTTTTGAACTTCCTCAAATATCTCTGATATTTTGGTTTCAGTGAAAGCTAATTTATTTTCTGAAATGATTTGCTTCTTACCCTTCATATCCTTTTCATTTAGATCTTCATTGTCTTCTAGCTCTTCTTGAGATGAAGAGTCTTCAATGACTGTAATTTTCTTTTGAGCTAGTTTAGGGCTTAACAATTTCTTCATATCCAATCTAAGTTTGTTCTTAGGTCTAGTCTTGGGCCTCCAACTTGTCCCAATTTTCCCTAACATGCTCAAAGTTTTCCCTTGATGTTTAATAGAAGCTAGCTAGACAGCCTTCCTTTTTATCCCTCGTGACATTACCTCTTCTCCAGACTGTTTATGTACATCCTGTTTGGCGTCAACCCCAGCTTCATCAGACAATGACTTTTCCTCATATTCAGACTGCACTGTAATAGGAATTTTTTCCTATTCTTTCAAATTTTCCTTTACTCCTTTGTTCAGATCTTCATGAAAAGTATCTTCTATAATATCTACATCTTTGACTTCTGCCTTTGAAATTTCATTTTCCTCAAAATTGGTCTGCTGTTCAACTTCAACATTTTCATCTCCTTGAATCATAGATTTTTCTTGTACATTATCCTCTTCAATCTTGATTGTGGCTCTCTTTTTCATATTCTTGACTACATTATGACCTTTATTCAACTATATTTTCTGAGCTTGATCTTCCTTCTCTGTTTGAAATCCAGACCAAAATAAAAGATAATCCCATGTTTTCTCCTTCTTTCGAAGCATAGTACTTATGACTAGATTTATAATCCCATGATGAAATATAGACTGTTTAGTTTGGTATTGATGTTCCTTTACCTTGCTAGACATTTTTTGTAGACTTTTAAGGAAAAATAATGGAGGATTCATCTTTGCTTCATGGTTAAGATGCTGCAAAAACCTGAAATGATACTTGAAAACAAATGCAAATCTTCCTTCACAAGTGATATAACTTTGCAGGATTTTTATTGGCTCTCTCCATTCTAGTTTCAATCTTTGGATATGTACTCCTTTACCCCAGTCTGCTACCACACCTGAAAGTAAGTATTTATGTGCATCAAAGGTAAAAGGTACTTTTTTAAACCAATATTCGCCTTCATCTGGGATCCTTGTGGCTTCTGCTATCAGTTCTTTGGTCAACTCAATATTCAAGGTGTCAAAAGTAACAATATATTTATCCAAGCACTGAGAAAACTTATAAGAGACCTCTGTGTGATACCCATTAATTTTCTCAAAAAAACTAAACCATCCTCCCTCTGAAAACAATCTTGCACATTCTAGGAAAGTCTGAACCCAAGACATGTTTGAATGTTCAGCTTTGTTTGTTTTACCACTTCTTTTCATTTTAAATGACTGTCAAATTGCTTCTTTCAGTAAAGAATTCTAACTCTGTTAAGATATTGGAAAATTAGACAAACAATGATATATTGGGAAACTAAACCTCTAGACTGGATTTTATCACTTAAATTGATAAATATCTTAATTCTATTGACAGAAAATATGACATTTAGTATCAATTGGGTTTACATACTAGCATTCTTCATTAAATTCCATAATTAATCTTTTCTCAGTATAAACCCAAATACATGGAATATGATAGAAATTCACCTCCTACTTGTCAGAATAGTGAATTCAGCTGCTAGAATTACGTTTTCCTGTCTACTAGGTGTTCAATTCCATTCCTTAATCCTCCTCTGACCGCCACAATAGTTCCAAATAGTTTCCTTTGAAATCCCTAAATTACCGACCTGCTTCAAAACTTGATTACAAACTGCCAAAAATTCGCCATGAGCTTGTATGCTCTTCATGCGCTTCAGGAGATGTGTAATTCAAGGTGAATTTTCCTCATCATGGATAATTATCATTATTCCACTACTCTGTATCATAACTTCCAGACCACCGCAACTTACCCTAATGATGGCTTACTTGAACTAATAACATGCGTCACAATGATCACTCTGGCCGAGAACATGTATCAAATCCATTAACAAGTATGAATGACCTCTCCTATGTATGAATTTCCAAAAATTTGAACCAAAAATCATGATTTTTAGATAGCACGATTTTCTTATAGTGCACATGTGTAACTTTTTCAGGCTTTCACTACAAGAAAACCTATTTCAATAATTTTCAAAAATACAACTCATAACAAAGGGTTAACTTTGGTTAAATGACTTAGACAAAACTTTATGATATTTTTAGGACCTTTATTTCATATAAACATCCTACAAGCCCCTGAACTATGAATTTTGCTAAATAAAACCAAAATTTGAAAAATAAAACTATGAAATCACTTAAATACAAACATAAAAATTAAAGAAAAAGATTTAAACTAACCTAAAATCCAAACTTAAAAAGGAACAAAACCATGTTTCGAAAAACAAGCAAATGCTTTAAAATGAGAAGCAAAAACAGGCTATAACAACCCCTTTTTTGGGCTTTTAGCCCCTTTCGCTCAATCTTTAGCTCTTTTGGGGGTTTTAGGCTCCTTTGAGGGGTTTTAGCCCCCTTTTGGAGGCTTTAGCCCCTATGAGAGATTTTTTGGCTCTTTTTAGGGGATTTTAAGCTCGTTTGCATATTTTTGAGCCTTTTTGAGGGTGTGGGGCTCAAATGGGGTCAAATGAGGGCCGTGTATGGGTGTCCTTGGGTGGTGTAGGGCATGTAGAGCTGTGTGAGGGATTTTTTGGGTTAACACATATGTTATATTTTCCACCCTTTTCATAACACAAGGTAACACATTACAACGCTTATGTTATAATAAGTCTTAGTAAATTACAATGTTAAGGTTTAGCGCATAGATAAGGTTTGGTCTGCGTTAGTCTCAAGACAAGCCACAAGACTTATATTTTAAACATAACATTTCAACCTTAGAATTTAAGCCATAACATAATACAATACAATTAATCCCTAAGCTTATACTTAGTGAACATGGCATATGCAATATGCCATGTTAAACAATTAACCCTCATAAAAATCAAGGGTTTGTCCTTAAGCCAAGACAATAACCTACAAGTAGAAAACATAAGAGATACTAATAAGACTTAATAAAATAAACATAAAACGAATTTAATACTAATATGTAAATTGATAAATTACAATTCCATAATGAAGCATAAGTAATGAATAGGAAATTTAGCAGTAATAGCTAAATTGACGAGAATAGGATTTGTACCTAGTTATAATTCTGAGTCGATAAGAAATCGAACTCCACTAGAAGTATGTTCTTTAAGATCAATTTTTTTTAGTACTCGATAAATAAGACCCCATCGCAAGATTGAACTGCATGTGAAATAGAACAGGTGCCTTAGTTCATAGAAATTAGTAAGCCTGCTAACAAGTAAACACTTTTACCTCTCAAGCCGTCATGGTAGAATGATTCCTGCCACTCTTCCCAATTTGTTTCCAAAAACAAAGTTAAGTTAGGAATTTATAATTAACAAGTGCGACTATGCAGAAAGGAAGAATCTTATAAATCCATTAATGACAAATAAGCAACAAAAGTATAAACATAATACTAAGCAGTAAACATCAGTACAACATCATAAGTAAAATACATTAAAAATAATGACTGGAAGTAAAAGATAGAACGTAAGAACAACTTACGAATAAGCAGTGGTACATGAAGTGTATTATAGAGTTACACAAGTGAATAATATTCCATCTAGGTAGTTTTTACTAGCCTATAAAAATTAGTTTCGATTTTTGGGGACATTACAAGTGGTATCAGAGCCCAGTTTCAATACTAAGAGAACTATGGGCGCACCAAGCTATCACCATAAAGAAAATAAAGTATAATATTAAATTTTGGTTTCTAACATAAATGTTTACTGTTATTAAAAAAATTTGCAGGTACAGGAATTTTTACAGCACTGTTTAGTTTATGAGTACTGAGGAAGAAAACAGTCAGGAAGGAAAGATGATCACCCCCACTTTAGAAGCGGAGCTTGTGGTAGATCTAAACTCTGATGTTTTGAAAACTTTACATAGTCTTCAAGATGAATTGAAAATTTTCAAAGAAGAGAGCCTGAATGAAAGGAAGGAGCAGCAAGCTATAAATGAATCCTTACTGAGAAATATGATGGGAGGAAGCCATCAAGGTAGACCTACTCAACCCACAAACATTTCCAAAAGAGAACCTTACCCAAAACGGGCTAGCAACCCAAGAGGAGAAGAAAAAAGAAGAATGCACCCTTGAAGCACCAAAGGAGACCAGTAGAGTCCTTCTAGTGGTGACTCACTTTATCCACGGAGAAAGAAGCAAAGGAGTGATGACAGTCTTCAGAGGGAGTTTTGATAAATAAGAGTCATGACCTATGAAGGGGAACTAAACACTAGGGAAAAGGCTGAAGAATGGTTGTTGGGAATTAGTAAGTATTTCTAGGTTCATAACTACTCAGGTGAGATGAAGGCTAGGCTTTCCATCTATAACTGAAATGGTAAGACAGCAAGATGGCGGAGGGATTTAAAATGCACCAAGAAAGACGAACTATGAGAAATACGCTGGGATACTTTCCAAAAAAATGTCAAAGAAAAATATATGTCATAAATGTTCTTTGATAGAAAAGTGAAAGATTTTCACAAACTATGCATTTGATCCATGACTATGGATGCGTTTATTAATAGATTTCTAGATGTGTTGCATTATGTGCCATACATCAAAGAAGAAAAGGTAAAGATCCAGTAGTTCCTAGGATGTCTTCCTCTTAGTTTTCAGGATAGGATTGAATTCGACATGCCTAAGAATTTAGATACCACACTGCACAAAGATAGACTCTGTTGTGAGCATGGAAAGCAAAGGCATGAGAACCTAAACCAAAACCGAGACAAGTATAAGAAATTCTATGATACATGCAAACCTGGGTCCAACTCACAACCATACAGAAAGAAAAATAACAACTTTCAAGTGAACAAGAACTTTAATAGATATTGTACAAAGCCTTATGTACCAACTGCTAATGTTAACAAAACAGTAGCAAGTGGATACAATGCTACCTTGATATAGATCAAGTGTTAAAAATGTAGCGGGGCTCATTATTCCCAAGATTGTAAGAACAAGAATGGTGGGGTCTTACACAACTTACAAGAGGAACCAACTGTCGAGGACATAGCTGGAACACCCCGAATGTTTGCAACATTGGAAAACCAACATGCATATCATCAAGCTACGATGGTTGAGATAGAAGGTAATATATTGAACACTTCTATTTCAATACTTATTAATCCCGGTGCTTGTCGGAGCTATGTTTTGCTTGAGATTGTTGATGAATGCAAACTTGGCAAAATAAAACATGAAAAACCTTGGCTAGTACAGTTAGACACTGGTACAAAATGGAAAGTTTCATAATTTTTTAAAGAATGTGAGGTAAACCTGAATGGTTTTCTTACAAAAGTGAACCTGAACATCCTACCTTTGGGATCATATGATGTACTTATCGGCATGGACTGGCTAGAATAGTACCATGTTTTGCTTGATTATTTGTACAAGTATATCTTTTGCATTGATAGCCTCGAGAACCAAGTGAAGGTTTAGGGAATTCCAAAGAAAGTTTCTGTAAGACAAATATCTTCCTTACAAGCAAAGAAATGTGTTAGGAAAGACTGCAAGTTGTTTGCAGTAAACATCCGAGACATAGAGTCGAATAGGAAACAACGCATAGAAGACTTCCCCGTTCTTGAAGAATTCAAGGATGTTTTTCCCGATAAAATCCATGGATTACCTCCAAAATAAGACCTATAATTTTCCATCGAACTGACCCCAATATCAGTTTCGGCCTCAAAACCCCTTACCGCATGAGTGCACCTAAATTGGTGGAACTCAAATTGTAGCTGCAAAAGTTGATAGAGAAAGGGTATATCCAACCCAGTGTGTCCCCTTGGGGAGCACCGATATTGTTCATAAAGAAGAAATACGGTACGATGCAGATGCACATCGATTACCGTCAGTTGAAAAAAATGACTATTAAGAACCGTTACCCACTCCTCAGGATCGATGCCTTGTTCAATTAGGTGGGAGGAGCCAAAATATTTTCAAAGATTGACCTGCAATCCATGTACCATTAGGTAAGGATTCATGATGAGGATATTCACAAAACCGCCTTTCATACAAGGTACAAGCACTACGAGTTTCTAGTGATGCCGTTCGGGTTGACCAATGCACCCGTGAACTTTACGTGTATGATGAACACCATATTCAGTTAGTATCTGGATAAGTTTGTCCTAGTATTTATAGATGACATACTAGTTTATTCAAATAATATATAAGAACATGAAGAACATATTCACATAGTACTACAAGTGTTGAGAGAACACCAGCTTTACGCTAAGTTTAGTAAATGCGATTTTTACAAACCGCAGATATAGTATCTACGTCACATTATCTCCGAGACAGGGATAGTTGTGGACCCAGAAAAGATTAAATCCATAAAGGATTGGGCTATCCCTACTAGTGTCACTGACATTAGGTCATTCTTGGTATAAGCCGGATATTATCGAAATATTATTGAAAACTTCTCAAGAATCACTTTCCCCATGACCGCATTGCAGAAGAAAGCAAGTAAGTTATTATGGACCGCTAAGTGTGAAGAAAGCTTTCAAAAGCTTAAGAAACTTTTGATGAATGCAACTGTGTTATGAATTATAGATCCCGATGGGTATTTCGTTGTTTGCACAGATGCAAGAAAGGAAGGACTTGGAGGAGTCCTCTTGCAAAATTCCCACACGATCGGTTACGAATCGTGGAAGTTAAAATAGCATGAGCAGAATTACCCTACACACGATCTTGAGTTAGCCACCATCATCCATGCTTTAAGGATGTGGAGGCACTACCTCATGTGAAGGAAATTCCTTTTGAAGACAGACAATATGAGTCTGAAGTATTTATTTGATCAACTGGATCTAAATGCAAGGCAGGACAAATGGTTGGATTTTCTTAGCGAGTACCATTTCGAGCTTAAGCGCATTAAGGAAAACAAGAATAAGGTTTCCAATGATTTAAGCCAATGAAATCATATGATTTATGAGGTGACCTTGAGTCTAACCGATGCATATTTGCATCAAAGGATTAGAGCGGCCAACGAAGTTGACCCCTTCTATGTAGAGATCCTCAAGAAAGTCCAGGAGGGTAGGATGTTTCAACAACAAAATAATACAAGGTAGACGAATCTGGACTGCTATGGTCCAAGGATCACTTGTATGTTCCCGAAGGAGGGCACCTTCAGTCGATCATCCTCACGAAATTTCATAGGGAACCCTACTCGAGGCACCCAGGATATCAAAAGATGATATCTATTGTCGAGAGACACTTTTTTTGGCCTAAGTTAAAGGACAACATTGCAATATTTATTGCAAAATGTCAGGAATGCCAGCTAGTCAAAGTTGAGCATCAACATCCTACAGGATTACTACAGTCGTTGCCCATTCTGGAATGGAAGTGGAAGGTTATTACTATGGACTTTATCACCGGTTTACTGAAAAGTAAGAAGAAAAATGATTCTATTTTTGTGGTCATCGACAAGTTGTCGAAGGGAGCACACTTCATTCTTGTGAAGTCGACCTACAAGGCCGTGAACATTGCTGGTATCTTCTTGAAAGAGTATTTAGATTGCATGGGATACCTAGGGAAATTATCTCGAATCGAGATGTTAAGTTTACAAATTTTTTTTAGAGATATTTATTCTATAGATTGGAGATGCATTTGAACTTCAACACTGTGTACCACCCATACATAGATGGGAAAACAGAGAGAGTAAACCAAATTGTCGAGGACATGCTCCAAATGTATGTCATGAACAATCCCATGAAGTGGAAAGATTACCTGCACCTTGCATAGTTTGCGTATAGCAATGGTTATCAGACTTCCACCAAGATGAGTCCCTTTGAGGTAATCTATGGATGAAAGTGTAGAATACAAGTTACTTGGGATAGCCCAGTGGATCGGCTCATGTTAGGGCTTGATTTGTTTATGGACTTGGAATAGTTGGTTACCAAGGTCCACATGAACCTTGAAGAAGCAAAGGACCACCAGAAAACTTACGCAGATCAGAAAATAAAAGATAAGGACTTTAAAATAGGCAATCATGTTTACTTGAAAGTAAAATCCAAACGAAGCTCATTGAGCTTGGGTAGGTGCGGTAAGTTAGCACCTATATTTTGCGGACCTTTTGAAATACTGGCCAAGAAAGGGCTAGTGGATTATGAACTAGCATTTCCCGTGCATGTAAGAGTCCACAATGTCTTCCATGCATCTTTGTTAAAGAAATATGTTTATGATACTAAACATGTTGTTGATTGGTCCCTATTACAGAAGCTCCATCAATTATTATTTATTATTAAAGAATAATAAATAGTATAATGTCTATATAAGGCCAACTAGGAACTAGTAAAAATTTCCCAAGTTAAAATATTAATAATTACCCAAAGTAATTGAAAAGGGCTAAATCAAGAAATGAAGGTTTCTTGATTTAATTGTCCCTTTGACTGAAAAGTATGTCTATAAAGAGTCAAGCCAAGGAAAGGCTTGGGGGTTATGATTTATCATTAGAGGAGTCATTTTCTGCCTATTTGTTCTCAAGTAAATTCTTGAAGAAACATTTCCTGGAAGGAAAAAGAAGAACTGATCCAGATTTGATACATGAATTAGGAAATCCTACCTTAGGAGCTCTAAGCTACTTGCATGTTGGATTCCAACTCAGGGGGGTTCAGATTTAAACCAAGAACGGTTCCGGGTCATGGTTGGGTGGAACATGGTAGTTCCCAAGTGATTTGGTCATCAAAATAAGAGTTCAGATCTGTCTTAAATTGTTAATGCTGGTTATTTAAAAGTGTGTAGGTTTACCCATTAAAGGAGCTTCAAAAAATTACAGGTATGAGTTATTAGTAGGTCAAGTTCATTTCTAGTATACATGTTGGTTTCTTTATGTAAAGATTCATTATATATTTATAACCCTATAAATGTTGGTTCTGATTATATCTCCTAGGGTTTTCATTTCTGAAATTGTAACCCTAGACTATCTATTCTATTTCCTAGATAAATTCTTGGATATGCTAGGTAAATGAATATAATGCATTTCCTAACCCTATGTGATTGATTTGCTGGATAAATTCTGCCAGGATTTGTATTTTTATACTAACACTAAGCTGTAAGTTGTTTTTTTAAATCAGATTTACCTAGGGTGTATTCGTCAGATTGATTCTGTAGGTTTTATTTATTCATAAATGTTTATCAAAGGTTTTGCCCCTAGTTTTTAATTCCTGTATTGATTTACTGGGTCAAGCATCAACTAGGTTTTATTCCCAGTAATTATATCAACGTTCTTTAGTCTTTATTACTCTGCTGACATACTTCATTTGGCAGCAGAGGCTTGTTAAGTTTTAATTATAAGAGTTAAATATTTATAAAAACATGCAAATAATTATTTAATTATTTATATTAGCTAAACCTGTTAAATACACTAAATATAATCTAAAGAACAAATCCTATGATCTATTTTAAATCCAATAATCTTGAGCAATTAGAGACCTTCCAAGGTCTGACTTATTAAATATAAACTAATAGTAAAGCATTTCCATTTAAATAAACAACATAAGAATTAAATGAACAGAGGAGGCCTTGTTACCATCCATGTGGTCCCATATTTAAACCTTGCTCACCCATATAAAATCCACAGTACTAATTAAACTATCATAATCACATTTCATAAGAATCACTCTTTCCAATCTAACTATTATGAATAGCCATCACATACTTTAGACAACTAGTAATTAAAACCTTTAAATTCCAATAGAGGTCATGACATCGATTCCTATGGATGTCCATACCCAAGGAGAAAGCAGTAAATAACAACCATAGTTGATATACATGCCCATATATCAAATCGCATAACCTTTACATAAATAAAAGTCATAAAATGTGTAACACATAGGAGTCAATCCTTTAAGTAATCCATAAGTCATTACATATACATTAGAGGAAATTTCACCTCAAAATGGGCCTCCTAAGGAAAAGTAATAAAATAATATTTATTAATTTTGGAGCAAGAAAAGAAAACTATTCTTTTGTTCGCATTTTCAACATATCTCCCTATGTCTTTACTCAAAATTTGATCAAGATAGCTGGTTGGATGCATAATTGAATTTCACATCCAACAAGTACCCACTTGGCTTACTTTGGGCAGGCCCCTCTACCCCAAAAACAATAAAGACCTAAAAAAACATGATGATGATGTCATCATCACATTTTTTCATGTATTTCTTATTTTTGGGGTGGTGGGGCCCATCAAAAGTATGCTGAGTGGGTACTTGTTGGATGTGGAATTGAATTCCGCATTCAACGAGCTCCCTCGATCGAAATTTGAGCAAACAAACAGGGAGATACGTCAAAATTATGAACAAAAAAAGTAGTTTTTTTATAATACTTATCCCCAAATTTATATTAAAAAATTGCTTAAGAGGTGATCCCTATTTGAATTTTAAAGCATTTTGATTGGCTAATACATGATGACATGGAATTTGTATTTTTTTAGAAGGCCCATTTTAAATTGAAATTTCCTCTAATGGTAACCGCCTACGGATTGACCCTATAGGTCGTCTCTATTATAACCAAAGGACAGACTATATAGGTTATGTATGTAGGCAACAATTATACATCATCACCATGCTGTTAAGAAGGACTGCGATTATGCTACAAGCATGGCCCCGACCAACATTTAATACATAGAGTCCATTTAATAATCTAAAACAATAATGATGAAGGCCATCGTGGGCTACAACCCCTCGCTTGTAACAAATCCACATTATATGCTAAACCTCAAATTCATAATAGCAATCAACCATGTAAAAACCATGCACAACATTCACCCAAGCCATGACCTGGCCATTATAAATACATAGTATGGTTTTAATAATAAAACTGCTATATTAACGATTCACCACTTAAGCTAATAAATGAAATGCAAATAGTAACGGATCACACCAAAGCTATCACAGCCATCAAGGAGAATGCTTAAGCCACTTACGGCTAGGTCTTTCAACCCACACTGTTCACCATTATAGAAAATTATAAAATAATCAACACACAGACAAACGAAGGCGTATGCCATTAAAAAACCCTATTAATAAACCATAACATAGCATACATTCCATACATACACAGTAAGCTTGAAAACGATGTCCATTTCATTAATCATAGAGTATCTACATTTATACATAGTATTGTCAATCGCAGTATCTCCACAGAATCCATTTAGAAGCCAAAATGAAGTCCACACAGGCATGCCAATGGGATATGGCCCCATTGTAAGAAATGGTGAAGCCCATGGCTAAAATTCCCAAAACCCAAAATAACGATTTACATAAATGCATACAGAGATACGAATGGCTTAAGTTTCTCTCCAAGGCTTAAAAGCCTTAATACTTTTAAAACCAAGGTCTGTTCTTTATAAGCTCGAAGGTGACTTCAACCAGCATTGTAACACCACGCCAAACAACAAAGATAGCACTCAGTCAGACTGAGACATAACAAGCATTGGCTTGTTAGAAGGCTTACCTTACACCATTGACATCACATAGGAACCAACGATGAGATTTGAACCACGATATTCTCCACAGACCCCAACACCTGCAACCATCCACAAACCAGGTGAGAAGTATGAACAATGTTTAAATGCATCAATGTTAAACTATCGAAGTCTTGTGAAGAGAACGAGTTCTTATCTTCGTGGCCATGGAGGTCGCCTCCATTTTCCCCTACATAGAGCAAGACCAAACGCCAACTCAAACATTGCAAATGAAAAATCCATCATGAGCCAATCCCTAAGATTGGGGTTTCCATGATTACAAAGAAGATTAAATGCACCAGCTGGTAACCATTATCGAATTACCAAACCCACTCTCCATAGTTAATGTTTTGTTGCATTCGTGACCTCCATTTCCCATGCAAAATATTAAACCCTGCTAACATATGGTTCAACCATATGTTATATTCACCACCCCATTTCATAACACAAGGTAACACATTACAACACTTATGTTATAACAAGGCTTAATAAATTACAATTTTATGGTTTAGTGCATAGATAAGGCTTGGTCTGCGCTAGTCTCAAGACAAGACACAAGACTTATACTTTAAACATAACATGTAAACCTTAGACCTTAATCCATAACATAATACATTACAATTAATCCCTAAGCTTATGCTTAGTGAACATGTCATATGTAATATGCCATGTTAAACAATTAACCCTCATAAAAATCAAGGGTTTGTCCTTAAGCCAAGACAATAACCCGCAAGTAGAAAACATAAGAGCTATTAATAAGACTTAATAAAATACACATAGAACGAAGTTAATACTAATATGTAAATTGATAAATTAAAATTCCGTAATGAAGCATAAGTACTGAACAATAAATTTAGCAGTAATAGCTAAATTGATGAGAATAGGATTTGTACCTAGCTATAATTATGAGTCGACAAGAAACCAAAGTCCACCAGTAGTATGTTCTTTAATATCAAAATTTTCTAGTACTCGATAAATAAGACCCTGTCGCAAGATTGAACTGCATGTGAAATAGAACATGTGCCTTAGTTCAGAGAACTAAGTAAGCCTGCTAACAAGTAAACAATTTTACCTCTCAAACCATCATGGGAGAGTGAGTCCCGCCACTCCGCTCACTTTGTTTTCATAAACAAATTTAAGTTAGGACTTTATAATTAACAAGTGGGACTATGTAGAAAGGAAGAATCTTATAAATCCAGTGATGACACATAAGCAATATAAGTATAAACATAATACTAAGCAGTAAACAACAGTATGACATCATAAGTAAAATACATTAAAAATAATGACTGGAAGTAGAAGATGAAACGTAAGAACAGTTTACGAATAAATAGTGGTACATGAAGTGTACGATAGAGTTTCGCAAGTGAATAATGTTCCATCTAGATATTTTTTACTAGCCTATAAAAATAAAAATATTTTCAATTTTTGGGAAATTACAAGTGGTACCATAGCTCATTTTCAATACTAAGAGACCTATGGGTGCACCAAGCTATCACCGCAAAGAAAATAAGTATAATATTAAATTTTGGTTTCTAACAGAAATTTTTCCAGTTATTAAATTTTTTTGTAGTTAGACGAATTTTTACAGCACTGTTCAGTTTATGAGGACTGAAGAAGAAAACAGTTGGCAAGGAAAGATGACCACCCCCACTCTATAAGCGGAGCTGGTGGTAGAGCTAAACTCTGATGTTTTGAAAACTTTACACAGTTTTAGAGCTGAATTGAAAAGTTTCAGAGAATACATCTTGAACGAAAGGAAGGAGCAGCAAGCTATAAATGAAGCCTTACTGAGAAATATGATGGTAGGAAGCTAGCAAGGTAAACCTAGTTAGTCCACAAACTGTTCCAAAAGAGAACCTTACCCAAAACGAGCCAACAACCCAAGAGGAGAGGAAAAATAAGAACACACCCCTAAAGCACCAAAAGGAGACCATCACAATCCTTCTAATGATGACTCAATTTCTCCAAGGAGAAAGAAGCAAAGTAGTGACAACAGTCTTCGGGGGGGGGGGGGTTCAAAACATAAGATCCTTGACCTATGAAGGTGAAGTAAACACTGGGGAAAAGGCTGAAGAATGGTTTCTAGGCATGAGTAAGTATTTCTAGGTTCATAACTACTCAAGTGAGATGAAGGATAGGCTTGCAATCTATAACTTAAATGGTATGGCAACAAGATGGTGGAGGGATTTAAAACACACCAAGAAATATGAACTATGGGAAATACGCTGGGATACTTTCTGAAAACTTTTCCAAGAAAAATATTTTTCGGAAAGGTTCTTGGACATAAAAGTGAAAGAGTTTCATGAACTACGCATGGGATCCATGACCATGGATGCGTTTATTAATAGATTTCTAGATCTGTTGCATTATGCACCATACATCAAAGAACAAAGGGTAAAGATCCAACAGTTCCTAGGATGTCTTCCTCCCAGTTTTTAGGACAGGATTGAATTCAACATGGCTAAGACTTTGGATAACAAGCTGCACAAAGCTAGGTTTTGTTATGAGCATGGATAGCTGAGGCAAGAGAACCTGAACCGAAACCAAGACAATTCTAAGAACTTCTCTGATAACTGCAAACTTGGGTCCAACCCACAGCCATACAAAAATAAAAATAACAACTTTCAAGCAAACAAGAACTTTAAAATATTTGGGACAAAGCCTTATGTATCAACTGCTAATGTTAATAAAGTAGTAGCAAATGGAGCCAATGATACCCTGCTACAGATCAAGTGCTGGAAATGTAGAGGGCCTCATTATGCTCAATATTGTAAGAAAAACACCAATGGGGTCTTGCACAACTTACATGAAGATCCAACTATCGAGGACATAGATGGAACACCCCAGATCTATGCAGCGTTGGATGGCCGACAGGAATATCATCAAGCTATGATAGTTGAGATAGAAAGTAAGATATTGAACGCTTCTATTTGAATACTTATTGATCTCGATGCTTATCAGAGCTATGTTTCTCCTAAAATTGTTGATGAATGCAAACTAGGAAAAGTAAAACATGAAAAACCTTGGCTAGTATAGTTAGCCACCGGTACGAAACGAAAGGTTTCAGAAATTGTTAAAGAATTTGAAGTAAACTTGAATGGTTTTCTTGCGAAAGTGAACCTGAACATCCTACCTTTAGGATCATACGATGTACTTATCGGCATGGATTGGCTAGAACAATGCCATGTTTTGCTCGATTGTTTGCACAAGTATATCTTGTGTATTGATAGCCTAGGGAACCAAGTGAAGGTTCAGGGAATTCCAAAGAAAGTTTATATAAGACAAATATCTTCCTTACAAGCAAAGAAATGCGTTAGGAAAGGATGCAAGTTGTATGCAGTAAACATTTGAGACATAGAGTCGGATAGGGAAAAATGCATATAATACTTCCCCATTCTTGAAGAATTCAAGGATGTGTTTCCCAAGGAAATCCCCAGATTACCTCCAAAACAAGACCTAGACTTTTCCATCGAACTGACCCCAGGATCAATTCCGGCCTCCAAAGCCCCTTACCACATGAGTGCACTTGAGTGTGACCTGAGTTGGTGGAACTCAAACTAAAGTTGCAGGAGTTGATAGAGAAAGGGTATATCTGACCAAGTGTGTCCCCTTTGGGAGCATCGATATTGTTTGTAAAGAAGAAAGACAGTATGATGTGGATGTGGATCAATTGCCGCTAGTTGAACAAAATGACTATCAAGAACCGTTACCCACTTTCCAGGATCAACGACTTGTTCAATTAGGTGGGAGGATCCAGAATCTTTTCAAATATTGACCTACAATTCGGGTACCATCAAGTAAGGATTCATGATGAGGATATTCACAAAACTGCCTTTCGTACAAGGTATAGGAACTACAAGTTTGTAGTGATGCCGTTCAGGTTGGCCAATGCACCCGTGAAATTTATGTGTATGATGACTATCATATTTAGTAAGTATCTAGATAAGTTTGTCCTAGTATTTATAGATGACATATTGGTTTATTCAAAGAATAAAGAAGAACACGAAGAACACCTTCGCATAGTACTACAAGTTTTGAGAGAACGCCAGCTTTACGTTAAGTTTAGTAAATGTGATTTTTACAAACCGCAGATACAGTATCTAGGTCACATTATCTCCGAGACAGGCATAGCCGTGGACCTAGAAAATATTAAATCCATAAAGGATTGTCCTACCCCTACTAGTGTCATTGCCATTAGGTTATTCTTGGGATTAGCTAGATATTATTGAAAGTTCATTGAGAACTTCTCAAGAATCACTTGACCCATGACTGCTTTGTAGAAGAAATAAAGTAAGTTCTTATGGACTGCTAAGAGTGAAGAAAGATTTCAAAAGCTTAAGCAACTTTTGATGACTGCACTGGTGTTACAAATTTTCGATTTTGATTGGGATTTCTTTGTTTGCACAGATGGAAGCAAGGAAGGACCCGGAGGAGTCCTCTTGTAGAATGATCATGCAATCTATTATGAGTCATGGAAGTTAAAATAGCATGAGAAGAATTACCCTACACATGATCTTGAGTTAGCTTCCATCATCCATACTTAGAGCATGTGGAGGCAATACCTCATATGAAGGAAATTCCTTCTGAATATAGACAATATAAGTCTGAAGTATTTATTTGATCAACTGGATCTAAATGTGAGGTAGGCCAAATGGTTGGCTTTCCTTAGCGAGTACCATTTCGATCTTAAGGACATTAAGGGCAATGAGAATAAGGATGTCGATTCTTTAAGCCAATGAAATAATATGATTTATGAGGTGACCTTGATTCAAACTGATGTAGATTTGCATGAGAGGATTAAGGTGGCCAATGGAGTTGAACCCTTCTATGTAGAGATCCTCAAGAAATTCTAGGAGGACAGTTTGGTTCAATAAGAAAAATAATACAACGTAGACGAATCCGAACTGCTATGGTCCAATGACCTCTTGTATGTTCCAGAAGGAGGGGACCTTCGGTCGAGCATCCTTAAATAATTTCGTAGGGCACCCGGGATATCAAAATATGATATCCGCTGTAAATAGACACTTTTTTCTGGTCTAAGTTAAAGGCTAACATTGAAATATTTATTGTGAAATGTTAGGAATGCTAGCTAGTCAAAGCTGAGCAACAACATCATGCAGGATTACTGCAGCCGTTTCCCATTCCAGAATGGAAGTGGGAGGTTATTAGTGTGGAATTTGATACTCTATGAAGTTAACATGAATTGCATAAAGATCATGAATGAAGCTCACAAATCCATAAGAAGAGAACCAAACAGCACAAACAATACGCACATAAAGACAACAAGTTGATAACGGAGTTCGTCCAGGATGGACTACGTCTCCAGGACTGCTTCTCAATAGGAGGGCCGATCTATAATCTCAGCATAAGGAAAAATATATGGAAATGATACAATGATATCTTGGTGACAATGGTCAGGAAGAGAACTGCTGCCCAAAACACAACCAGACTTCTTCTAGCAACTCCGAAGCCTGAAGACGGTGTAAAATGAGTATAAACACTCGTACCTTCCTCCTGCAAAGCTACGCAATATCCCTTCTCTCCTTTAGCTACAAAGTCTCCACTCCAAAGTATGAATGCCAAATGGCATATGAGGGGGTTTATATAGGCTTGAGTTAGCCTTCATCACATTCTCCTCATGATTTTTCAGTTACAACAAATTGACTACTTTGGGGAT
This sequence comes from Pseudotsuga menziesii, assembly GCA_001517045.1. Lineage (NCBI taxonomy): Eukaryota > Viridiplantae > Streptophyta > Pinopsida > Pinales > Pinaceae > Pseudotsuga > Pseudotsuga menziesii. The sequence goes on along the minus strand of LPNX010392732.1, from coordinate 190,669 downwards.
GTGGTTACAACCTCCAAGTCTAGTTGGGCCCTATTTAAGTGCCTTTCATGTCATATGGTTGGTAAGTTATCAAACCATCCCAACTATATGTATATATTTAGTACTTTACATTAGAAAATTTTGTTATATCCCCACCGAACTATGTAATATTTGAAACTTGTTTTAAAATCTGTTGAACCCACTTTTAACCGTTTTTCCATAGTGGAAATATACCATGTGCATAAATAAATCCGGTGGGTTTGTGGGCTGTTAAAACTATTCGACCAACCAAATATTGGCATTGGTGCACTCTCGATTTTGTGCATTTTTGGCATGGGTCCATTGGTCGGGGCTTAGTCCCAGCCCTTTACACGCCCGTTCAAACCCTCGCTCGGACTTAAACTAGTTTTCAACTGTTTACAATTCAACTGGCACGGTGTGGCGTAGTGGTAAGGGCAGAGTTTAGTTTATATGAGGTCCAATGGTCAAACCTGGTGGAGGCTTCCCCAAATTTTTAATAAACTCGAATTATAGCAGCCAATCTGGTGCTGGCATGTGGCAGCATACCATTGGTCCAACTCACTTTCCGTATCGCCGGCTGTCATGCTGAATCGATCGCCAACTCAGCTGTCATACTGCCAAATCAACACCCAGTCAGCTGCCAAGTCACTGCCATACTTCCACATCATCATGCCCATATTGTACGGATTCCACGTGTCACCCTGCCAGTGGTGCCACGTGGTACCCTCATTTTGCCAAATTTCCCTGTTTCATCAATACAACAGAACGCGATAACTTTCTCATACGGAGTCCGTTTGAGGTGAAACAAACATCGTTGGAATCGTCTTGATGAGCCCTTCAATTTGGTTCTAGTTTTGCTGATATTGGAGGACTTCAAAAATTTTTCCTTCTTGGATCCTCCTAGATCATTCCTCCCCACTGAGAAGCTTTTGGCCTCCAAAAGCCTTTACTAATCAATAGATAGTTGAGGGAATTGCTCCCTCACTTTCTCCTTCTTGATCTACTTGGATTTTCTTGGATGAGTGCCTTTGATGCCCACTCGAAGATAATCAACATCACCTCTATGAGAAGTCCTTGTCCTTTTGTCCAGGATGACATCTTCCTGTAGCTCATCCATGTACTCAGGAGAAAATTCATCAACTGATGGCAATGAGACATTCTCCCTTTCATCCATGATCATGGGAATCTCATAGAGTTTCAAGTTCTCCACATTCACCACTGAGTAGATCTGCATGTATGGAGGTAGCTCTAAGCGAAAGGCATTCGTCCCAATCTTCTCAAAGATGGTGAAGGGACCATATCTGATGGGCTTGAGCTTCTTGCCTTCTCCATTCATCCTCTCCTTGCTGATGTGAAGCCACACTTGATCTCCCACTTGAAACTAATGATCAACTCTATGCTTGTCATGGCGAGCCTTGTACTGGGCTTGACTCTTCTCCAATTGCTCTTGCACTGCTTGATGTACTTGTTGAACTCTCTAAATGAACCTGCAGGATTTGTCTTCATCCTTGGAAGCGCTTGAATCACCCTCTCTCCCATATGTCAAGTCCAAATGGAGTCTTTGGCAAGTACCCAAAGCATGTCTCAAATGGCGAGCTCTGAGTGGAAGAATACATAGCCCTGTTGTAGGCATGCTGCACATACTGGATATGCTCATCCTATAACTTAGGATGCTTGTTTCAATAAACTTGAAGCAAATGAACAACTGTCCTGTTGACTACCTCTGTCCATCTGTCGGTCTGTGGATAGAAAGTGGTTCTCCTCTTCAACTTGGTGTCCATCATACACCATAATTTTGTCTAAAACTCTCCAAGGAATCAGGAGTCCCGATCCGAGATAATGGACGTAGGGAGTCCAAAGTGAACCCATACATGCTGAAAGAAAAGAGAAGCATCCTACTCTGTAGTGACCTACTTTTTACATGGCATAAGAATACACATCTTTCTAAGCCTATCCACGACCACATACAAGTAGTCATGACCCCTCCTAGACATAGGCAAACCCCACCAAAATCCATGGAAATGCTTTCCCAAGGACAGGAAGGAACAAGAAGTGGTGAGTACAACCCCAATTTTGTATTAGTGGGATTACAAGTAGAGCACATCACACACCCCTTTACATATTTTGTTACAATGTCTTTCATGTGAGGCCAATACACGAGTCTTTTCAAATGAGCCAAAGTCTTACCTACCCCAAAATGCCCTGATACAAGAGAAGTATGAGCTTCTCGTCTTACATGGACTCTTTCACTGATAGAAACACATAGCTTGCCCAAAGGATAGAGCAAATTTCCCTGTAAATAGTAGTCTTCCACCTGTGTGCCATTGGTTAGCTTCTCATAAATCTCCTTGAAATCACCATCAGTAGCATACTACTCAATATAAATTTCATGGGATAAAGAATCATTTTTCAAAGCAATAGATGCAACAATAGGAGGTCTAGAAAGCATATCTGCCACTTTGTTACTAGTACCCTTCTTGTACTTGATCAGTAGATGGAATTGTTAAAGAAATCCCATCCACCTGAAATGACAAGCTTGCTAGAGCTTAGTCTGGGACTGGAGATACTGCAAGGGCTGATGATCGGTATGGATGATCGTCTCCTTACCCATGAAGTAGTGCTTCCACTTCTTGACACTCTGAACCAAAGCATACAAATCTTTGTCATAGGTGGGATAGTTGATCACTGCTTGAGTAAAAGTCTCTTAATGGTAGCAAATAGGCTTGCGGTGTTGCATCAATACTGCCCCCATGGAATATCCACTGGCATCTGTCTCTATCTCAAATGGTTGTTGCAAATCAGGAAAGGCTAGGACTGGGGTGGTGCTGATCTTTCCCTTCAATGTGTCGAAGGATTTCTGCTGCTTACCTCCCCACTAGAAGGCTTTCTTCACACTAGTTAAGGCATGCAAAGGAGATGCTATGTATGAGAAGTTCTGAATGAACCTCCTCCAATATTGAACAGCTCCTAAAAATCTTCTCACTTAAGTAGCGTTAGTAGGTTTAGGCCAATTGACAATTACATCAACTTTTGAAGGATCAATTTTTAAATTTCCACCTCCTACAATATGACCCAAGTAAACTAATGAAGTTTTGCCAAATTCACACTATGACAATTTTACATACAATTTCTCCTTTTTCAAAGTATCTAATACTTGCTTTACATGCCCCACATGCGCTTCCCAAGTTTTGCTAAAGACCAAGATATCATCTAAGTATACACTGACAAAATCATCTAAGAATGGCCGGAAAACATCATTCATTACCCGCATGAAGGTTGCAGGTGCATTGCAAAGCCCAAGGGCATCACCAACCACTCAAATAGACCTTTCTTGGTCTTGAAGGTGGTCTTCCACACATCACTTTCTGCAATTCTGATTTGGTGGTAGCCACTACGCAAATCCAACTTGGTAAAGAACACAACATCTTTCAACTGGTCGAGCAAGTCATCTATGCAAGGAAGCGGGTATCGATTCTTGATCATGATATTGTTGAGAGCTCGATAGTCAACGCACATCCTCCATGTGCCATCTTTCTTCATCACCAACACAATCAGCGAACCACATGGAGAGGAGCTAGGTTTGATCACTCCGTGGTCCAACAAGTCTTGAACCTTCTTCTTAATCTCTGCCATTTCAACTGCCGACAACCTGTACATGTCCACATTAGGAAGAGGGGCATCCTGCTGGAGATGAATCTCATGTTGAATCTCCCTTTTGGGAGGAAAACCTGTAGGTTCCTGAAATATTTCATCATAGTTAGCCACAATATCAATCATAGCCTTTTTATGAGAGGGATCACAAACTTTGAAAGCATCGGATGCCTCAGCATCTTTTTCCCTCACAACCATGAGCATGTATCTCTTATTAGTGTTGATGAGCCGCTTCATCTATCTTGCACTAACAAGAGTGGTGTTATCCTTCATACTGTGAGCTCTCACAATGTAATCCACCCCATTTTTTGTGAGATGGTACTTGTTCTCATGATAGAAGAATACTTCTTTTCGATCATACAAGTATGGGCTTCCCAATACGATACCGTAGATGTCAAGAGGAACAACATTTAAGTCCACCTCATCGATCAACTTTGAAGCAATAGCAAACCTTAACCTGCATTGCTTAGTCACCTGTAGCTTAGCATTATCACATACCCATCCAAGAGGGTAAGGCTTGGGGTGAGGTTTAGTCTGTATGCCCAACTTCTTAACAACTGATTCTGAGATCAAATTTACTTGAGAACCCAGATCAAATAATGTTTCAATCTTTGTATGCTTAGACACAACTATGATTTTAAACAACTCACTTCTTCTTTTATCATTTTCTTTAGAAACATGAGTAGAACTTGAATGAGTATGAGGAGTTTTGTTACCTTGCATTCCCACGGCTGTAATCATGGTTTCGTCACCTGAGTCGGAACCCAAATCTCGTTGCGCTGTTGCAACAATATTTTTCTTCTTTTTGCCTCCATAATGCTTTGGCCTCTATTCAGGATGAAACTTCCAACAACTTTCTTCATCATGCCCATCAGTGTTGCAATGTTTGCAATGGAGTTTTCCTCCTTCCTTCATTAGATGTCTTCTTTCTCTTGTCTTTCTTTTTGTACTTGTGGTTGTTGTTGGGCTTGAAAGGCTTCTTCGGATGGTCTTCTTGCGAATGCTTCCCCTTGCTCTCAAGATGAGTAGCCTGAACACTTGCTTCATCCACACTAGTAGGATTCAACAACAGCAAAGCATGGCGTAGATAATGATGAAGAGCACCAATGTACTTCAAAAGAGTGTCAGGAGAATCTAAAGAAATATTCAACTCTAGAGCTTTCTTTCTAAATTCTTTAGTAAAATTCTGAACACTCTGACCCTTGCCTTGTCTAAAACTTTTCCAATCCATCATATCCTTTTGAATATAACCCAACGGATAAAATTTCTTACGTAAAGCAGAAATGAAAGCAAACCATGATGAGAGAACATTACCCATTTTTTTGCTACCTTGCTGAAGCTTGCTTTCCCACCATACAAGTGCGGTGCCTGTCAGCCGAAGTGAAGCCAACTGAATCTTCACATCTTCTTCTTTGATCTATTGGACTCGGCAATAGACCTCAATTTTCCTTATCCAATTGTTTAACTTCTCTGCATTCACTTCCCCATTGAACATGGGAAAATCAAACTTCACATCAAGCTTCAATAAGGGCTTCTTTTGAGGCTCTTTGTGAGGAACCTTGGAATGCTGAGAATGAGATGGGGAAGAAGCACTTGAACTTGTGCTTGAAGCTGAAGGTGAAGAGGGAGGCTCAAGAGGCTCTTCGCCACCTCCTCCTTGGTTAATTGAAGCATTTCCTTCATCCTTCACTTCTTTGTGTTCCTTCTTTACTTCACTACCTTTTATTTCTTTTGCCATGCGTTCTTCAAAGTCTGCAAACAACTTGTCTACCTTGTCGGCCATCATGTAGAAGACCTTGTGAAAGTTTTCCTCCATCTTGATGCGGGCATCATTAGCATCCATCTTCCTCCTTTCGTGTGCACGTTCGATCTCGAAATTGTAAGGCTCTAATGTACCCTCACCAACTTGCAGTTTAGCCCTCGTGAGCATCCACACTCACAATCCAACTTCAAATAAACTTGCTCTGATAACACATGATCCGAAAACAAGATCTTTGCTACTCTATGACGTTAACATGAATTGCATAAAGAGCATGAATGAAGCTCACAAATCCATAAGAAGAGAACCAAACAGCATAGACAATACACACATAAAGATAACAAGTTGATAACGGAGTTCGTCCAGGATGGACTACGTCTCCGGGCTTGCTTTTCAATAGGAGGGCCGATCTATAATCTCAGCATAAGGAAAAATACATGGCAATGATACAATGATACCTTGGCGACAATGGTAAGGAAAAGAACCACTGCCCAAAACACAACTAGACTGCTTCCAGCAACTCCGAAGCCTTAAGACGCTGTAAAACGAGTATAAACACTCGTACCTTCCTCTTGTAGAGCTACGCAATCTCCCTTCTCTCCTTTATGTACAAAGTCTCCACTCCAAATCATGAATGGAAAATGGCATATGAGGGGGTTTATATAGGCTTGAGTTAGCCTTCATCACATTCTCCTCATGATTCTTTAGTTACAACAAATTGACTACTTTGGGGATGTGGTTACAACCTCCAAGTCTAGTTGGGCCCTCTTTAAGTGCCTTTCATGTCATATGGTTGGTAAGTTATCAAACCATCCCAACTATATGTATATATTTAGTACTTTACATTAGAAACTTTTGTTATATCCCCACCGAACTATGTAATCTTTGAAACTTGTTTTAAAATCTGTTGAACCCACTTTTAACCGTTTTTCCATAGTGGAAATATACCATGTGCATAAATAATTCCAGTGGGTTTGTGGCACGGGGTCTTCACTTAGTGAAACTATGCCATAGCACGTTCGTTCATGGCATATGAAACAATACCTCTATTTTAAAAAAAAAATGGAAAATACCTCCAAAAATCATTTTTTTTAACCCCCTCCCAATATGCCTTGTCGATTTTAAAAAACCCCTATTTTCCCTATATATTGCATGTATCCATTTTTTCATTTACATTTTTTATACCCCTTTATATTTATACCTAAGAGAGAGAAAAAACTAAACACAAGAAAGGGAGACACTTGATAGGCGCCCTTAGGCAAATCACTTTATTAGGAATTAAAATGTATCACATGATGTCAAAACAAATAAGAGAGGGTTTATTTGTACCAATCTCAAACAGTAGTGTGTAACTGCTTCAGTAACTGCTTCAAGATGTGGACACTGAATATATATCCAACTCCAGAGGCTGAGAGGCCTTTTCAGTTGTAGTAGACTTTTAAATGCTTTCATCGACAATCACGCATATTTTAGTGCTCCTTTGTTTCAGAGCTTCAACAACTTTTCTCAAAATAGATTTAAAAATCTAGTTTGTATACATAATACTCTCATAGATTTCTTAGTACTTTGACTAGCATTAGTTGAACATTTATATTACATAGAGAGAGAATCTTAAGTGGAGAGCCTAGCTCTACTTCTTTCACAGTTGAACCAAAGCTTCCTCACTTTGCAAGTAATTTTAAGACAACTTTCAATATTCCAAGGGCTCATAAACTCCACAAGTAGAGAACAACTGCAATTTTTTAGGAAAGAATAACACACCCAAAAAGCTTCATTCAAAATGCTCTCAAAACTACCACAGCTCTACCCTCATAAAAACTTCACTGCGTGCATTCAAGTTCTCTCTAACAAAGGCCAACAATCCTCACAACCTAACAAGCATCTCAATCCTACATAATCGTTCTTCAAAACTTATTTCTTATGCAAACAGAACATCATTCAAGCAGACTCCATATACAGATCTCACCTCACTCGTTTTCAACAAAGTTCCATTCTCATGTTCACTAATTTATATGTTCTCGTGACTCTCATACTTTCATGGTTCAGCTCCCATGGCTTCACATAGCCTGAAGAATCCCTTCACTCAACTTCTCACAATAGTTTCTAAAACAACATACACAAATAGGAGCATGTCAAACTTGCTCACTCACTCAAGCAGACTTCATATACAAATCTCACCTCACTCATTTTCAACAAGGCTCTATTCTCGTGCTCACTAATTCATATGCTGACATGTTCTCATGGTTCAGTTCACATGGCTTCCCTTAGCCTCAAGAAGCCCTTCACTTAGCTTTACACAACAACTATAAAAAACAACATAAACAAATAGGAGCATGTCAAACTTGCTAACTCACACATCTCCATGGCTCTAATATAACTTATGCATAACCATGTCACACAATATCAACAAAGCATAAAAGATATTCAAGTAACTAGGACTCTAATTCATAAAAGGGCCATGAATTAATTACATAGAGTACATGTGTTTATAAAATTCACTTGTCTTTGGCTTTTCCACCAGTTTTCCATATTTAGTTAGATTCCTCTACACCAAGTGCCATGGCATATATTTTGAGACGTTCCTTAAATCTCTTACATACAACACCTTCCGTTACAATATACTCTAATGATGTCTTATCCATATGTTGTACTCGATTCTCTTCATTCACTCGTATTCTATTTTGGATAGTCTTAGATCCATGGATTTGTTATTCTCCCATGTCATAGGGTTTACTAGTTTTTACAACATTCTAATATGGCTCACACTCTTAAGTTGTCTACAACTAAACATTAATGTCAACATATCGACCAACTTGGCATGGTTTTAATCACAGTTACCAAATTCATCCAAACTGGAGGTTCAGGTCAATTCCAATCAACAGAATTATTCACCTCAGTTACAATTCAGTGAATTCAATGAGTTTTTGACCAAATTTAACCAAACTCACTTTGAATTTTATGGCTGAAATTCACCAAAAATGTATTTGTATTATTTAGATGAATACTCACAAAAATTCCATGCTAGATTTTTTAGACATTTTTTCCATATCATACCTATCCATATTTAAATTCAAATTCGAACTTAGTAAATATGGTTTTAAGGGGCATGCTCCTACATTATTCTTCAAACAACTTAGCGATTTATTTTTCCTCGGTTAAGAGGTCATTTACTTCTCTTGCAATTTCTCCATTTGCCCTCTTGCTAGCCTTACAATGAGCATCCAATCACTTTGGACTCACAAGTTCTAAATTCTATCATCTATGAATAGTTTTATCCAATTATGAGGGCATACACTTCAACCTCTCTAAAGATTTCCCCATTCTTGTAGCAAAAAATACAATAACTTGACTAATCTTGATTGAAGATAGCTCCCACCAACTAGCCTTTCCTAGGTTTCATCAGGTTGGCATTTGTCTCTAGTTATGCCACTAGGCCTGTGATTACAAAATATCCTTCTTTAGCAGTGGAGTGTACTAGAGGATTGTTAATTAACAATAAAATCAATGGCAAGTGTATTTTTTACCTTAAATAAAGATAATAGTCATTACCATAGGCATGGAACACCAACTATAACCCCTCTATCCATGCTCAAGCATTGATCAAATAATATATCTGACAAAAGGTGTATGATTAAAATGGTTAGATGTAATGCTAAAAGCCAAGCTGTTTCAATAGACTTTAAATAAACAGCAAAAACCAGAGATGTTTTTCTCTGGGAACACTTCTAACAAGATGACCTGAATCGCAATTACATAAGCTCCTTGGAGCAAAGGATCTGCATTATTCTGAGTGGCATGTGTCAGAGTCAATGCTGCAATTGAACCATCTTTTCCATCTCCAAACCTGTATGCATCACTGCCAGAATCTCTTAGATGGTTTTTTTTAGTCTTTTGGCAAGGTAGTCATAGGTTCTCTGTCAACAAAGACAAATCAACAAGTTTCTATGAAGAATTGTGGAGGAATCAGTAATCCACTGATGAGACTTTGTGGTGAAAAAATGAACAATTGCTCAAAGGGTCCAAAATTAAGCAGCAATAGTAGACGAGATTCAAATAGTCCTCAAGGGAAATTCAGTACATGAACAAACCTGGTATTTTGTATATCTGTACTTGTAGCACAAAGAAAGAGGTGGGCGAGATGCTTACATGACCCCTGTCGCAATAGGAAATGATTTGTTCTTGTACTTAATGAAGAAACAATGTGATATTAGAAAGTTACATAATCATTTTGCTAAAACATATAAAATACAAGAAAAATCATTAGACCAGAATGGGCATATCCATTAAACAATTAAAAACATTAGGGATGCACCATGTTTAACTGATGAAAAACATAGGAGATATCCTCCATTAAAATGGAAGATCTAGAGATTTGATAAGCTGATTCTTCATGTTTCTTATCATATAAAGATTTTTCTTGATCATATATATGAGAACCCCAGAATCCATCCAGTTGTCTGTTGAAAAATTGGGATCACAGTAAAACGTGATCCAAGAGTAGTACCTGGATAGTGGAGTCATCATAGCAAGTTGAAGAGTGTTTCTGCAAGCAGGAAAAATAAATGAAGTATTCAAAAACAATTGATCTGAAATTGGAAGCTGTAATATATACAATGAAAGACATTTAGATGGACTCTTGTGGCATTAAAGTAATAAAACCCAAGACAAAATATTAAAAAGACCTTCCGAAGAATTATCTACTCTGCCTGGTGATCAATATGTGCATCTCAAAACACTTGTACCCAGTCACAGCCCAACACTACAATGAATTTCTCTCCACCTGTACATATTCTTGTACAGCCTTATTATCTAAAGTCAAACATAGCTCCTCTTCCAAGCCTACAACCAATCACAGAATTAATTTCACTTGCCATGATACCAACGACAAAGAATATACAAGAGTGGCCTATAAGCTTCATTTCATTTTCTCATTCTATTCTAGGAAGACCTTTTCAGTTTGTTAAAGCATACCATCTTCTTTGCATGGGAAGAAGATGCAACCTTGTTAAGTAATTGGCAAATTGCCTCCTGAAACCTGCCATTCCACACCCATTACATTTCAGAAAGGGCCTGGAATTGGAAGCAACGCCCTGCTCTGTCAAGAAACCTGAAAAGAAAGAGTGAGGACATTCACACCTAATCTCTCAGTCATCTAAAACTAACCATAACAGGGTACACCCAACTAGAAGCAACATTGAAAAGACTGAAGGTGTCCATCTAAAACTGACCATAACAGGGTACCATCATGACGGTATCCCAAAACCATGTTAACCATTTGGCATTGGCATGTCATCATACTAATAATCTCATCAATTACTACAATTGCACTAGAACAATTAAAAAAGAATATTTGCTCATGGCAAACTGTTTATTCAGAGCACAATTTTTCCCATTCCTTGCAGCCCTGCTCCAATCAATGAAACAAGAGGTCTCTTTGCATAGATCATACCAATGCTGATAGGATTCCTCCAGATATTGAATAAGAGAAGAAATTATTTTATCATCCGATTAATGCATCTTCAAAGGTGAAGTACTCTGGTATATATCTACGGTGTTAGACTCTTCACATGAGTTCCTTCGATGTCTAGGGGAAAGACTAGACTTCACAGTGTCTTTAACCTCAAGTGTCCCTGCTAATTTACGTTTGTTAATCTCTCTCCTTGCCTTGTTCTCATCATTTTCATCAGATGGATTGGATGACTTGTATATTATTGCTTGTGCCTCAGCAATTACAGCTGGACTATCATTAGCAGCATATAGAATCTTCTGTATTGCTATAACTATCTGTTCAAAATTACAGGTATCAAAATCTGATATTTGTCACTCCATTAAACTCATGCAGAAAACATTTCTAGACAAAAGGTTGTATATGGCTAGTAAAATTTGGCTATACAAAAGGTTTGACTGTTCAAGATGAATTCTCATCAGTAGATGGATAAGTGGTAACATTGGTTTCCAGCCGTTGTATATTAGAACTATGTCCAATTTCTGTTTGTGCTTAGCAACCAATAACTGACATCCTAGCTGCTAAAGGTAGCCACTTCTTTGTTGTTCTGCTGTTGATTTGAGTCCTTGGTACAAGAGTAAACATATTCTGCTCATATCCTTCCCAGACCTGAAAGAATATGTTGCTCACAACATATTCTGCTCAGATCATGCCCAGACATGAAATAATATGCTGCTCACTGCTGTGTTTTACACACAGATCTACTCAAATTTGCAGTGGTAAGTTTCTATAATCTCCAAAAGCTGGATTACTTCATATGAAATAGCCATGAAAAAACCCTTCTTAATTATATCACAAACCAAATAGCATTGATATAAAAATGAAAAGAAGACTGCACTTCTATGTCAGTGTGTCTAGGTGAGGGCTTTACTGCTCATTAAATCATGTCAAAGAGTGGTCCAACACCATCCATGTCATCATAAATGTGAAAATATGCCCAATCAACCAAGCATTCTACATGCTATGAAATGATCCAAATAAGGAAAAGTGTCATCAAAAAGCAACAATTATCCCATATCAACCAAGCATTCTACATGCTATGAAATGATCCAAATAAGAAAAAGTGTCATCAAACAGCAACAATTATCCCATGCATACAGCCAAGTGCTCTGCCATAAAGGTCAAAAAACATTTAACCAATCATTATCACCCTCATCACAGAAACCAATGTACTAGGGGTGTAAATAAAGCAGAATCTACACATGAAACATAAGCCACCTAGCTCCATCAAATGTGTACCTCTTTTACTGAAAATGCAAAAATTTTCATGAAAATGAGGACATCCCTACAATATGACATGGTAACATCACGTCATTCAACAATCTCTCGATATGGTCATCACATATCCTCTTAAAGGAAGAGATCCTCTTAAAGGAAGGCAAGACCATGGACAAGTTACCTTGGTTCTCAACTTTGAGATTCTTTAAAAGAAGAATTAATATTGTTCAATACCACTTCACTTCTCCTATTTGATAGGGGCTATATACCATGGCCAAGGCCAAAGGAATGTGCCTTGAATTCACCAACCTTGATAGGTTGGTTTTGGAGGTGACAAAAAGGCATATTCAGGAATCCTTCCTATTGAAGTTGGGACTTCAATACTGGAATAAAGCCAAGCCCTTAAAGAAATATAGGATGAACAATGCTTATAGGTGGTTATGTAGAGGACATATAACAGTGCAACTACCAGAAACATTTATAACAGTGACAACATAACTATTTTGAATAGTCATTAATGTCTTGTGCAATGGAAGGCCAAGTTCTTCTTAGTTGGGTTCATCCTCGAATGGTGGTATGGCCTTTTAGGGCTATACCGTATTTATGAAATGCAAGGTTTGTTGGGCTTGAGTCTTGGAACCATTTGTGTGTTATGACAGCTAATCAGTGTTGATCTTTCCACAGTCAACAAAAGAATATCACAAATCCTTTCTCTAAAGACAGAAAGGAATCCAGTGCTTTTCATGTGACAAAAAAGTACTCATCCCACAGGTGATATTGCGTGGCCCTCGACCTCTCCAGCCGTAGTGAGGATAAGGCATGGAATTACGTTTGAGCTACTTTGAAATAAAAGATTTAGGTACCCAATTCTTCTTATGAGAGCGATAGAGGGGGTAATATTTTACACTTATACCACTACTACCCAAAATACCAATCCTTTCTTTAAAGAAAAAGAGTGCACTGACTTCTCGTGTTACTTAAGAATATTCTGCCAACAAGTAAGATTGCGTGGGCCCTAGACCTCTCAAGCCATAATTATAATAATGCATGGATTTACATTTGATCCACATCGAAATAAAATATTCAGGTACCCACTTTTGCAATAGAGTGGACAATATTTTACATTCAACCCAAAATACAAATCCTTTCTCTAAAGAAAAAGAGAGTGCAATGGCTGCTCATGTTACAAAAAAGTATTCAACTCACAAGTGGTATTGCATGGATAGGTCCTCTCAGGTCATGGTCAGAATATGGCATGGAGTTACATTTGAGCCACTTCAAAATAAAAGATTCAAAAAGCGACTTTTGCTTATGAAAGCAATAGAGAAGACAATGTCTTCCATATATGGCACTGCTACCAAAAATACAAATTGTTTCTCTATAGAAAAAGAGAGAGTGAAGTGATCTCTCATGTTACAAAAGAGTATTCGGCCCACAAGTGATATTGCATGCCTTGGAACTCTCAACCCATGGAAAAAATATGGTACATTTAGCCACTTCAAAATAAAATAATCAGGTAACATTTTGCCTAGCGAGAAAAATAGAGGACATTGTCTTACATTTATGTCACTGCTACCCAAAATAAAAAAGGAAGAAATTTTCTTCATTAGGACTGTGGTAGAACCTTGATGTTTAAACCCAGAAGTTCTCTCTCATCAGCTATCCAGGTACCAAATTATCCTGTTGTGTCCAAATAACTTTTATTTATTCATGACTTGACACCACATGCCAATGGTGGTGATGGTCGTTGGATTGCATTGCTTAGACCGTACATTATAGCATAGCAGGCACTCTTAGCAGAATGGATTACTTGTAATACCAGTACCCAAGCAGTAGCAAATATTTTAGAAAAAATATTAATTAAATCTCTTTACAGTCACTGGTTTAATGTTTTCAATTTATTGAATTGAACAAGTTATAACTTAGAGATACTAGGGCTTTCCTATATCATCGTGACATGACCTTGACTTTGAGATAAGTGTATTTGCAATAGATTCTCTTCTATATACTTATATACAACAAATATAAAGGTAAGAAGGCCCACACAGCTGAATTATGAAATAGGTAATTGTTCAACATCTAGATTTTGACAAAGTATTTCGATATCCCCGAGCTTTGCAAAGTAAAAGTCTATTTCCTTCTCCAAACTGTCTACTGAGAGCTTCAACTCTATGACCTACATACCTCAATTAAACAGAAAATAGCATAGAAATAAACAAATATGAGAACTTCACTGATATGAGAGCCTGGACCAAGTTCATGTTGCTCTAGTTCCTTTGGAAAAACTCCTGAGAAAAGGATCCTGTGATGATTGGACCATGACTGAACCAAGATTCTTTCCAAGGTAAAATAACAGGAAAATATGAATAACAAAAACACAAACATCAAGAGACTTTAAATGGAGTAATATTTTTTACCTGCTCATTGAGAGCCTGAATCTGGGCTGCATTTGCAGATGCAGTGTTGGGCATTGCATACCCATAAAATGGTGGCTCAGTTGAGGCTGTTTGGAAGGGTACAGACCCATATCCAGCATTTGGCCCTGTCCTAGAATGTTTAGCAGCTACATTCACAACTGGAACTGGAGGATCATTTCACCGAGAACTAACAACTGTGGTAGTTTTAGACCCTAGTGCATTGCCCTTGCTTGAAGGGTTTACTGGAGCTGCTTTCTTGTTAACTTCTTTTCCACCTTAGCAAAACTCCCTTTGTTCCAGTGCATTGTAACTAAAAAGGTACAGAATCAAAAACTGATTAACAAATGTATCACTAACATGTAAACAAATATGCCCATTATTGTAGTGCCATAAAATCCAGAAAAAACCAAAAAGCAGGAAAAGAGAACAGAAAAAGAAGATACCTATTCATGATTCCACCATTTACTAAATCACGGTATCTCTTTAACCATTGCATGAACTCTAGATTGTCCCGTGGTCGCCCTTTTACAAGTTTATTGACATCAATGTACTGCATGAAACCTCATGTTAGATCACAATTAGGGTCTCCTTTTGGGGATTCTCACAATTTTTTTCCATGGTGGTGATATCATCTTTCGGTGGTTAGGTAGGTGACCGGAGAAAGGAATCGTTATGCAAGAATTGACGAAGGAGGTTCATACAAGGGAGAGTGGGCTCCATTGTGGTCTAATACAACTGTGGTTGCAGTGCAGAAAATTAGAGATGAGAAGAAACACATGCATAGTGTGCAAGAATATCTTGTAAAACATTGGGCTCTCATATCGGTGGAAAGGAGGGAAGATTATAGAAATATAGAAAAATGGAGATGAGGAGCGACACATGCATGGAAAAATTATAGAACTGTAGAATATTGGGGATGAGCGACAACAATGGCATGATGTGCAGTGATATCTCGATGAACATTGGCTTCTCAAACTGGTCATTGTGAGTATTTAGCCATAGTTTCTTTCATTCTTCGTTTGATTTCCGTAGTGTAATAAATAGTTTTGTTTTGTTGGTTGGATGCTTCATTACTAAGCTCATTGTCTATCAAATCTATATAAGATCCTCTAGTATGACAAAACCCAAAACCCTAAATTATAAGACAACCATTTCTTTTTGCAATTGCATTTCACGGAGATTTACAGTGTACTCTATGTATGGATATATTTGTGCCATTGCGTTGATCCTGTAATGTCGATCACTACTACATTTCGACCAAAACTCCGACGACCGTATTGTCATATTTTCGACACTTCCCTGTCGCATGTATGATACTATGATTTTTTTTAAGCGTCGGTGTATTTTCGTCGGTTATCCGACATCTTTCCAATCCGTCGATTAAGCGACAGCTCAGTTTACCGTCGGTTAAATGTAAACCATCGGTTATCCGAAACTTACAGGTCGTCGCTTCTACAGCATGGCCGTCAGTTAAGAGACGGTGACAAAAAAATTTAAAAAACATTTACAACTACAGGCGTCGCTTAAGCGACGGTATTGTATTTTTTTTTTTAAAGGTGTCGTTTAATCGACGATTGATCCATAGTATTCATTTTATAGGCAAGTTTGAAATTAGGATTTTCCTTTAATAAATTATTTACTTGCTTGGTTGCTTGATTTAAAGAATAGTTCAACAATTAGCATAGTTTGAGATTGCTGTAGATTACATTGGATTCGACAAATTTGTAGACTGTAAGACAGGGATCAGTAAGCTGATTCCCTTTCCTTAGGTTAGACTCAACAACGTTTGGCATTGATTGTTCAATAGAGTAGTAGTTCCATAGTTTTACATTATGTTTCCTTGTCTATGGGCAAATCAAAATTACCCTAGGCATGAGCTTGAAACCATTTTTCCCCGCACATATAGTGTAGTGACTCAAAGTTTACGTGTCCTGGTTGACAATTAAATTGAAGTTAAATTAATTAGCAATAATTTTACCCAACATTTTTGAACCGTTGCCGGGGAGTTGCTCCAAGGTAAGCAAGTATCTTGCTCATTTTTTTTCTTCTTCACAGCATTTTTAGGTGTGACTAGTTGTTGTAGATTGGAGGAGAAGGGGCGGTAAGATGAGAGGTAAGAACCTGTGCATCTGTTATAACAGGTTCCTTCAAACCCACCTGTAGCATAGGTGTGTGATTGTTTTGTTTTGTTACTTAGACAAAATCTAGCGATAGCAGTAGTAGATACATTTAGACATTTTTTTGATCAGTTTTGTTTTCTACTGATTTGTGGACTGTCTCCTTTTGGTATCATTAGCTTTTGAAGATTGGAGGAGAAGGGGCGGTAAGATGAGAGGTAAGAACATGTGCATCTGTTATAACAGGTTCCTTCAAACCCATCTGTAGCATAGGTATTTTTATTTATTTGATTAGAAGTCTTGTTATTTACAATAATTTTTTTTATGAGACCTAGAGATAGTAAGGGTAGATACATTAAAATTCATTTCGATCTTTTTGGAAATAAAACCCCACCCCTCACTAACCATAGGGATAGGAACACTAAAAATGAGATAGAAAGAAACAACACTCAAAATTCAGTGGAATTAGGAACCAGACCAGAGGGAACTGAGGTTACACTCAGTGGAGATTCCACAGACCCAACAAGCTTCACCAACAAAGGAAGATTCCAATTTAGTTGACACAGTGAACATAGAAAGAGTGAATTCCCTTTTCGGACATACTCATAATTTGGTGGTTTCTCAAGTGGAATCTACCATAGATCCTTTCAATCTTCAATTTTGGCCTAGGCTAGAACGTTGGGATTTTATCCCATCCCCAAGAAGAGATAGGTTAGGTGTCAATTGGTTTAGGAATCCTCTTGTTATGAGTGATCAGGAAACCGGACACCATATGGAAGGGGAGGGAGAACACGAAGGATGAAATGAAACAACTTTTGGCATCCCCATTTTGGATCTTGCATGAGATGTCAATATGAAAAATATTCCAGCATCTTCATTACCTACCTTTTACAGGAAAAGTACTGAATATATGGATACCTTTCTATTTTAATTTGACATCCTGTGTAGGAGTTATAATTATCTACATGATGCACAAAAGTTAAAAATATTTTCAGCCACCCTTAAATATTCTGCCCTTAGATGGTTTATGGGTCTGGGGGAATCCACCATTCGAACTTGGGAAGAGATGAAGAGTTCTTTCCTTAGAAAATACCGAGACTACTGTGGACCTAGAGAATCTCAAAATGATATCTTTAAAATGCAACAGCATGAAGAAGAGAGTCTTGAGGACTTTTTAGAACGCTTTTTCTTTGTATTACAGAACTCTAAGTATAACACTTTACAAGAAGATGCAGTCAGAACTCTTTTTATAAAAGGGATTCTGGAGGAGTATGTGGAAATCTTCAACCCCATGGAATCGGGTGATTTGTCTCATAAATATTTTGAGGAAATTACTGAACTATGTAGAAAATATTCCAGAAGTAGGGCCAAGGCTGGAAAAAGCACAAGGGAAGGTCCTTCCCGCATTTCTAGGATAGCAGGGACTGGTGGTATCACAAGAACTGAATTGGGGAACTTGTTAGAAAATTTCAAAACTGATATTTTAGGAACCTTGAGTTCCCAATTTGATGCATTGAAAAGAAAGAAACGGCAAGAGGAAGAAGACATAGCAACACTACACATATTCTGCCCAAAATGCAGAAAAAGACACCCTTTGAAAGAGTGCCCTCTTAATATTATTTCAGTCTGTGCTCTTTGTTCTGATAAACACCCTACTGACAATTGCCCTTCTTTACCAGAATTGCAAGCTTTTTACAAGCTTAATAGTGAACCTATGGATCCATCATATGCATCAAAAAGGCCTTGGCAGCCTATACCCCAACATATGTACACGGAACTTGCTTTTCAAAATCCTACATATTACTATCCCATGCAGCAAACTCAGCATCCATGGAGTCCACAAATGTGGCAGAATTGGCCTTCTCAGCCTACTAACAAAACCATGGCAACAAGGTTGGTGAGGACAGTCCTATGGGGGACCACAGGGACAATCCTATGGAGGAACACAACCAACAGCCCCATTACACACCCCTCCTAGTTACTGTCCAATGCCCTCAAATATGCAACAGTTATTACCTGGATTTACACCACCTGCACTTCGTCCTATACCCCCAGTTCCACAACAGTATAAAAATTCAAACCCTCCTCGACCCACGTTGTTGCTAGCTCAACCTATCCCAAACCCTAATAACAGACCAACCCAGCCTCTTCATAATGCTGAAATACAAATGGCCCCAACTTATGTGATCCATTCAACACCTATACAGGAAATACAATTAAGGTATGGGAAAACATTAAATAAAACTCCTCCAGCAGTGATTATTCAAAAAGAGTCTGGAGAAGAAATTACTGAAAAAGAAATTCTAGAGGAAGAAGAAGTGCAGATTGCTTCAGAAAACACTCAAGTGCTTGGAACTCAAAATTCCCAATCATTTGCTCATCTACAATTGAATAACAACCCCCCTTATCCAGAGAGGTTATTAATAGAGAAGCCTGTGGTTCATCCGCAATTTGATTTGGAAAATGAGTTGAAAAATATTTGTATCAAGATTCCATTACTTCAGGCCATTAGAGACGTTCCTATTTATTCCAAAATGGTAAGGGAATTATGGTCAAAAACAAAAAGATCCACCCACAATACACGTTATAGGCCAGCTGTCCAATTATATTTCAGACTATCCCTTACCTCCAAAATTTGCAAACCGTGGGAACCCAGTGGTGACCATTTGCATTAATGAGATTCCAATAGGAAACACTCTAGTTGACCTGGGGGCTGCAGTTAATGTCATGTCTATGACCACCATGCAGAGACTTCAGTTGTATAATATCCTCAGACATACTCCTACCATTTTGGAGTTGGCTGATAGGAGCACAGTTAAAGTTGTAGGGTCATTAGATGACATTACTGTCACTGTAGCTTCTTGGGAGTATCCAGTGGATTTCCTGGTACTCCAAACCAAACACCCAATGGGGGAACATCTTGTCATACTAGGAAGACCTTGGTTAGCAACTTCCAATTCCTTTATAGGTTGTAGAGATGGGATTTTAACTATATCAAATGGCACTTCTCTACATAACCTTATTATTTATCCACCAGCGCAGCCTGTAACAGAAAACAGGTTATGGTTAGAGAGTCATTACGGAGATGAGGGTGTGGAACAACCCTTACTATCCATCAGTCAAACTAGGGGGCTAGAAGACCAGACTGAAGATGATATCCTAGATCAATTTATCTCAACCACTACTAGTATTGAGTTTCCCCAGTCCTTCTCTGACTTAGACCATGTTTTCACAGAAGATTTTCAAGAACAGTACTACCCTTCAACCATCTCATCCTCAGTGGTTTTATTTATAGATGAGAAAGTTGGAGACTCAACCATACCAATGGAGATTAGTCCAGTAAGGTATTTGTTTATTAACGCAAATCTGTCTCAAGACGAACAAAATCAGTTAGTTAAGTTACTCAAAGCACAGTCTCGGGAATTTTATTGGATTTATATAGACATGAAAGGCATTCAACCTGACACATTCATCCATCATATTTATACGCAGGAAAACATTAGTCCGATAAGGCAACCACAGAGGAGAATGAACCCTGCGCTTAAAGACATTGTGAAGGATGAGTTACAAAAATTGCTTGATGCAGATTTTATCTATCCCATTTCTGATAGTAAATGGGTATCTCCGTTGGTGATTGTCCCAAAGAAGGGAGGTAAGTGGAGAATATGTGTAGATTTCTAGGAATTAAACAAATCAACTCTCAAATACTACTTTCCTCTTCCTTTCATAGATCAGGTCTTGGACACTTTGTCAGGAAAACAATAATTTTCTTTTCTTGATGGATACAGTGGGTATAACCAAATCAGGATAGCCCTAGAGGACCAAGAAAAAACTACTTTCACCTGCCCATGGGGAACATATGCTTACAAAGTGTTACCATTTGGGCTGTGTAACGCTCTTGCCACCTTCCAGAGGGCGGTGTTAGGTATTTTGGTTGACTTAGTCCATAATTGTGTGGAAATATATATGGATGATTTCACAGTGTATGGTAATGATTTCAAAGAATCCTTAGATAACCTAGAGAAAGTTTCAATTAGGTGCCAAGAAACAAATCTTGCTTTAAGTCATGAAAAGTGAAAAATGATGTTAACTGAGGGCGTTGTTTTAGGGAACCACATCTCAACAGAAGGTATCAAGGTAGATCCAGTAAAGATTCAAATCATTACTGGCTTATCTCCACCAACTACACAAAAGGAAGTTAGAAGTTTTCTGGGACATGCGGGTTACTATCGTAGGTTTATTGCTAATTTTACCAAGATAGCAGCTCCACTTTTTAAGTTATTAGCCAAAGACATTGGTTTTTGTTGGGATCAACACTGTGAGACAGCCTTTGACACTCTAAAAATAGAATTGTCTTCAACACCAGTTCTGCGGGGGCCAAACTGGTCTTTGCTCTTTCATATACAAACTGATGCTTCAGACACTGCCCTAGGGGGAGTACTCAGACAGAAAGAAAATCAATCTTATTATGCTATTTATTTCATCAGTAAAAATTTAACACTAGCAGAACTAAATTATACAGTGACTGAAAAAGAATTTATAGCAGTAGTTCATGCCATTAATAAATTTCGGCATTATATTACTGGCTATGATGTATTTGTTCACACTGATCACTCTGCTATTAAATTTTTGATGAATAAACCTATAACTAGTGGCATAATTACTAGATGGCTTCTTTTGCTACAGGAGTTTAACATTACTATAGTTGACAAACCAGGGAAGGAAAACTTGTTGTAGATTTCCTCTCAAGATTGACTCATACTGATGATAATGTTCCTGTAGATGATACCTTTCTTGATGAACATTTATTTGCTATTTCTATTAAGACACCATGGTTTGAAGATATAGCCAATTATTTGGTTATAGGAAAAATACCTGCTCATCTGTCATCATATGAAAAATGAAGGATCATACAGCAAAGTGCCAATTATTCATGGGAAGGTAATGACCTCTTTTGAACTAGTCCAGATTTGATTATCAGGAGATGTGTCAGGGAGGATGAGATGTATGATATCCTTCAATCCTGTCATGGTGGACCCTGTGGAGGGAATTTTTTAGACAAGCAGACAGCATACAAGGTGTTACATAAAGGGTATTACTGGCCCACACTTTTCAAAGATGCTGAAAAATATGTACAGGGCTGTGACAGCTTCCAACAAATGGGAAGACCCACTGCTGCTGTTGAAATTCCTCTACAAGCCCAGGTACAGATTGAACCTTTTGAAAAATGGGGATTGGACTTCGTTGGATCAATCTCACCAATGTCATGAAAGAAGAGGTATATATTAGTCTATACTGACTATGTGACTAAGTGGGTGGAGGAAAAAGCTCTATTAAGGGCCACTGAGAAATCGGTCATAGAGTTCATTTATGAAGAAATTTTCACTCGCTTTGGGATTTCTCGCGAAATTGTAACTAATAATAGGGCACATTTTGTCTCTAAATCAATTAAAGCACTGACCGAGCAATATGGGATTAAACATTATAAATCCTCTCCTTACCACCCCCAATTAAATGGTCAGGTGGAGTCAACAAATAAAGTGTTAGAAGCCATTTTAACCAAGACTGTGTAGATGCATCATAAGGATTGGGAAGAAAGGCTACCAGAGACATTGTGGGCTTATAGAACTACATGGAGAAACACCATAGGGCATACCCCATATTAGCTTGTTTATGGGAAACAGGTTTTGCTTCCTATAGAATTTCAGATGAAGACTTTTCGTACTGCTGCACAATTGACCTTGAATTTAGATAAATCCCAGGAGCAGAGGTTGATGCAATTGAATGATCTTGATGAAATCAGACAAGATGCTGTCCAACGAACTTCTTTAATACAGAATCAGAGGACCAAATGGCATGACACATTTTTGAAGAAGAAAACTTTTGAAGAAGGTGATTGGGCTCTGTTGTTTGACTCGCGGTTTAAACACTTCAAAGGTAATCTTACCACTAGATGGATGGGACCATATGAAATTGTGACTATTTTTGATAATGGTTGTGTCAAAATAAGGAAAATAGATGAAGAACAAGCTACATTTGTGGTGAATGGAAACCGGTTAAAGGTATATCATAAACCTCTTTCTAAGCAAGAATTCATTCATAACATGAGTCAACAATCTGAGCTGGAGCTGGTAGGTGAAGAAATGACTTCTTCATCCCCTACTTTCTTGTAGTGACATCCAATGAAATTGTTTTTTTTGTATATATGTACAGGAGTTTTTTAATAAGTTCTTTTGAATGATGCAGGTACTCTCTTTGGGTAGGTTCAGAAAAAACAAAAAGGGAAGTCTTTCTGTTACTGTTCTTACTTCAGCCCATTGATTCCTTTTACAAAGAATTTTCAAGGACTGTGTTAATTTGAGTTAAATTTCTGAGTTTCACTGGGTAACTAGAATGCTTGTGTCAAGTAAATAAAGTGTGTGTTGTTCAGTTTTTAGACTTGTCCTCTTTATTCATACAAGTACCTATTCACCTAGCGCTGCCTCCATTAGTGATTTAAGGGGATTTTACTTAGGAACTCATGGGATACTAGTGCCATTTGACTTGGTTTCACATTGGATTGAATGAGGATATTATTTTTAAGTAGTAACATCTATGGACATTGAGGTATTATCCAGACAGGCACCATTATTAGAAAAGGTTTCCAGGACTGAGCTGTCTGTTGATTATTGTCTATTGGCTTTCATTATATTAAAGACATATATATATACATTTTTTGTCAAGCCACTTCATGACTCTCACTTTGTACAGTTATAGGGGTTAGTTGTTCATTTGGACAAATTTTTACAGGCATGTTTCAAGAATACTCTTCCAATTTTGATACCATCCCACTGCTAGACTAGATGGTTTTCAGAGCTGCTCCCCCACTCATCTATGCATAAGAAAATCATAAACTTTATCTTTAAGATGAATTTGGGACAAGGGCCTCTGATAGAAAAAGGGTGTAAGAGGTTAACCCATCGGGATACTGAATAGGTCCGCCGACAGCGAGTACCGACCTATGGTATAAACAGGCAAACCCATCAGGGTACTGAACAGGCCTGTTGGCAATGGGGCATCTGCTTGGGGAAGAAGCTTCTTATATGTTATAGTTACCCCACTGGAGTACTGGACAGGCTCGCTGGCAGTGGGTTCTGACTCTGATATCTCTTTTAAAAAGCCTCATCTATACTTGTCTGTGTGAACAATGTACCTATGTAAATCTTAAAGAGAGGTAATGTTTTGGTTAAATAAAATTTAAGGAAACTGTTTGTAATAGGCATTTGATAATCATCTTCAGATGCTCTAAATTTGGGTTACCTGATCCTTGCTAGAAGACAAGGTTTATGCCTTTAGAGTGTACTGGCGTTTACTAATTCAATGAACATAGCTGTGAACCTCAGTATTGGTTTTTCTTTTCACTACTCAAACTGTCTCATGTGAAGCCGAGTCAAGTTAGCCAGTACACCATTGGCTTCATTTAGTACTCCTCTTGTCTTTTGTTTTCAAGGTACATGTTCTGGTGGAAAAAGTTCTATATGAATAAAGAGAAAGAAGTCCGTGCTCATGATTGAAGCTTTGAATCAAGGAGTGAGATTGATAAGTCTATGGATTGTATTTGATTTTTTTTTTGTATTGCTAATAAAGATAGGTTTCATGAATTAGATCTATTTCTGTGTGGCCAGATGAAGAAGCAACCATGGAATAAGATAATTGTGCCATGAGCTTGTTGGGGTAAAAAAAAATTTCAATCAGTTTTACTTACCTTATCAACTCATACATGTGGTATATTTTGGGGAAAGTTATTTTCTTTAATATCAATACCGTGCTGGTAATCATTTTTCACCCCTGTTAGTTTGAAAATACCTTTGTGTCTTAGACTGGCTGAGGTACCGGATGAGGTGCCATAATAGAATTGGGAAATTGATATATTAAGTGGCAAAGGTAATGAATGCTGGGATAACTTTTAATTGTTATAAACCAAGTGTTTCTTCTTTTAATGTAAGTTTGATGCATTGCGGGATTTACCATAATAATCTTATCATCCATCTAAGTCAATACACTACCTTTCCTTCAAAAATAATTTCATGACATGGACCTTTGGCAACATTTTATTTTTTTATTATTACTTTTCCATTTCTAATGTAATTTATGTCATTAATATGCTCCCATTTAAATTCTTGGACGCCATGGTTAAGTTGACATTAGATGTATTAAGGTTATGGGTTTATAAAAAACGTGTCCATATAATCATAATCCAATGCAACGTGGGAAGTACGTGCCTTAGCTTACCATGATTTTCTTTGCACGTCCGTCGTTATCATTACCACCCTTTGCAATCATTTTTTCGGGCTCTTTCCAGTTTTCATCATCGCCAGCGGGAGAAAGATTGATGAAGTTTTTAATTGTCTTCGAATTAACTGTATGATCTCTGTTAATTCACTGTCTCATATTTTTCCTGGTCTCCACGATGCTCAATCGGCATGAACCCTCGGAGTATGGGTAGTTATTAGCCACGCCTGAGTTTTTAGCCTGCAAAGAGATGTTTATTCGAGCCGGGTGGCATTCTTTCTTGACTAATTTACAATGCCACGATGATGCTGTCTCCCTACAATTCACCTTAGGTTTTGATGGACACACAGCTAAGGTCGTGTCATTGGAATTTCAAGTTACAGAGGAGTCAGTTGCACAGGCTACATGAATTCCACGCACAGGGGATCGTTGGTTTAAGAATTTTCGGTTGCCACGCAAAGACTACGACTGTGTCTTTAAACCCGAATTTTTGGCTGTGAAAGGAGAAAAAGGATTCTCAAAGCTTTGGCTTAGAGAATAATTTCTCAATTCCTTAGTGCTCATCACCAAGCTCATTATGTGTGAAGGTCGATTCTCCACCTTGAAATCCTGTCACTTTCGCCTGCTTGTTCACTTTGAGTTCGGTAAGCTCCTTAACTTTCCATTTTATTTCTAGAAGAGCTTGGGTAAGATGGCCTCACAAGTTAGGAAAAACACATAGAATCCTACTCATAGCCTATACCATCATGGGCTTATCAAGATGCTTATTTTAGTTGAGTTAAAAAAGAAGGATCATGTATGGGAGCAATTTATATTTGAGTTGTCCAATTCCCATCTCAAATCACCCCTGGGTAATGATCTATGTGAGCCTTGTATCCCTGATCTTGTTGAAAAAGTTTCCTCTGTAAATGTTTCTGAGCATCAAGATAGTCATATTCAGGAACCAGCAGTCAAGAGCTGTAAGAAGGCTGGACCATCCCATACTAAGAAGTCTCGAGGGTCTAAAGGGCAGTGTGTAAACTCTCAGTATGGGGGGGGGGAAAGGTCAGTCTGATAATGGAAATTTTCTTGCTCCATCAAATCATAGATTTACACGTAGTATGGATGTTCAAGAAAAGAAGAGGGATTCCAAAGGTAGGGCACCTATACATGTCCATTTGTCCTCATCCACTTCTTCTTCTGCCCATGATAATTCTGATTCACATGGCTCTCATCATCATTCCTCTATACCGAGTCCTGTCAATGAGCCTTCATTGCCAGCATCACCTTCAAAATCTGGTCTAAATTCTTCCAAATCCCACCAGTCAGATGTTTCAGCTTAGGGAATTGAATAGTTTCGACAGAGAAACTTTAAGTTGACTAAAAAATTACAGGAGTATGTTAGGCTGGGCCCATTTATCAAATAGGAAAATGAAATTTTGAAAGCTAAGGTAGCATCTTTACAAACCTTAGTTGATGACATTACTAGGTCTAATCATAGTCTCAGGAAGCAGTTAAAGAATAAGGACAAATAGTTTGAAAAATTGATTAGTGTACAACAGCAACCAGCTTCATCTCCTCCTCAAGTACAAGTCATGTTTAATACTTCAGCCTTGCTTTCTGGAGTTTAATCCAAATATTGGTCATCTATTTTGAGTTTCAATTTTGTATGTCTGAACTTTCTTGCATTGGCACATGCAATGTCTCCAGTCTGGGGGAGATGATGGCCTCCTATTTTTGCTTGTTCAGCACTATATTTTCTAGTTCAAAGTTCCATAGAATCAAGTAATATTCAGCTTTATTTAATTATTTTTTGTGCTTGGATATGCCTTTTCAAGAGAAACATTGCAAGGTGCTCTAGCAGGTGACTTTTTGATATTTTTCATTGTTTATTTATTATTTTGTTTTGTTTTTTATTTATATAATGAAACTTTTAGTTTTTATTTCAAAATTGGTCAGTTGATAAGTCTTTATTTTTCATGTAGTGGTCCATTTGGTTGTTCGACCCAACAGTTGTCTCGGCACTTAAAGAATATATGTTGACTGAACCATAGATTTGGGGGATCTTGTTGCCAGAGGAGATGTCTCACTTGGGATTCAAGTCGTTTCCAGGATGCATGTGCAGTTATCTAGTGTTGTTTTGTAGCTGTCATTTGCTCATGAGGATATTTCCCTCAATCTTCAGCCGTGTATGGATTCCAGGAAATCTGAATCCAATATTTTGGTTTATGTATGCATTATTGATCGGGATAGATGTAGATTTGTTGGGCTGAGGTCGATCCTTGCTCAAAGGCCGATTCATTTTGTGATTCAAGTATAAAATGTGACTTTGAAACCTTAAGTGGGGGACAGAGAGAAGACACTATAAACTCTGGTTTTTATTAATTGATCAACAACTGCGTTTATCTTCTTAAAGTTTTAAATCTAGACTCGTAGGTGTTGAAGGCAGGGCCCACCTTCAACTCTGATCATCTATGTATATTGTTGTTTTACTGCTGTAGGTAAAGTTATACTACATATTTTGAGACTGTTTTCATATATGTATGCCAATATTTTTAATAACTATTGATTTGGGAATGAAATACACGCTTTAAGCTAGTCGTTGTCATTGAATGTGTGAGTTAAGTTTGATTGCATTATTCAACATCTTTGGATAGGATAATTACTTTTAGGTTTTGTCTATAGAGATTTGATTTAGGATTTGATTTAGTAGAATAGAGATTTGAAGAATAGCGAGAATGGAAAGCTAGGTTGGATTTCGATTTCTAGATTTCTTTCATGTTCAAAACTAATCCTGGCTATTGAATAGTTCAATTTATTGTCCAAGATCCTGTTAAGTCATAGAGTGTTTCAAAGACTTGTTGATTTGCAATATTTATTGAATGTATGGTGATTTTAGAAGTATTTGCAGAGATTTTAGTTTAAAGAGTTTATAGGGTTTTCGAGATAGCATTTCGAATTGGCTATATAGGGATTGGAGTTATGATTTTGTTTATTTCATGATATTGAACGAAATTAAAAAGAAGTATCACAGCTCATTAAGTATTTGACACCGTTGTTTCCATGGTTTGAAGACAAGTTTTGCAGGATAGGCAAATGAGAGTGAGTGTGTGTTGTTTGAATTGTTTCAATACATTTTTGTGAGCGTAGAACATAGGAAGAGTGTATTTGTTGTTAGTAGAAAGTCAAACTTCATTCTAGTAATTGTTTGTGAATGATTTAGGGTTAAGAAGGAACATCATAAGATTCTTTATGGGTGATGATTGTAGCCTTAGATGTAATATTAGAAAGATATAAAACCATTAAGATTGATCCAGAGTATTCATTTTGTAGGCAAGTTTGAAATTAGGGTTTTCCTTTAATAAATTATTTACTTGCTTGGTTGCTTGATTTAAAGAATAGGTCAACAATTAGCATAGTTTGAGATTACTGTAGATTACATTGGATTCGACAAATTTGTAGACTGTAAGACAGGGATCAGCAAGCTGATTCCCTTTCCTTAGGTTAGACTCAACAACTTTTGGCATTGATTGTTCAATAGAGTAGTAGTTCCATAGTTTTACATTCTATTTCCTTGTCTATGGGAAAATCAAAATTACCCTAGGCATGAGTTTGAAACCATTTCTCCTCGCACATTTAGTGTAGTGACTCAAAGTTTACGTGTCCTGGTTGACAATTAAATTGAAGGTAAATTAATTAGCAATAATTTTACCCAACAAGAATGTCTCAAAACTCATGTGCTCCAGAGCTTCTTGCTCAACAAAAATATAAGTACTCATGTTGTCTAGATCTTCTTGCTCAAAAAAAAAATCAATTTACCCATGTGCTCCAAAGCTCCTCGATCAACACAAAAAATCTCATCAACCATGTGCTTCATGGTCCACGCCCAACAAAAACAAACATATATATATCATATGCAATTGGCTTACAGCCAATATATCAAACAAATCATCATGTTCATATGAAGTGGGGTCTTTGATCCAATATATCAAAATAAAACATCAAGGTAACATCATAATCAATGGGGCTCATGCCCATAAGTGTAAGGTCCAAAATTCAGGATATTGCATCCCTCCCCACTTAGAACAACACCGTCCCTGGTGTTCTAGGGACTTGGAATGAAATCACGAAACAAGGAGGGGTAATCCTTTCTCATGGTGGATTCATTCTCCCAAGTAGCCTAATTGGCTTCGAAGTGCTTCCATTACACTTTCAACTAGACTATGGTATGCTTCTTGAGGTGCACTTCTCTCTTGTCCAATATATGAATAGGTTCAAGGGAAAACTCCCCTTCAGGTTACACTTATAATAAGGACCAATCAATCACATGTTTAGTGTCATAAAATATTTCTTTAATAATGATGCATGAAAAACATTATGGACTCTTATGTGCACAGGTAACGCTAGTTCATATGCTAGTGGCCCTTTCTTGGCCTGTATTTCAAAGGGTCCACAAAACCTAGGTGCTAACTTACTGCACCTTCCCAAGCTCAACGAGCTATGTTTTTCTTTAACTTTCAAGTAGACATGCTCTCCTATTTGATAATATTTATATTTTCTTTTCTTATCCACATATATTTTCTAGCGGTCTTGTGTTTCTTTAAGGTTCACCTAAACCTTGGTAACCAATAGTTCCAAGTCCTTTAACAAATCAGGCCCTAGCATGAGTCGATCCACTGGGCTATCCCAAGTAACCGATGTTCTACACTTCTGTCCATAGAGTACCTCAAAGGGGCACATCTTGGTAGAAGTCTAGTAACCATTGTTATACACAAACTTTACGAGATGCAGGTAGTCTTCCCACATGGTGGGTTTGTACATGACATACATCCTAAGCATGTCATCAACAATATTCTTTACCCTTTTTGTCTGCCCATCTATCTGCGAGTGATAAGAAGTACTAAAGTTCAACTGCGTATCTAATCTGGAGAATAAATATCCTCTAAAAGTTTATGGTAAACTTAGTATCTCGATCTGAGATTATTTCCTTAGGTATCCTATGCAATATAAATATCTCCTTCAATAATATATTGGCAATGTGTACTTCCTTGTAGGTCAACTTCACTGGAATGAAGTGTGCTGAGTTTGACAATTTGTCAACTACTAAAAATATATAATCATTTTGTTTCTTACTTTTCGGTAGAACAGTGATAAAATCCATACTAATGACCTCCCACTTCCATTCCGGAATGGTTAATGGTTGCAGTAATCTCAAAGGATGTTGATGCTCAGCTTTGATCAGCTCATATTCCTGACGTTTCTCTATAAACTACACAATGTTGGCCTTTAACTTAGGCCGAAAGAAGTGTCTCTTAACGACGGATATCATCTTTTGATATGCCAGATGCCCTAAGTAGGGTGTCCAATGAAATTCTGTGAGGATGATGGTACGAATTTCCCCTCTTTCTGGAATATACAATCTCTCCTTGGACCATAGCAGTCCTGTTTCATCTACCTTGTACTCTTTTTGTTGTTGAAACAACCTTTCCTCTTGGACTTTCTTGAGGATTTCTACATAGAAAGGGTCAACTCTGTTGGCCATTCTAATCCTCTCATGTAAATACAAATCGGTTTGACTTAAAGTCACTTGATATATCATATGAGTTCGTCGACTCAAAGCATCAGCAATCTTGCTTTCTTTTCCCTTAATATGCTTTCTATTGAAATGGTACTCGCTAAGGAAAGTCGACCATTTGTCTTGCATAGCATTCATATCCAGTTGCTCAAATAAATAACTCAGACTCATATTGTCGGTCTTTAGAAGGAATTTCCTTCCCATGAGGTAGTTCCTCCACATCTTCAAGGCATGGATAATGGCTGCTAACTCAAGATCGTGCGTGCGGTAGTTCTTCTCATGTTATTTTAGCTTTCGCGATTCATAACATATCACATAATCAATCTGCAAGAGGACTCTTCTGAGTACATCCTTGCTTGCATCCATGCAAACAACCAAATCCCCATCGGGATTTGTAATTTGTAGTATTGGTGTGGCCGTCAAAAGCCACTTACGCTTCTGAAAAATTTCCTCGCACTTGGTCGTCCATAAGAACTTATTTTCTTTCATTTGCAAGGTTTTCATGGGAAAAGCTATTCTTAAGAAGTTCTCAATGAACTTTCGATAATATCCAGCTAATCCCAAAAATGACCTAATGTTAGTGACATTAGTAGGGGTAGGCTAGTTTTTTATGGCTCTAATATTTTTCGAGTCCACAACTATTGCTGTCTCGGAGATAATGTGACCCAAGTACTATATCTGTGGTTTGTAAACATCACTTTTACTAAACTTTTTATAATGTTGGTGTTCTTGTAGCACTCGTAGTACTATGCGAAGGTGTTCCTCGTGTACCTCTTTACTCTTAGAGTACAATAGGATATCGTCTATAAAGACCAAAACAATCTTATCCAAATATTTACTGAATATACTGCTCATCATACACATAAAGTTCACGGGTGGATTGGTCAAGCCGAACGGCATTATTACAAACTCATAGTGCCCGTACCTTGTATGAAAGGTGATTTTGTGAATATCCTCATCTCAAATCCGTACTTGATGGTACCTGGATTGCAGGTCAATCTTTTAAAATATCTTGGATCCTCCTATCTAATTGAACAAGTCATCGATCCTAGGGAGTGGGTGTAGGTTCTTGATAGTCATATTTTCAAGTTGATAGTAATGCATGCAAATATGCATTATACCATCCTTCTTCTTTACAAAAAGTATCGGTGATCCCCTAGGGGAAACACTTGGTCAGATATTTCCTTTCTCTATCAACTCCTACAATTGCATTTTGAGTTCCACCAACTCTAGTGCACTCATGCGATAAGGGGTTTTTGAATCCAGAACTGATCCTGGTGTCAGTTCTATGGAAAATTCTAGGTCCTGTTTCGGAGGTAATCCAGGGATTTCCTTGGGGAATACGTCCTTGAATTTTATAAGAACAAGAAAGTCCTCTATGTTATATTCTCTTTTAGCCTCTATGTCTCAAATATTCACTGCAAACAACTTGCAACCTTTCCTAATGAACTTGTTTGCTTGTAAGGTAGATATCTAACTTACAAAAACTTTCTTTGGTATGCCTTGAATATTCACTTGATTCCCTTGGCTATCTGTACACAAGATCGACTTGTGTAATCAATCAAGCATGACATAATGTTGTTCCAACAAATCCATACCGTTAAGTATATCATATGATCGTAAGGGTAGGATGTTCAGGTTTACTTTTGTAGGAAAACCATTTAGGTTTACCTCACAATATTTAATTTTTTCTGAATCTTTATGTTTTGTACCTATAGCTAATTGTACCAGCCAAGGTTTATCATGTTTTACTTTGACTAGTTTACATTCATTAAGAATTTTAGGTGATACATAGCTCCAAAAAGCAGCAGGGTCAATCAGTATTGAAATAGTAGTGTTTAAGATATTACCTTTTATCTCAACCATGGTATCGTGATGGTCTTCCCGTCGGCCATCCAAGGCTGCATAAATCCATGGTGTTCCAACTACGTCCTCTATCGTTGGTTCTTCCTGTAAGTTTTGTAATACGCCATTGATCTTGTTCTTACAATATCGAGCATAATGAGGCCAATTGCATTTCTAGCATTTGATCTGTAGCGGGGTAGCATTTTATCCTCCAGTTGCTACTGGATTATTAAAATTTGGAGATGCTACATAGGGCTTTGTAACTGATTTGTTGAAGTTATTTTTTGCTGGAAAACTGTTGTTATGTTTTCTGTACGGGGGTGGGTTAA
Source organism: Pseudotsuga menziesii (assembly GCA_001517045.1). NCBI lineage: Eukaryota > Viridiplantae > Streptophyta > Pinopsida > Pinales > Pinaceae > Pseudotsuga > Pseudotsuga menziesii. The sequence goes on along the minus strand of LPNX010392732.1, from coordinate 158,002 downwards.
AACCCGGTTTGCAGTTGTCAGAGAAGTTCTTATAACTATCTCTGTTTTTGTTGAGGTTCTCTTGCCTCAACTGCCCATACTCATAGCAAATCCTAAATTTGTGCAATGTGGTGTCCAAGGTTTTAGGAAAGTCAAAATCAATCCTTTCCCGAAAGTTGGGAGGAAGACATCATAAAAACTGCTAGATATTTACCTTTTCGTCCTTAATGTATGACACAGAATTTAACAGATCTAAAAATCTGTTAATAAAATCATCGATAGTCATGGATCCCATACATAACTCGTGAAATTATTTCAATTTTCTATCGAAGAATCTTTTTGACATATATTTTTCTTGAAAGATCTTGCGGAATTTACTCTGGTGCATTTCTCTTACCTCATATTTCTTGGTATGCTTCAAGTCTCTCCACCATCTTGCTGCTTTTTGATTTAAATTATAGATGGCTAGTTGAGCCTTCATTTCACTAGAGTAGTTATGAACTCAAAAATATTTTCTCATACCCAACAAATGATTCTTCAGCTTTCTCCCCCGTGCTCACCTCTCCTTCATAGGTTGGGTCTCTTATTTTCCTGAACTCCCCCTGGATATTGTCATCACTTCTTTGTTTATTTCTTCATGGATAAAGAAAGTCATCACTAGAAGGACTATGATAATCCCCTTCCGGAGGTTCAGGGGTATGCTCCTATTTCCCTTCTCTTGGTATGCTATCCTATTTATGATAAGGTTCCTTTTTGAACCTGTCTGTGGAATGAGTGGTTTTTCCTTGTAGGATTTCTCCCGTCATGTTTCGCAGCAATGCTTCATTAATTGCTTGTTGTTCCTTTCTTTCATTCAGATCATCATCTCTAAACCTTTGGAAGTCTGCTTGATGAATTTGTATGGTTTTCATAATATCAGAATTTAGTTCCACCACCGGTTCTTCTTCCTAAGTGGGGGTATTCAACTTCCCTTGCCAGCTGTTATCTTCTTCAGTGTTCATGATATGAGCTGTTCTTTTAAAATCCTGAAATTGAAAATTTTAATAACATGAAAAATTTATGATAGTTAAAACAATTTAAAACATACTTTATTTTCCTTGCAACGAATGTCTTACGCCCATTAGGTCTCTTAGTGTTGAAACTGGGCTCTGATACCACTTGTAATGTCCCCCAAAATTGATTTATTTTATTTTATTAGGCTAGTGAAAACTACCTACAGTGGACATTATTTGAACCTGCGGATTGTGTCGTATTCTATTTATACTACGGTAATTTCATAAGCTATTCTTACGTCCTGCTTCCATACTTTCAGAGGTGATTAGTACTGTATTTACTTATGTTGTCATAGTGTTGATTACTATGTTGTTCTCTAGTTATGCATTGTTGCGTAAGTTAGTTATTTGATTATGTACTTCATTGATTATAACTTATGCTTACTGTTGTATATATCATTTTGACTTAACTTTTTTATTGGACAAAGGGGTGGAGTGGCAGGACTAGTTTCCCTTGTAACCTCCTGAGAGGTAATAGTTTCTACTTGTCACATCAGGATTACTTAGTTCTTGATGAACTAATGCATTTCTGTCCCTTTTGCGTTTAGGTACACTTGGTGACGAAAAACTATTTATAATGCTTAACGAGCATATTGTTCATTTTAGCCACTAGCGCTCACCTTTGCACAGTGAAAATGACATGTTTCATGTGGTCCCACACTATTTATAGGCCTCCATTTGGTCAATCCCTTCTTCTGTGCACCAAAGTGCCATCCAACATCTATTTTTGACGTCGTTTGCACCGTCGGGTTTTATTTTCTATCCTCTATCTACTTATGAGACCCACCTCTCATTCTCTCCCTATCTTTAATTGGGACATTTTCCCGGGGTTAGCTTGATTTGTGTACCACCATGAAGATAAAACCCCTTATTGATTGGCATGATCACGAGCTACCTGCTCCATCCATTCTGCAAAATTTTCCTTATTTTACTATTGTTCACTGTCATGCAAGTAGGCCCCACCAGTGTCCCACATTTTTTTTTTATATCCATATTATCCATGTTCACAACATCATCCCTTTTGGTGCATCTGAGGTGCATCTGACACTTCCTCCTTGCTTGAATGACCATTACAGAATTTATGTTAAGCTCTTTTTTTACTCCTAAAATAATGAAAAGATTGTCGAGCACGCTTGATTTCTTTCACGCTTGTTAAGCTATTTGAAAGGGAGTCTATGTGATGTCATTTATCCCTTTTTTGGACTCTATATCCTTTTAAAGGAAATGACCACCCTAGCACCTTCAATCTAGGAGCGTTTCCCTTTGTATGCTTTTATGCTCTGTCAGACGTTGGGACCGTAACTTATGAAAAATATCACTTATGGGTTGTATTTAAGTTCTTTACAACCCTCTCATAAAGAAAAGATCATCGAGAAACCTGTGTTTGATTCATGCTCGTAAAAGTATTTGAATGACTGTCAAATTGGTATGGTTTCAACCTTTTTCATCCTAGTTGGACTACTTACAGAAAAGAATCCTTCCCCTTTCGGCCAGGATAGCTCTCCTTTGTACATTTTTATCCTTTCTCATGCTTAGGGTACTATTGTACGAAAAACGAGACCCACAAGAGTCTTCTTCATGTTTTTAGACTCTCTAAACATGAAAACACCATCAAACATTTACCGTCTTGGCCTCAATAAAAATATACGAGATAGTATCATACTGAGCATACTTCTATACCTTCATCAAGCTCCTTACACCATGAAGAACGCCCAAATAGTGATTTTAGGTTCCCACATATATTAAATATGGTCTCATCTTATGGAATATTTCCTTGATTGGGTCTCCTTTGTTCAAAGTACTCTGTGATGAGTCTCCCTTAGATCCCTTGGATATCACTTGTCCAGTTACTTCTCCAAGTATCTCCCATTGCAGTCATCTCCCCGGTCCCGCGGCTATGATTCCCTCCCCATGAGTCAGTATTAGTTGCTGCCAGGTCAACCCTTCCATTATACTTTGAACAAAGGAATCTTGAGTCCCCTATACTCCCTTGTTCCTATTCCCTATTCAGTGTCTCAGTCCTTTTAATTTTCCATATCTCTGGTTGTCCCCCTCATGCTTCTATCAAGGAAACCTCATTTCCATAGTATTTGCAAGTATCCATGTCAACGTCAACACATCTATTCCAAAGGATAGACCTAGAGGTCCATGTATCCTGGTTTCATCCACCTCATTTATGATTTCCTTGGATGTGCCTTGGACCACTTGAAAGAAATCCTTAGTTCCTTTTGGATTGGTTGTGTCTCACGTGCTCAACTTCAACTACATTATTGCACCATTGAGATTCGTACAAGGTATTGGTTCCTTCATTATTTGGTCTAAGACCCCAGTTTTCACCTGAATCTAAAACCTTGATGAGTATATATGGGACCCCTACAGTCTCATGCCCCTTGTGATTTCTAGGTTGCATTGGTGATAGTGTTTGGAATCCCCTTAGTATCACGCTTCCATATATATATCCAGTTTTAGATGTCGATTTTTTTACCTCAACAATTCTAATCTCATTCATTGAGTCACTATAGTTTTGTAGACCTTCATATTAGCATAGCATAAATTATTCTAATATTGCATTCCATGAGAATTCCATTATTCCTATGTACCAATACTTCATATCTATGTATTTTTGTTCAGCCTCCCATCGAGGGCACCATTATGTATTATCAATCGTATATATGTATTGATCGAATCCCATTGTTTGAGTCTTGATCCCCATTTTTATATCGAGAAATTGTTAGGATCATGGGTAGGCCCTCCTTATCCATATACATGTATGATAATTTATGTACCTCATCCACTTTTGAGAAGAAATGAAAACAAAAATCCACTGCAGTTCAAATGAGGAGACTCCACTCCTCTGCGGTCCGCTCTGGTCTCTCCACTGTTGTCACCATTTCTCCCTTGATCCTATGATGTCTATCGATCATACGATGAGCTCCTACCCTCACACATCAGGGGGCAATCTGTTAAGACTAAAAATTGTTCACCTATATCTCTATGGTCCAAACCATAATTATACATCATAATCCCACCAATATTCCCTTCATTTTGAAATTCACAATTAAATTCCACCAAAATTGGTTTGAAACATCATTATTTCTTCCCCCATAAATACAGGGAAGTTGAGCATTTATTGCAGCATAACCCCACTCTTTCCAAAAATGACCAAAACACCCTAAAATGAGAATGGGTTAAAAACCATGGATAAATACCATGGGTCAGAAAACCTTGGATCATCCTATAAATACATTGCGAAGGTCTCCCCAAAAACACTTTTCTTCAACTTTTGCATTCCTTAAACCCTCAATTGGTGAAACCTTTTTTTATCATTCCCATACTTTTACCAAATTATTTTCCACCCTTTCAAAAGTTGTTAGTACAATGTACATGTACGCTTGTTAACAAGAATATTCTCCAAACTGAAGCAAAGATAATTTCATTCGGTAGTGTCAATTCAAGCTTATATAAATAAGGTATTTTTTTTGCTTAAGGTGTAAGTTAGTGAAAATAACTTACAACTAAGTTGCTGAGAAAGTAATGCATTGAAATTAAGTAAAATAAAATTTTGTAATATTGAAAGATTGATAAGAATTCAAAGTACAAAATCACTATTATGTTTTATAGTTTCCTTATGAGATTGTGATGCAATAATTTTTGGCCAGAATTTGAGAGTAAGGGGTACAGGTACACATGGATGCAACAAAACACCGTTGAATGGGAATGAATAAGGTGGTCGAAAGCAACAGATTAGTTTATTGATGGAAAAATGTAACATCTAGAATCAATATGATTCCTTGAGTATTACGAAAGGTTAGAAAGATTTTTTTATTAAAACAAACACATTTATACCAACATATAGCTTAGATCATTTGATGTGCCGAGAGTGTGATTCCTAAGAAGTTTTTGAAAAATTCTACTGAAGTAATTGAACATGATAATTGTATTATTATGAGAATTATCAGTTTTGCAAACAATATATCTATGATAAGGTAATTGAATTTGTTTGAAATAGATTGTACATGTATAGATACTAGAAGTATCAAACTATGTCAAGCGATAATGTGTTGTTTAAACATACTGGAAGTATAATGTTGTTAATTAAGTCTTGAAAGACTTAGATAAACATGTTTTGATGCTGAGCGAGTAAGTTTTGTAACATGGATATTTTCAATGATGATTAAATGATATTTCATGCAGTCAATGTTTCTAAATATATGTCATTACGACTAATTAAATAAAGAGTTGTGAAACTTTTGAATTGGCTATAGGGGGATGCCCTGGGTTATAAGGATCTTAAACTTATACGAAAATTTTCTACACTAAACATAACCAATAAATTAAAATGAAGTAGAAAATGGGTTTGGTGTTGAGCTTGTTGGGATCTAGACCACCTAAAGTATTTAGTCTTAATATGCATAATAAAAAGATGTAATGTGACTTGGAAACTGAAAGTTAATTTTCAGAATGAACAAACTGAAGTATTGAAAAGTTTGAACACAAAATATTTATGAATTAAGTAGAGATTTTATGGAGCACCTTGGAGAGGTGTTAGGCATTGAAATTTGTGATAAGTTAGTAAAACGTTGCTAGTGAACACCCTCGTGAGGTGTTAGAATCCATTGAGCGCTCTATGATATTAATTCCTAGGCCTAGGAAAATAGCTACCAGTGAGAACCTAGAGGAGGTGTTAGGCTCTTGAGAAGAACTTCTAGAGAGAACTGAGGTGATTTGTTAGGTTCTGCTGACCAACCTACTTTGTGATGTTAATATTTCGGTATAAGAGCTATGTGGGTTCCCAGGTTCTGAGTAGGAGATATGCTTGAAATATGTAAAAATTTGATGAAGGGTATCGTCCTTATATCAGATGAATATTATATATACAGGTTGAGGAGGCTTGTATGTGAACCTGTCGTTCCATGAGGAGATGACCCTCATGTATATATATGCTAAAATTTTTGAAAGAGGATTTCAGCCAAGAAGTGCTTGGAACATCACTATCATACAAGAGGTATGTGTGTGAATCTTATGTTTGGTATTTTATACATCATGATATGATTAACTATTGGGTGCAAAATTATATATATGTGGTGAATTTTTGTGTGATAAAATATTTTTTTTTATATGCATAGGTAATTCTTTGATTATTAAATGTTTTAGAGTATGTGAGGAAGTTATGATTTTGTACATGTTATGTTAATTTGATATGAATATTTATGTTGCAAAGAAAAGTGGAATGATTAAAGGTACTTGAGAACAAGTACCACCATACCATAAGTATGGATATAAGGTTTGAATATGGCAACATTATGGTATGAAATATACAAACATGTGAATGATTTTCTCATGAATTTTATATTATTATTATGATTAATATGTGTTGTGCAGTTGTAGGAATACTATGTTATTGTCAAGAGGTAAGTCTTTCAAATAAAAGTTGAATCCTAAAGGGTTGTTATGAAAGGATAGTAAGTGAAAATGCATGGATGGTTTATAAGATATTATGTTTTTTTATATATGTCATGTATCACTAATAGATGTTGTAGGTACATCTTGACATGAAGACTAAACTATACAAAATAGTTATGAAAAGAAAGAACAATATATTCCAAAGGAACTTGTTATTTATGCTTCTTTTGCTTTAACAAGGATCATATCTATGCATATGTTTTGAGATAAGTGTTGGAAATAGCTTGTTATGTTTATAACATGTTAAGAAAAACAAGAAACTTTGAAGATATCAAAAGAGTTTCCAAAGGAAATGATGTGGATACTTTTGAGGGACAACAAGAGTAATTGGAAATACCAAGAGTTGTCATATTGAAACGACAATGGAAAAATTGAAGTCGATTACTAAAATAAGAACACTGGGGACAAGGTTATTCTAAGGGGGGAAGGATGTAACACCGCTCTTCTCCACTAACTATGTTTAGTATGGGTTAAAATATCATTGACAAATAATCATAATAAGAAACGAAACTAAATTTATTAATAAAGGATAGACATGCACTACATTGAAGAGTTTAATTATGCAGTTGTAGATACATAAATGTTTTGGGGAGAACAATTGGGGTCTCCTTTTGGGGATTCTCACAATTTTTTTCCATGGTGGTGATATCATCTTTCGGTGGTTAGGTAGGAGACCGAAGAAAGGAATCGTCATGGAAGAATTGAGGAAGGAGGTTCATACAAGGGAGAGTGGGCTCCATTGTGGTCTAATACAACTGTGGTTGCAGTGTAGAAAATTAGAGATGAGAAGAAACACATGCATAGTGTGCAACAATATATTGTAAAACATTGGGCTCTCATATCGGTGGAAAGGAGGGAAAATTATAGAAATATAGAAAAATGGAGATGAGGAGCGACACATGCATGGAAAAATCATAGAACTGTAGAATATTGGGGATGAGCGAAAACAATGGCATGATGTGCAGTGATATCTTGATGAACATTGGCTTCTCAAACTGGTCATTGTGAGTATTTAGCCATAGTTTCTTTCATTCTTGGTTTGATTTCCGTAGTGTAAACAATAGTTTTGTTTTGTTGGTTGGATCCTTCATTACTGAGCTCATTGTCTATCAAATCTATATAAGATCCTCTAGTATGACAAAACCAAAAACCCTAAATTATAAGACAACCATTTCTTTTTGCAATTGCATTTCACAGAGATTTACAGTGTACTCTATGTATGGATATATTTGTGCCATTGCGTTGATCCTATAATGTCAATCACTACTACATTTTGACCAAAAATCCGACGGCCGTATTGTCGTATTTTTGACACTTCCCTATCGCATGTACGACACTATGATTTTTTTTAAGCGTCGGTGGATTTTCGTCTGTTATCTGACATCTTTCCAATCCGTCGGTTAAGCAACAGCTCAGTTTACCGTCAGTTAAATGTAAACCATCGATTATCCGACACTTACAGGCCGTTTCTTCTACAACATGGCCATCGGTTAAGAGACGGTGACAAAAAAATTTAAAAAACATTTACACCTACAGGCTTCGCTTAAGCAACGGTATTGTATTTCTTTTTTTTAAAGGCGTCGCTTAACCGACGATTGATCCAGATTATTCATTTTGTAGGCAAGTTTGAAATTAGGGTTTTCCTTTAATAAATTATTTACTTGCTTGGTTTCTTGATTTAAAGAATAGGTCAACAATTAGCATAGTTTGAGATTGCTGTAGATTACATTGGATTTGACAAATTTGTAGACTGTAAGACAGGGATCAACAAGCCGATTCCCTTTCCTTAGGTTAGACTCAACAATGTTTGGCATTGATTGTTCACTAGAGTAGTAGTTCCATATTTTTACATTATGTTTCCTTGTCTATGGGCAAATCAAAATTACCCTGGGCATGAGCTTGAATCCATTTTGCCCCGCACATATAGTGTAGTGACTCAAAGTTTACGTGTCCTGGTTGACAATTAAATTGAAGTTAAATTAATTAGCAATAATTTTACCCAACATTTTGGCACCATTGCCGGGGAGTTGCTCCAAGGTAAGCTAGTATCTTGCTCATTTTTTTTCTTCTTCACAGCAGTTTTAGGTGTGACTAGTTGTTGCAGATTGGAGGAGAAGGGGCGGTAAGATGAGAGGTAAGAACCCGCACATCTGTTATAACAGGTTCCTTCAAACCCACCTGTAGCATAGGTGTGTGATTGTTTTGTTTTGTTACTTAGACAAAATCTAGCGATAGCAGCAGTAGATACATTTAGACATTTTTTTGATCAGCTTTGTTTTCTACTGATTTGTGGACTGTCTCCTTTTGGTATCATTAGCTTTTGCAGATTGGACGAGAAGGGGAGGTAAGACGAGAGGTAAGAACATGTGCATCTATTATAACAGGTTCCTTCAAACCCATCTGTAGCATAGGTATTTTGATTTATTTGATTAGAAGTCTTGTTATTTACAGTAATTTTTTTGATGAGACCCAGAAATAGTAAGGGTAGATACATTAAAATTCATTCCGATCTTTTTGGAAATAAAACCCCACCCCTCACCAAACCTAGGGATAGGAACACTAACAACAAGATAGAAAGCAACAACACTCAAAATTCAGTGGAATTAGGAACTAGACCAGAGGGAACTGAGGTTACACTCAGTGGAGATTCCACAGAAACAACAAGCTTCACCAACAAAGGAAGATTCCAATTTAGTTGACACAGTGAACATAGAAAGAGTGAATTCCCTTTTTGGACATACTCATAATTTGGTGGTTTTTCAAGTGGAATCTACCACAGATCCTTTCACTCTTCAATCTTGGCCTAGGATAGAAAGTTGGGATTTTATCCCATCCCCAAGAAGAGATAGGTTAGGTGTCAATTGGTTTAGGAATCCTCTTGTTATGAGTGATCAAGAAACCAGAAACCATATGGAAGGGGAGGGAGAACACTGGGTGAACTGAAACAACCTTTGGCTTCCCCATTTTGGATCTTGCATGAGATGTCAATATGAAAAATATCCTAGCATCTTCATTACCTATCTTTTACGGGAAAAGTAATGAAGATACAGATACCTTTCTATTTGAATTTGACATCCTGTGTAGGAGTTATAATTATCTACATGATGCACAAAAGTTAAAAATATTTCTGGCCACCCTTAAATATTCTGCCCTTAGATGGTTTATGGGTCTAGGGGAATCCACCATTCGAACTTGGGAAGAGATGAAGAGTGCTTTACTTAGAAAATACCGAGACTACTGTGGACCTAGAGACTCTCAAAATGATATCTTTAAAATGCAACAGCATGAAGAAGAGAGTCTTGAGGACTTTTTAGAACGCTTTATATTTGTATTACAGAAGTCTAAGTATAACACTTTACAAGAAGATGCAGTCAAAACTCTTTTTCTAAAAGGGATTCTAGAGGAGTATGTGGAAATCATCAACCTCATGGCATCGGGTGATGTGTCTCATAAATATTTTGAGGAAATTATTGAACTATGTAGAAAATATTCCAGAAGTAGGGCCAAGGCTGGAAAAAGCACAAGGGAAGGTCCTTCCCGCATTTCTAGGACAGCAGGGACTGGTGGTATCACAAGAACTAAATTGGGGAACTTGTTAGAAAATTTCAAAACTGATATTTTAGGAACCTTGATTTCCCAATTTGATGCATTGAAAACAAAGAAACGACAAGAGGAAGAAGACATAGAAACATTACACATATTCTGCCCAAAATGCAGAAAAAGACACCCTTTGAAAGAGTGCCCTCTTAATATTATTTCAGTCTGTGCTCTTTGTTCTGATAAACACCATACTGACAATTTCCCTTCTTTACCAGAATTGCAATCTTTTTACAAGCTTAATAGTGAACCTATGGATCCATCATATGCATAAAAAATGCCCTGGAATTCTAGACTCCAAAATATGTACACAGAACCTGCTTTTCCAAATCCTGCATATTACTATCCCACGCAGCAAACTCAGCAGCCATGGAGTCCACAAATGTGGCAGAATTGGCCTTCTCAGCCTACTAACCCAACCATGGCAACAAGGCTGGCGAGGACAGTCCTATGGGGGACCACAGGGACAGTCCTATGGAGGAACACAACCAAAAGACCCATTACACACCCCTCCTAGTTACTGTCCAATGCCCCCAAATATGCAAGAGTTATTAAGTGTCTTTACACCACCTGCACTTCCTCCTATACCCCCAGTTCCACAACAATATCAAAATCAAAACCCTCCTCGACCCACGTTGTTTCCAGCTCAACCTATCCCAAACCCTAATAACAGACCAACCCAGCCTCTTCATAATGCTGAAATACAAATGGCCCCAACTTATGTGATCCATTCAACACCGATACAGGAAATACAATTAAGGTATGGGAAAACATTAAATAAAACTCCTCCAGCAGTGATTATTCAAGAAGAGTCTGGAGAAGAAATTACTGAAAAAGAAATTCTAGAGGAAGAAGAAGTGCATATTACTTCAGAAAACACTCAAGTTCTTGGAACTCAAAATTCCCAATTATCTGCTCATCCACAATTGAATAACAACCCCCCTTATCCAAGGAGGTTATTAATAGAGAAGCCTGTGGTTCGTCCGCAATTTGATTTGGAAAATGAGTTGAAAAATGCTTGTATCGAGATTCCATTACTTCAGGCCATTAGAGACGTTCCTATTTATTCCAAAATGGTAAGGGAATTATGCTTAAAGAAACCTGGTCCAAAATAAAAAGATCCACCCATAATACACATTATAGGCCAGCTGTCCAATTATATTTCAAACTATCCCTTACCTCCAAAATTTGCAAATCCTGGGAACCTAGTGGTGACCATTTGCATTAATGAGATTCCAATAGGAAACGCTCTAGTTGACCTGGGGGCTGCGATTAATGTCATGTTTATGACCACCATGCAGAGACATTAGTTGTATAATATCCTCAGACATACTCCTACCATTTTGGAGTTGGCTGATAAGAGCACAGTTAAACGTGTAGGGGCATTAGATGACATTACTGTCACTGTAGCTTCTTGGGAGTATCCAGTGGATTTCTTGGTACTCCAAACCAAACACCCAATGGGGGAACATCCTGTCATACTAGGCATACCCTGGTTAGCAACTGCCAATGCCTTTATAGGTTGTAGAGAGGCGATTTTAACTATATCAAATGGCACTTCTCTACAGAACCTTATTATTTATCCACCAGCGTAGCCTGTAATAGAAAACATGTTATGGTTAGAGAGTTGTTACAGAGATGAGGATGTGGAACAACCCTTACTATCCATCAATCAAACTAGGGGGCTGGAAGACCATACTAAAGATGATATCCTAGATCAATTTATCTCAACCACTACTAGTATTGAGTTTCTCGAGTCCTTCTCTGACTTAGACCATGTTTTCACAGAAGATTTTCAAGAACAGTACTACCCTTCAACCATCTCATCATCAGTGGTTTTATTTATAGATGAGAAAGGTGGATCCTCAACCATACCAATGGAGATTAGTCCAGGAAGGTCTTTGTTTATTAATGCAAATCTGTCTCAAGACCAACAAAATCAGTTAGTTAAGTTACTCAAAGCACAGTCTAGGGAATTTTCTTGGATTTATATAGACATGAAAGGCATTCACCCTGACACATGCATCCATCATATTTATACGTAGGAAAACATTAGGCCGAAAAGGCAACCATAGAGGAGAATGAACCCTACGCTTAAAGACATTGTGAAGGATAAGTTACAAAAATTGCTTGATGCAGATTTTATCTATCCCATTTCTGATAGTAAATGGGTATCTCCATTGGTGATTGTCCCAAAGAAGGGAGGTAAGTGGAGAATATGTGTAGATTTCTGGGAATTAAACAAATCAACTCTTAGAGACTACTTTCCTCTTCCTTTCATAGATCAGGTCTTGGACACTTTGTAAGGAAAACAATATTTTTCTTTTCTTGATGGATACAGTGGGTATAACCAAATCAGGATAGCCCCAGAGAACCAAGAAAAAAATACTTTCACCTGCCCATGGGGAACATATGCTTACAAAGTGTTACCATTTGGGCTGTGTAACGCTCCTGCCACGTTCCAGAGGGTAGTGTTAGGTATTCTGGTTGACTTAGTCCATAATTGTGTGGAAATATATATGGATGATTATACAGTGTATGGTAATGATTTCAAAGAATCCTTAGATAACCTAGATAAAGTTTTAATTAGGTTCCAAGAAACAAATCTTGCTTTAAGTCATGAAAAGTGCAAAATGATGTTAACTGACGGCGTTGTTTTAGGGCACCACATCTCAACAGAAGGTATCAAGGTAGATCCAGCAAAGATTAAAATCATTACTGGCTTATCTCCACCAACTACACAAAAGGAAGTTAGAAGTTTTTTGGGACATGCAGGTTACTATCGTAGGTTTATTGCTAATTTTACCAAGATAGCAGCTCCACTTTTTAAGTTATTAGCCAAATACATTAGTTTTTGTTGGGATCAACACTGACATACAGCCTTTGACACTCTAAAAATAGAATTGTCTTCAACACCAGTTCTGCGGGGGACAAACTGGTCTTTGCTCTTTCATATACAAACTGATGCTTCAGACACTGCCCTAGGGGAGTACTCGGACAGAAAGAAAATCAATCTTATTATGCTATTTATTTCATCAGTAAAAATTTAACACCAACAGAAATAAATTATACAGTGACTGAAAAAGAATTTATAGCAGTAGTTCATGCCATTAATAAATTTCGGCATTATATTACTGGCTATGATGTATTTGTTCACACTGATCATTCTGCTATTAAATTTTTGATGAATAAACCTATAACTAGTAGCAGAATTACTAGATGGCTTCTTTTGCTACAGGAGTTTAACATTACTATAGTTGAAAAACCAGGGAAGGAAAATCTGGTTGTAGATTTCCTCTCAATATTGACTCATATTGATGATAATGTTCCTATAGATGATACCTTTCCTGATGAACATTTATTTGCTATTTCTATTAAAACACCATGGTTTGAAGATATAGCCAATTATTTGGTTACAGGAAAAATACCTACTCATCTGTCATCATATGAAAAACGAAGGATCATACAGCAAAGTGCCAATTATTCATGGGCAGGTAATGACCTCTTTCGAACTGGTCCAGATTTGATTATCACGAGATGTGTCAGGGAGGATGAGATGTATGATATCCTTCAAGCCTGTCATGATGGACCTTGTGGAGGGAATTTTTCAGACAAGCAGACAGCATACAAGGTGTTACATCAAGGGTATTACTGGCCCACACTTTTCAAAGATGCTGAAAAATATGTACAGGGCTGTGACAGCTTCCAACGAATGGGAAGACCCACCGCTGCTGATGAAATGCCTTTACAAGCCCAGGTAGAGATTGAACCTTTTGAAAAATGGGGATTGGACTTTTTTGGATCAATCTCACCAATGTCATGAAAGAAGAGGTATATATTAGTCTGTACTGATTATGTGACTAAGTGGGTGGAGAAAAAAGCTATATTAAGGGCCACTAAGAAATCAATCATAGAGTTCATTTATGAAGAAATTTTCACTCGCTTTGGGATTCCTCGTGAAATTGTAACTGATAATGGGGCATAGTTTGTCTCTAAATAAATGAAAGCATTGACCGAGCAATATGGGATTAAACACTATAAATCCTCTCCTTACCACCCCCAAGCAAATGGTCAGATGGAGTCAACAAATAAAGTATTAGAATCCATTTTAACCAAGACTGTGTAGATGTATCATAAGGACTGGGCAGACAGGCTACCAGAGACATTGTGGGATTATAGAACTACGTGGAGAAACACCATAGGGCATACCCCATATCAGCTTGTTTATGGGAAACAGGTTTCGCTTCCTATAGAATTTCAGGTGAAGACTTTTCGTACTGCTACACAATTGAGCCTAAATTTAGATAAAGCCCAGGAGCAGAGGTTGATGCAATTGAATGAGCTTGATGAAATCAGACAAGATGCTGTCCAACGAACTACTTTAATACATAATTAGAGTACCAAATAGCATGACAAATGTTTGAAGAAGAAAACTTTGAAGAAGGTGATTGGGCTCTGTTGTTTAACTCACGGTTTAAAAACTTCAAAGGTAAGCTTACCACTAGATGGATGGGACCATATGAAATTGTGACTATTTTTTATAATGGTTCTGTCAAGATAAGGAAAATAGATGAAGAACAAGCTACATTTGTGGTGAATGGAAACCAGTTAAAGGTATATCATAAACCCCTTTCTAAGAAAGAATTCATTCATAACATGAGTCAGCAATCTGAACTGGAGCTGGTAGGTGAAGAAATGACTTCTTCATCCCCTACTTTCTTGCAGTGACATCTAATGAAATTGTTTTTTCTGTATATATGTATAGGAGTTTTTTAATAAGTTCTTTTGAATGATGCAGGTACTCTCTTTGGGTAGGTTGAAGAAAAACAAAAAGGGAAGTCTTTCTGTTACTGTTCTTACTTCAGCCCATTGATTCCTTTTACAAAGAATTTTCAAGGACTGTGTTAATTTGAGTTAAATTTATGAGTTTCACTGGGTAACTGGAATGCTTGTGTCAAGTAAATAAAGTGTGTGTTGTTTAGTTTTTAGACTTGTCCTCTTTATTCATACAAGTACCTATTCACCTAGCGCTGCCTCCATTAGTGATTTAAGGGGATTTTACTTATGAACTCATGGGATACTAGTGCCATTTGACTTGGTTTCACATTAGATTGAATGAGGATATTATTTTTAAGTAGTAACAGCTATGGAAATTGAGTTATTATCCAGACAGGCACCATTATAAGAAAAGGTTTCCAGGACTGAGTTGTCTGTTGATTATTATCTATTGGATTTCATTATATTAAAGACATATATATATACATTTTTTGTCCAGCCACTTCATGAATCTCAATTTGTATAATTATAGGGGTTAGTTGTTCATTTGGACAAATTTTTACAGGCATGTTTCAAGAATACTCTTCCAATTTTGATACCATCCCACTCCTAGATGGTTTTCAAAGCTGCTCCCCCACTCATCTATGCATAAGCAAATCATAAACTTTATCTTTAAGATGAATTTGGGACAAGGGCCTCTGATAGAAAAGGGTGTAAGAGGTTAACCCGTTGGGATACTGAACAGGTCCGCTGGCAGCGGGTACCGATCTGTGGTATAAACAGGAAAACCAATCAAGGTACTGAATAGGCCTGTTGGCAATGGGACATCTGCCTAGGGAAGAAGTCTCTTAGATGTTACAGTTACCCCACCGGAGTACTGAACAGGCTCGCTGGCAGTGGGTTCTGACTCTGATATCTCTTTTAAAAATCCTCATCTATACTTGTCTGTGTGAACAATGTACCTATGTAAATGTTAAAGAGAGGTCATGTGTGGGTTAAATAAAATTTAAGGAAACTGTTTGTAATAGCCAGTTGATAATCATCTTTAGATTCTCTAAATCATAATCCATATAATAATAATCCAATGCAACGTGGGCAGTACGTGCCTTAGCTTACCATGATTTTCTTTGCATGTCCGTCGTTATCATTACCACCCTTTGCAATCATTTTTTTGGGCTGTTTCCAGTTTTCATCATCGCCAGCGGGAGAAAGATTGATGAAGTTTTTAATTTTCTTCGAATTAATTGTATGATCTCTGTTAATTCACTATCTCATCTTTTTCCTAGTCTCCATGATGCTCAATCGGCATGAACCGTCAGAGTATGGGTAGTTATTAGCCACGCCTGAGTTTTTAGCCTGCAAAGAGATGTTTATTCAAGCCGGGTGGCATTCTTTCTTGACCAATTTACAATGCCACGATGATGCTGTCTCCCTGCAATTCGCCTTAGGTTTTGATGGACACACAGCTAAGGTCGGGTCATTGGAGTTTCAAGTTACGGAGGATTCAGTTGCACAGGCTACAGGACATCCATGCACAGGGGATCGTTGGTTTAAGAATTTCCGGTTTCCACACAAAGAATACGACTGTGTCTTTAAACCCAAATTTTTGGCTGTGAAAGGAGAAAAAGGCTTCTCAAACCTTTGGGTCAGAGAAGAATTTCTCAATTCCTTAGTGATCATCACCAAGCTCATTACGTGTGAAGGTCGATTCTCCACCTTCAAAGCCTGTCACTTTCGTCTGCTTGCTCACTTTGAGTTCGGTAAGATCCTTAACTTTCCATTTTATTTTTGGAAGAGCTTGGGTAATATGTCCTCAGAAGTTAGGAAAAACACATAGAATCCTACTCATAGCCTATACCATCATGGGCTTATCAAGATGCTTATTTTAGCTGAGTTAAAAAAGAGGGATCATGTATGGGAGCAATTTATATTTGAGTTGTCCAATTCCCATCTCAAATCACCCCTGGGTAATGATCTATGTGAGCCTTGTAGCCCTGATCTTGTTGACAAAGTTTCCTCTGTAAATGTTTCTGAGCATCAAGCTAGTCATATTCAGGAACCAACAGTCAAGAGCTGTAAGAAGGCTAGACCATCCCATACTAAGAAGTCTCGAGGGTCTAAAGGGCGGTGTGTAAACTCTCAGTCTGGGGGGGGGAAAGGTCAGTCTGATAATGGAAATTTGCTTGCTCCATCAAATCATAGATTTACTTGTAGTATGGATGTTCAAGAGAAGAAGATGGATTCCAAAGGTAAGGCACATGTACATGTCTAGTTGTCCTCATCCACTTCTTCTTCTGCCCATGATAATTTTGATTCACATGGCTCTCATCATCATTCCTCCATACCGAGTCCTATCAATGAGCCTTCATTGCTAGCATCACCTTCAAAATCTGGTCTGAAGTCTACTAAATCCCACCGATCAGATGTTTCAGCTCAGGGAATTGAATACTTTCGACAGAGAAACTTTAAGTTGACTAAAAAATTACAAGAGTATGTTAGGCTAGACCGATTTATCAAACAGGAAAATGCAATTTTGAAAGCTAAGGTAGCATCTTTACAAACCTTAGTTGATGACATTACTGGGTCTAATCATAGTCTCAGGAAGCAGTTAAAGAATAAGGACAAACAGTTTGAAAAATTGATTAGTGTACAACAGCAACCAGCTCCATCTCCTCCTCAAGTACAAGTCATGTTTAATACTTCAGCCTCACTTTCTAGAGTTTAATCCAAATATTGGTCATCTATTTTGAGTTTCATTTTTGTATGTCTGAACTTTCTTGCATTGGGACATGCAAGGTCTCCAGTCTGGGGGAGATGATGGCCTCCTATTTTTCCTTGTTCAGCACTATATTTTCTAGTTCAAGGTTCCATGGAATCAAGTAATATTCAGCTTTATTTAGTTATGTTTTGTGCTTGGATATGCCTTTTCAAGAGCAACATTGCAAGGTGCTCTAGCAGGTGAATTTTTGATATTTTTCATTGTTTATTTATTATTTTGTTTGGTTTTTATTTATATAATGAAACTTTTAGTTTTTATTTAAAAATTGGTCAATTGATAAGTCTTTATTTTTCATGTAGTGGTCCTTTTGGTTGTTCGACCCAATGCTTGTCCCGACGCTTAAAGAATATATGTTGACTGAACTAGAGATTTGGGGGATATTGTTGCCAAAGGATATGTCTCGCTTGGGTTTCAAGTCATTTCGAGGATGCATGTGCAGTTATCTGGTGTTTTTTTGTAGCCGTCATTTGCTCAGGAGGTTATTTCCCTTAATCTTCAGCCGTGTATGGATTCCAGGAAATCCGAATCCAATCTTTTGGTTTATGTATGCATTATTGATCGGGATAGATGTAGATTTGTTGGGCTGAGGTCAATCCTTGCTCAAAGGTTGATTCATTTTGTGATTCAAGTATAAAATGTGACTTTGAAACCCTAAGTGGGGGATAGAGAGAAGACACTATAAACTCTAGTTTTTATTAATTGATCAACAGTTGTGTTTATCTTCTTAAAGTTTTAAATCCAGACTTGTAGGTGTTGAAGGAAGGGCCCACCTTCAACTCTGATCATCTGTGTATATTGTTGTTTTACTGCTGTAGGTAAAGTTATACTACATATTTTGAGATTGTTTTCATAGATGTATGCCAATAGTTTTAATAACTGATGATTTGGGAATTAAATACACGCTTTAAGCTAGTCGATGTCATTGAATGTGTGTGTTAAGTTTGATTGCATTATTCAACATCTTTGGATAGGATAATTACTTTCAGGTTTTGTCTATAGGTTCAGGATTTGATTTAGTAGAATAGAGATTTGAAGAATAGCGAGAATGGAAAGCTAGGTTGGATTTTGATTTCCAGATTTATTTCATGTTCAGAACTAATCTTGGCTATTGAATAGTTCAATTTATTGTCCAAGATCCTGTTAAGTCATAGAGTGTTTCAAAGACTTGTTGATTTGCAGTATTTATTGAATGTATGGTGATTTTAGAAGTATATGTAGAGATTTTAGTTTAAAGAGTTTATAGGGTTTTCTAGATAGCGTTTCGAATTGGCTATATAGGGATTGGAGTTATGTTTTTGTTTATTTCATGATATTGAACGAAATTAAAAAGAAGTATCACAACTCATTAAGTATTTGACAGCGTTGTTTCCATGGTTTGAAGACAAGTTTTGCAGGATACGCAAATGAGAGTGAGTCTGTGTTGTCTGAATAGTTTCAATACATTTTTGTGAGCGTAGAACATAGGAAGAGTGTATTTGTTGTTAGCAGAAAGCCAGACTTCATTCTAGTAATTGTTTGTGAATTATTTAGGGTTAAGAAGGAACATCATAAGATTCTTTATGGGTGATGATTGTATCCTTAGATGTAATATTATAAATATATAAAACCATTAAGATTGATCCAGAGTATTCATTTTGTATGCAAGTTTGAAATTAGGGTTTTCCTTTAATAAATTATTTACTTGCTTGGTTGCTTGATTTAAAGAATAGGTCAACAATTAGCATAGTTTGAGATTGCTGTAGATTACATTGCATTCGACAAATTTGTAGATTGTAAGATAGGGATCAGCAAGCTGATTCCCTTTCCTTAGGTTAGACTCAACAAATTTTGGCATTGATTGTTCAATAGAGTAGTAGTTCCATAGTTTTACATTCTGTTTCCTTGTCTATGGGAAAATCAAAATTACCCTAGGCATGAGCTTGAAACCATTTTTCCCCGCACATATAGTGTAGTGACTCAAAGTTTACATGTCCTGGTTGACAATTAAATTGAAGGTAAATTAATTAGCAATAATTTTACCCAACAAGAATGTCTCAAAACTCATGTGATCCAGAGCTTCTTGCTCAACACAAATATAAGTACTCATGTTGTCTAGATCTTCTTTCTCAACAAAAATAATCAATTTACCCATGTGCTCCAAAGCTCCTCGATCAACACAAAAAATATCATCAACCATGTGCTTCATGGTCCACGCCCAACAAAAACAAACATATATATATCATATGCAATTGGCTTACGGCCAATATATCAAACAAATTATCATGTTCATATGAAGTTGGGTCTTTGATCCAATATATCAAAATAAAACATCAAGGTAACATCATAATCAATGGGGCTCATGCCCATAAGTGTAAGGTCCAAAATTCAGGATATTGCATCCCTCCCCGCTTAGAACAACAATGTCCCTAGTGTTCTAGGGACTTGGAATGAAATCACGAAACAAGAAGGGGTAAGCCTTTCTCATGGTGGATTCATTCCCCCAAGTAGCCTAATTGGCTTTGAAGTGCTTCCATTTCACTTTCAACTAGACTATGGTATGCTTCTTGAGCTGCACTTCTCTCTTGTCCAATATATGAATAAGTTCAAGGGAAAACTCCCCTTCAGGTTACACCTATAATAAGGACCAATCAATCACATGTTTAGTATCATAAAATATTTCTTTAATAATGATGCATGAAAAACATTATGGACTCTTATGTGCGCAGGTAACACTAGTTCATATGCTAATGGCCCTTTCTTGGCCAGTATTTCAAAGGGTCCACAAAATCTAGGTGCTAACTTACCACACCTTCCCAAGCTCAACGAGCTATCTTTTTCTTTAACTTTCAAGTAGACATGCTCTCCTATTTGATAATATTTATCTTTTCTTTTCTTATCCACATAGCTTTTCTAGCGGTCTTGTGTTTCTTTAAGGTTCACCTAAACCTTGGTAACCAATTGTTCCAAGTCCTTTAACAAATCAGGCCCTAGCACGAGCCAATCCACTAGGCTATCCCAAGTAACCGGTGTTCTACACTTCTGTCCATAGAGTACCTCAAAGGGGCGCATCATGGTAGAATTCTAGTAACCGTTGTTATACACAAACTTTACTAGATGCAGGTAGTCTTCCCACATGGTGGGGTTGTACATGACATGCATCCTAAGCATGTCATCAACAATATTCTTTACCCTTTTTGTCTTCCCATCTGTCTGCAGGTGATAAGAAGTACTAAAGTTCAACTGCGTATCTAATCCGGAGAATAAATATCCTCTAAAAGTTTCTGGTAAACTTAGTATCTCTATCTGAGATTATTTCCTTAGGTATCCTGTGCAATATAAATATCTCCTTCAACAATATATCGGCAATGTGTACTGCCTTGTAGGTCAACTTCACTGGAATGAAGTGTGCTGAGTTTGACAATTTGTTAACTACTACAAAGATATAATGATTTTGTCTCTTACTTTTCGGTAGAACGGTGATAAAATCCATACTAATGACCTCCCACTTCCATTCCAGAATGGTTAATGGTTGCAGTAATCTCGAAGGATGTTGATGCTCAGCTTTGATCAGCTCATATTCCTGACATTTCTCTATAAACTACGCAATGTTGGCTTTTAACTTAGGCCTTTAACTTAGGACACAAAATTATGAAGCTATTGTAATTTGTAACTTAAAAGTGAAATCGTGAATGAATACATGTGAATGATGTACTATATACTAGAATCTACTTTTCCCACCTAAAATTTTCATAACATACAAAATTGATATCCATTGTAGCGGTCTTCTGATCTGCACCTCATACTAATTTTTCGAGAAGTAGTTTCATATCATCTACAACTACTTCTGGTGGCTTCTCATATTCTTGAAGTCCAACAACATCAGCTTTGGTTAGAAATTCCTTTACTTCTTCTTCAGTCACATCATTGTAAATTTCAATAAGGTAAAACATAAGTGATATGCCTTCTGTTTAGAAAAGAAAGCATGGGTATATCATTTATTGCATAATCAATAGCAGAGCATGGATATATGTTTCATTACATTACATAATCAATAGCATTCTGGCATACCTGTCCACAGATTCATTCTTGTTTATCAAACTGACATTCTTGGAAACAAGCAATTCCCAAAAATAATTCAGTGTTTTACCCTGGCACTTATTTGTTAACTCACACATGAAATTGTTGAATTCCATTGGCTCCTGAAACAAAAATATAGTTAGGACTAAACAACCTCAACCACTACATATGCATGTATAGATCTAACTCCAGTGATAGGAAATTTTGTAGTCTAGAGTTAAGATCTACAAATGTATCATAGCTTTTCATTGAAAGATACAAAACTATAATAACTGGTAGAAAGTTGTTCAAACTTGTGCAAAATAGCCCCATCACTACGAAGACACCATCTAAATCCATTTTTTCTTAGTTATTTACTCAGTAGTTTCATATTCTTATAGGTCAGTATACTCTGAAAATGGAGGAGGCTTTTGAAAACATGTGAGGTGAACAAAGATAAGGCACAGGTATCAGATATGGAGAAAATAAATATTGTTTCCCAAGAGTATAATTCATGGAAAGTGGAGACAGGTTACTAAACGCTTGTAATGTGTGGACCATAATAAGTTAAAATGTGGACCTCCCTGTCCTTCCATCAAACAACTAAGCATGGAAAAGCAGCAGCAGAGGGAAAAGACATTACCAACACACCCACCTCTTATTGTACACAACCATTTCGTAGTGCAACAAAGAAATCCATTGATTTATGGTATGTGTTTCCTTTGTAAGAAGAATCCAACAGATCAGTGATCAGCTTTTTCATTTCTCTAATAGCCTTAGGAAACCATTCACCACTATCTCAGTGAGCTAGCATAGCCTCAAAATCTTGAACTGGTGTCAAGCTTCCAACTTGTTTGGTTTTCCTTGCTGCAATACTGTCGTAGGAGATGCCACTATACATATCATCTCTTGCATCTTTCCTTGCCATTTCTTCAGATAATGATGGTTTGTCCCTCCAAAATCTCCTGGAGGCCTTCTCTGTCTGTTGAAGAGAGAGAAAACAAGTTACTCATGGTGTGTTGTTCTTCAACACCTAGGACTTCAAATACATTTCCAAATAAATGAAAAAGGATTGTGAACTGGAACAAGAGAACCTTTACCTTTGGATTCACTTTCAATTGGAATTGGCTACAAAACTTATCAAGTTTATTTTCGGCAAACAACTCTGGGTCAGGCTCAATTATCCTCTTAACAACATTGTCAATCAGAAACACATTAGCATTTGATCTTCTTGACTTCATATGAAGAAAACTGTAGAACCGCTGGACAATTAAAAAACAAGTGAAATGAAAATATAACTAATGTATGCAAGAATACATACACACAAGTGCTATCTTTCTCTAGTTTTTCATCTAAACCTTGGGATTCACAGTAAAGACAGATTATGATTATAATGTATAGCATCAAAAACCTAGAATATCCCATGACACACCCTAGAAAAACCTCAATGTTTTTTAATGGCTGTGGATATGGAATTTTCACTAAATAAGGGGGCAACCCATAGTGGGTAACAATGTGCCAAAATGTGCCTTCATCACCAAGTCTACCAGAAGCCTTTATCCTTTTTCCTTTAACCTTAAGTCGTTAGACAGAAGCCAAGTCCAACAATTTATTTTAATTTTGATTTATCAACGGACCACCTAGTTCGGTCAAGGCGATCTTAAATATATAATGAAACATAGAGAAGATGGTTAAGATTAAGATACGATGGATTACAATATATAATGAAACATAGGGAAGATTACAATTCATATGATGGATTAAGATATCAAGAACCTCAAAATTTCAAGAAAAATTCTGAGAGTTAATCATTTCATTCTATTTCATAAGATCATATAGGATATGTCAGGATTTAACCCTACAGAAATGATCATAAATGAATCTTTTGCAATGGGCATTTACAAGGCAACAAACACATGAAGTTAAAACAATAGTAGAACACCTCAAACAACCACATAAACTTCAGCCTTCTGACCTTCAGCTGGACAGCTCTATAATCAAAACCAATGATTTCGCCCCATTTACCATCATAAACTCCACAAAGTTTTAAATCGCAAGTGGCTATGAACATCAAAATACATGTACATGTAGATCTACATAGAAAATTATAGACATCTACCGGTACATTCATTATTGTACCCATACATATTGCCCCAACTCACTTCAAGTTTCCAAATTTCTCAATTTTTATTGGCAGTACTCTTTATGAGCCTCTCATGGAGAACATAAGACGTAAAATATTTTCCTTATTTTAATATTTGGTCAACAATTATTTTAATTCTTTGAAGCATCAATTTCAAAAACAAATTGCAGATCTATATTCACTCATAAGAATACACAGATTGAAAAAAAATGCTCAAAACAGAGATCATACAATCAAAATATTGCAGATCAGAAATTGGCTATTTTTAGGGTTTACTGTTACAGGCACGACTCTAATCTCAGTATTCCATAGTATATGACTTTTGACAAACTGCATAATAGATTGAAACTAGGCCAACACCAATTTAAAGAGTGCTTCTGAGACATAAATTTGACATATTATATGTTATATTTCTGAGCAATATTACATGAGTTACAAAGTTCTGCAATTGTACATTTTCAACCTGAAACCCCAAGAAAAATAGGGAATCATATTGGGTTTATCTTTGATTTTTGTATAAAACCCTAGGATAGCATATTCAAAAGACACAATGGAGAAATTTTCATATCTATGTGATAAATATGTTGTTTTTAATTATATAATAGGAAAAAATAGAGAAGTTGATGAATGGTTTGATTTAGAAAAGACTATGATTAACAATATGCAGGAAACATTTAGTTATGTGAAGAAAATTATTTCTGTTTTTCTTTGTTGAATATACTCTATGATTAATCTCCATATAAATAGGATTTAGGAAAGGAAAGGATGATCCCTCAACTTCTTTTTCATGAAGCTTGTCCTCTCTATAATGCAAAATGTAATAGATGGGTAGGAAGCCATTGAAGGAAATCATCAGAAGATGGTGAAAATAGTCTTCTGTTTGAGAACTGGAAACAAAAACTTAGTGCAATGGCACGGGTTCCTTCAGCAGTCTACACCAATTGCTCACCTAGCCTCGCTAACTCACCTTCCACAACTTGTGATCTACCCTCCATGTATTTTATGCTTGGTTCATGTCATGCTCAGTTATTTTGTAACTAGAATCCCCTTCAAAACTTTATTAGAGCCTCAGTTTGGGACCACATGCTCAGCTTTATGGAAAGAGACTGAAAGATAGGGCCACTAATTTTAGGCAACAAGCTAAAGTGGTAGAGAATAGAAACACCAAAGGTGTGGAGACTTGGAGGCATCTGGTTGAGAACTGGCAACAAAACCTCCAAGTATTAAATCCAGGCCCTAGGCTCAGATCAAACCTTGGAAAGGCTGTGACCATGAAATCAAAGCTATGACGTGCCCATCAACAAGCAGAGATTAAAAAGGAGTTTGGTCTTCATTACAAACACATTTTTCAATCCCAAATAATATTCAACGTAGGATAACCATGCAGATTTGCATCAACATGGTCCTCTGTTTATTAACAGAGACTCAAAACATGTGCAACCAACCTATCTCATTAGAAGTGGTGTCCATTATGATCCAGAACTAATCACTAATTAGAGGCCAATCAACCTCGTTAATGTCTTTCATAAGATTCTAGACAAAGCCCTAGAACAGCAGGTCAAATCTACATAGCCCTAAATGAGTAAGCCTGGAAAATCTGCATTTATCATATCCAATCATATCCAATCTTAATCATGTTTTCTTCCACTTTTCTTTATGAAGGTATTTATCTTTACTTGGCCAAAGCAAAGTAGTTTTATATCTGTCTCTTTGTTAAAACATTTCATTTTCATTGGCAGGAGCCTGTATTACAACTTCTTGAAACCATAGTTGTAGATGGAAGGGCTAGAGAGTTGGCATTATCAGCTTTAAGGCCGGTCCAGAATTTGGAGGAGTGTTTCACTGTGAATTATTCTGATATTGGATCAGAGGAATTAAAGAGGAACATAGAATTTACTTCACAAGGTAATGACCTGTCTTGCATCGAACATGAATTTTTATCACAGCTGGAAAATATCATTCTAGATATACTCTCTTAGCTTCAAACATTATGCAAAGAGCATAGTGTGAAGGAAAGGGGTTGGTCATTCTTAAGGCATAGTGCATGGCTGTCTTTAATTTTATCATTGCTCCAGGAAGGTCTATGGAAAGTGTCTCTGAGAAAGATCCTAGTTTCAAGAGAGGACACATTTTGGATAGAGAAGACATCTAAAGATACTTCATTACTCACACTTTGTGAGCAGTTAGTTTTTTGTGTATTGAAGGATGGGCAATCAAGCGTTTTGCTGAAAATATTGACATCCCTTTTGAGCATGCATATCGAGGCACTACGAAAAGCTGTGCTTTTTGTTCTTGATGGAAAAGAATGTGAAGATGATGCACTATTTTCACTAAATTTGCTGCTTCAAGCAGGTTATGACAAGTCAAAGCAGGAAGAGCTGTTGGGGAAGCTAGGAGCTAGCTTTAAGTTTATAGAGTCTGTACTTGGAACTCTGACAAATTTTAGAGGAATTGTGAGAAAAGAAAACATAGGGAACTTGAACAAAATTTTTCTGAGCTCCTCGTTGCATGGTTTCCCATCACATGTTCATCCAGGGAGTGCAACTGTGGTCTCTTATACCCTCTCTGTTGAGGGATTTTTGTATACAATTGAGAAATTTTTCAGAGCAAGAGATGCATTAGGGGGAATTGAGGTTGATGCAGAAGTTTTCAATAGTTTGCTTGAGGTCATAATGACCATAAAGTTTGATAGGCTATTTGACGGTATACATGATAAATGTTGAATCTTGTTCAATAATTTGATTCCCTCTATAGAAGAGAGATGTATGTATAGTGATCTATTTTTGCTGAAGAACATGGAAATCCTGGTAAAAGAAATGAACTCAAGCAAGGAGGTTAACTTATCTATTAAAGAGCATCTACTTACAAGTGCAACTGATATGGTGGAATGCCTAAGAACAGATCCTAGTAAAGTCATTTTGCTTAAGTTTTATTTGGGGAACACTGAGGACTCATTGATGTTGAACCAATCCAACAAGGTTCGGGAATTTCTTGGAGGCAATGGTAACTTTTTGCCTTTAATTGATACTTTGGATGGATTCCATAATGAGTTAGTGAATACGAAGGTGCTACAGCTGTTTGTTAATCTTTTAACAGGTGATCCGAGTTATATTAACTTGAAACACACCTTGCAAGAAAAGTTCTTATTGATGGATTCATCTACTTTGGATTCATGGCTGGAAAAAATGCGGCTAGGATATACTACTCAATCAGCTGTAGGTAATTTTCCAACAAGAGTCTCTAATTCAGTAAAAGATTCGGCTATTGCTTTCATCAATGCTCTGGTGTCACCTTCATCTGATTCAAAAACCAAGAGAACTTTGTGATCACATTCTTGATGCATTGCTTGTGGGTCTAGAGAAGGCATTCCTATCATTTGATGTTCCTACTACGAAAGCATACTTCAATTTGGTAGTTCAGTTGGCAAATGGTGAGTCCACAATAAAGCCTATTATCAAGAGGGCAATTGATATGGTGGTCAAGTTGTTTGCCGATGAAACCCATCTGGAGGGTTTGAAGTTTGTCTTGGGTTTTCTGGTTTCTGCACTGGGTTCGTATGGTGATAACAAGCATGTTTTTGAAAAATTAACAGAGAATCCTTGGTCAAACACTAGTTCTAAGGTGACAAAGTAACAATCTTAGATGCGAGGCAACGTATTGGATAGCCAGCTGTTGCACCTGTGTCAACAGACAAGTCTAATGTGAAGCCTCTTTCCAGGAATTCAGTTTGATTTGAACTAGTTCATCTTGTTTTCAACTCTGCAAATGAGAACTATTTGGCTGTAGCTGGGTATGAGGAATGCCAATTTCTCACTGTCAATTCTCGAGATGAAATAATAGACTGTCTTGCAATTGAGCTTGCTTTCCAAGGTGCTTACATTTGACAAATAGCATGGCTTCCTGGTTCTCAGGTTCAACTTATGTCCATGTATTTTGGGTAACAAATGAACAAGGCTATGAACCTTGGTTGGATTACTTAGGGTGCCATCAAGCATATTGAATGCTCACTATATGAAATTTTTTAAATGATGCAGGACTTACCATCTACATAAACAATGCATCACTTTCTAGCCACATATGATTAGTTGATTAAAATTGCACTGCATTTTGATATAGACATATGTCTATATCTAGGTGTATCTATGTGTTGATTGTCCATATCTTGCAGGCACATGGGAAACTTTTGTGAAAGGTTAAAGGTTAAATTTTACAGAGGACGGACTGATTCAATTCTTGATGCTAGCAATAAGGGCTTGGATACATCACAATATTAAGATGCATGAAAAAGCAAGGAAAAATATTGACAAAAGGATTGTTGCATCAGATAAAGATTGTAACAAGCATTGTTACACATCCATGCCATGTCTCCCTTGTCATTTGTATCTTGATTGAGTACAAATCATCAAGGTTTGTCTCCAGTAATATGGCATTTGTCTCAATTTGAAAGAAGTTTCTATATTTAGATCAGATATGGCTATCGAGCTATCAGCCAGGATCACCATTTTTAGGAAAAATGTAGATAATCTTCAATTCAGAACCAAAGCCAATTGCTAGATCTCCTTACTTATGTAGACATGGAGCTCTTGTCAGGCCTATTTTTGGCTCCTAGATGTAACAATTTTGATGTACATGTAACTTGATTTATAATGTAATATATGTGGAATTTTCAAAACACAAGAACACAGTCGGCTATGTCATGTCTACTACAAAGAAATTCCACACAAAAAGCTAAAGAGTTATGGAATTTGAAGGCAGTCCTCCTTTCAAGTTTTATTTTCATACCTTCCAACTTATATGCTATGCTCCCCTTGCTATTCAGTTATAACTATAGAACTACCTTAAAATCACATGTTTTCAATTGGCTGACAAACAGGATCTAGGTTAACAATGGGTGGAATTTGCTGTAGAATGATCCTAGGAACAATCCCAACAAAGTCAAGGAAAGCATACAAAATACAGGTAAAAAAATCAATGTGGATTATTCTGATGCCTTTGTACTAATATAGGTAACACATTTACCAATGACCATACATTGTTTCATTAAGGAGAAATAACATTTTTTTCTAAGTACTCCTTACATGGTTAAGAGCCAATTATAAAAGGTAAAACCTAACCATTATGGGATTATATAGAAAAAATTATTTTTCTGCCTCTTTCTTTCCATTCTTGGTAATAAGAGATGCGTTTGGAGAGGTTAATTCAGACTAGATAATTATAATCA
>LPNX010392732.1:93461-111851 GCA_001517045.1 Pseudotsuga menziesii | reverse complement strand
TATTTTTATAGCAAAATTATCCTATTGCTATATATTTTCAATCTCTTCTTAGGAGGCAGGTACTAAGCAACTTTGTTGCTTATTCCACTTGTTTTAATTTCCAAATTAAAGTGGTTTAAATTTATATTTACTCAATTTTATAATTTTCCATAGAAAAATTGAATACTTTTATTTATTTTTATAAATATTATTTATTTGAATTTCATTTGGTTAAAAAAATTATTTATGAGACATTAATTCTTTATAGTATAACTTTATTTTAAACCACAAAGACGAAAGTTTAAAACACAAAATATAAAACTAAATGTTGTCTTTTGTTCATTTAAGAACCACAAAATAAGTGGTTTTCATATTTTATGTGCTTCTTTGACTTTTATATAAGTAATTGCACATTTTTTTATTTTCATGTTTTTATGAGGACAATGTATATTTTTATTTTAATATTTTTATGAGAAAAATAACTTGATGATTTGACAATTTCTATAATGTAGCTCACTCTTAATTGATCAAGGATGGGAATGTTTTTTCATATTTTTATAGCTTTTCATATACTTTTTCAATTTCTACATCCAATTAGTGTTTATTTACTTTCTGATTTCTATATTTACTAAGAAATTCAATGTGGATCCCACTTTATTATATAAATGAAAGGTTCTGTAAAACAAACACAACCACAAGTTAAATGGTTGGTCCGATAGGTGCAACCATCCACTTAGTTAAACAATGGCTAAACATCAAGCTAATTGGAAGATCTTATAATTATCGATTTATAATATAACATAAACATTAAACTAATTAATATAAACATAAAACAAATACTATTTATTAAAAAAGAAACTAATATAAAAAATAAAATAAAAAAACTAAAAGTAAATAAAAACTAATATGAAAAAACAAAGAACATAACAAAAAACAAAAAAGGTTATGAAGTATAAAAATTTAGTGAATTATATATTCATAAATAATTAAATAGTGAATTCTTAAATGAAGCCTATTTAAATCTTAATCAATATGTTTTTAACCATAGAAAGATAGGACTACCATGAAATGAATTTCTACACCAGGGTTAATCTTGTTGATCCTTCAACCAAGTCCAAAATGTAAGATAATATCTAAATTTCTATTGGTATAATAACTAGAATAGCCACCAAGTAAAGATAGGTGCAACCATCCACTTAGTTTTGTGGAGATGGCGGGTTGTTAATCAAAGGATAAATATTAAACTAATTACCAAATTCTTATAATTATCCATTTAATTAATACTAGCATAGATCCATATTAAAAAGGATATACCAAGCCCTGAAAGAGATTAAATCTCTCTAACTGCAAACCTCTTTTTTAGAGTGGAAATGTTGAGGAAATGTGAAGGGAATGTTTATGATTTTAATTTGTAGTCTTATATATGTGGTTCTAAGAAATATTTTAAATCTAAATTGAGCAGACATGTTATTTTTTATAATAATTTATTATTTTTTATATAGGAAACTTGTGATGAGCATGGAAGGAATTACACGTCTTCTCCTATTGGGATGTATAATGCGCTTCTTTTGTGCAATAAACATAAAATAAATACAATTCTAAAAAAATTGATATCAACTTAACTTAAGCTTATTTAAATCATAATCAATATACATTTAACCACACTATATATACACTTATTGATCCATGGAAGGAAATCCAAAATCTCAAATAATATCTAAACACCTATAGACATAATCATACATTCAAACTTTATTTTAAATAATTATATATTTTTAAGAGAAATTCAAAATTAACAATTTCATTGTAAATTAAATATATATATATATATATATATATATATATATATTATTGTTGTAAGTTCTATATGCTTTTTAATCTTTAAATTATTCTAATATGTTAATTTTTTTTTTATTTTAATATTTTTTTTATAAAAACACTAATTGAATAATTTAACAAATATTATAATGTATCTTATTATTTATTTAAAATTTATTTACTTTCTCATTTTTGTATTTAATTAATTGCACCGAGAGGCGCTCTACATCCCGGTATGAGGGAGATCTTGTAACGTTCGTCATGAGGATATCTTGTAACATTTGTCGATATTATGTCGACCAAAAATAATTTTTCCGAGTATGGGAGAGATGTTGTAACGTTTGTTACTAAAAAAATAATAAAAAATAAAAAATTCAATTATCCCGCAAAATAAATGGGGGACAAAAAAAAAACCTAATATGGGGGAGATGTTGTAATGTTCCTACCTAACAAAACAATAAAAAATAAAAAAAATTAATTATCTGCCAAAAAAATGGTCGGTCAAAAATACAACACAATATGGGGGAGATGTTGTAATGTTCCCACCTAACAAAATAATAAAAAATAAAAAATTGTATTGTCTACAAAAAAATGTTGCATTGCACATGGTTTTAAAACCATGTGCAAGGCCTCCTAAACAACCCATGGTTTTATTCTACATGGTTTAGGAGGGCCTTGCAAATGGTTTTAAGACCATGTGCAACTAAACAATCCATGGTTTTAAGAGGGCCTCACACATGGTTTTAAAACCATGTATGCGGGAGATGTTGTAATGTTCGTTCTTAACAAAATAAAAAATAATAAAAAATATTGTCTGTCGGCCATAAATAATATTAAATATTAATAATAAAAATATTATATGTATAAAGAGTAAGCATAGTAATAATACTAATAACTATAAGCAATAAACAAAGGATCCATATGTTCTTATTATTACTAACACTAATACATAATATCAAAATTGCGACGGTTTTTCGTTTCTGTTCCCATGTTTTGTCGGCTCACTTGCGACAATAACGGTAGTGACGTTTCATGGAATTTATTGCGTGGATATATCAACGAACTTTATAAGTCATCGATATAGAGATGAAAATTGGTCACCACGTGTCTTCTATACGGTGGCCTTGGAATTGATTTTTTAGAATTCATTTTCTACGTTTCGTCACTCTATCGACACAGTTTTCGTCGCTATAACAACAAAAATATGGCCAAACACTGCTACATAATATCTAGTTTCCATGAAAAACTGTGGAAAATGTTCAACGATCATTTGTATCTCTATCGACGAATTCTAGAATTTAACCAAAAATTCTTCCACGCAGTCGTCACTCTATCGACCAATTTGTCAT
The DNA here is from genome assembly GCA_001517045.1 of Pseudotsuga menziesii. Taxonomy (NCBI): domain Eukaryota; kingdom Viridiplantae; phylum Streptophyta; class Pinopsida; order Pinales; family Pinaceae; genus Pseudotsuga; species Pseudotsuga menziesii. The sequence continues at coordinate 108,705 of LPNX010392732.1, read as the reverse complement.
ACCTAGAACGATATAGACATATGAATTTATGGTCCACATATGTGCCATGCAATAACTGAAATTTTATCATCACATTAATCAGAACGTGTAAAATAGTGCAACAAATAACCAGTGTTAATCATTTAAAGTGCCATTTAGCATATGATTTCCAGATCTGTGTATGTGATAGCATAGATATAAAATAGTAAATTAATGAAAATTTAGTGCCAAGCTAACCATAATGTTATTATCATTCACTAGATCCTTTATGTAAGCTATGAAATATAAAATCATCAAGTCCCTTACCATCACCCAGCTCTCAATAGCAATAATTAGTACTAATAAAATATAAAACAATACTGAGTAAAATAATGTCAGAATTATATCACTGTGCATTCAGAGATGCAAGGTTCCAGATCTCAGTAAAAAGTCAGACTTACATTTACCTAGAAAACTAATGAAATAATTAATAAGATATATTTATTCAAAATACACCATCATCTAAATAGTTTGAAATACTAACTTGTTTTCTGTTCTGAGTGTGCAGAGAAGGTAGCTACGACATACGAGGTCTGCAATACATATTGCATACCTGTGTTTGATAAAGAAGAGGGCTCGAATTGTGGGAGCAACAGGTCTACGTTTTTAGAGTTTTACACATAATTTTCTTTTTAGGGATTTATTTTTTGATAAAATAAAAGTTACAAAAACACATAAAAATTAAGTCTAAAACCTAAGAGAAAAAAAAATAACCTAAGAATAATATTTACAAGTATACAAATCAGAAAATTTAGTTTTGAAAGATAGATGAACAATTAGGGTTTAAAAAATTAAAATTTGTTAACCTAGGGTTTCATCATGCCAAAATTATAGGAAGAAGGGCCGAAAAAATCCTTATTTGTTCTACGTGATTTTTCTTCTATTTTTCTATGTTTCTAAGAAGCATTTGTATTTTATGTAGAAGGTTTTGTCCTACTTTTGATGATAGTCTAAAAGTAGTTATTTACTATTGGTTGTATCTCTTGTATCTTAATAGAATGAAATAGAATTTAAGGATAAAGACAAACACATTAAGGATAAAGAACACATCAAAACCCTTACCTTATCATTGTCCTTTCGCTAGATCCATTTGTCCATACAACTTGATAAGATTTGTCCACCAGATGCATTTCCATCACCAAGACCTACATAAATCATGAAAGACAGAATTTTTATATGAGTAAATAATATATAAGCAAATAAATAGTCATTTAAATCCTACTACAAAGTCCTATAGAAATCAATGAACCATGACATGTTAAATTCTTAATTTTTTTTTTTTAAATAGACATGCATTTAAAAATTTACAACCATCTTTAATACATAGTAATAAAAGAGTATTTATACCTTATTGAGATCCTCTATGTTTCGAGAACAGTTTTATATTCCCTATTGAACAGGGCCAAACACGTGAAGGTGGAAGCTCATATGGCCCCTCCCCCTCTCACATCCCTCTCACTTCCCCATACCCAATAAATGATGTTGTTTACATAGAAAACATTTGAACATTCATGCATAACTAGGCTAGTCATCAAAACATATAAACATAAAAACATTGAAGCATAATGAGGTAATTCATATAAACATTGCTTTAGACTAACAACATTGATATACATCCAAATATAAGTCATGAATTTATACATCTACTTTTTCTTTGATTTCTATTTTTTGCATTGAAATAACTGACGATAATCGGGATATTTTCATCATCATTTGGTGGATTATCTACAAAGCCATGTCCTGCTAGTGTTTGTGTTTCCATTCCCTCATATATCATGCTTCTTGTACGTCATTGACTAGGGAGTGGAGGCAGTTCTGAAGGGGCGTGAATTGCAACAACGAAAATGGACATATCGATATGCTGAAATATTATTGAAATTAATAGTTCATCATTTTGATTAAAATTACAATATTTCTCTTTACCTGTCTGTGTATATGTGACAGCTGGTGTGTTAATTGTTTCTCTACTTGCTAATTCCTCTTGTGGTTCACCCTCCTGACCTTCACGGTCTTCGATCGAAAGAAGAAAATTTATAAGTATACGTCAGGAAATAAATATCTATAATCACAGTAGATATTTCTATTTCCAAAGAAAACATACCAGAATGGCCACTCTGCTCCCCACTATCATGGGACATGCACACCCCCAACATCAGCTGGTACGTGTGGAGTACCACTGGATTCAATGCTGCGGTTGCACTGTTGCTTAAAAGAAAACACAAATATTTAGTTATGGGTGATATAATAAAAAATGAATAGACTTTAATAGTATACTACAATGATTCCCTTATTCATTTTATTTACCTACATCTGTGTCATTGGGGAGATTGGAGTCTTCCCCAATATTTTCCGATATTCAATGACACTTTTAAAACCATACTTGAAACCAAGCTTTAGGTCTTTCTCGGTGGTATCATCTTGGAATTTATTTCCTTGCAATGCATAACACATATAAAATTCCCTCTATCAAAAACAGATATTTGTTTGCTACTTTGAAATAAATATTCCCCACATTTAATCATTTAATTCTTACGATTTAGGCTCTTAGTTTTCTTTAGCCACCCTGGCCCAGTCTATGTTTCCTGTGCTTTTCCACTCTAGCCTTGGTTTCTTTGGAAGTGTCCGGTAGCCTATATATGAAAATTTTGAAAAATGTTAGATATTAGAATTCTTTCTTAAAAAAAAAAAGAAGAAAATAAATGAGCATATTTCACTAAAAAGATGATATGTGTTGTACCTTTCTTTTCCAAGCCGTGGTTTTTTTCCTTGTCTTTTTAGCAAGTTCTCCTTTGCATCCTGTATGAGTGCATTCCACTCTTTCTTCGGAACCATGGGAGGGCGCTCATGCTTGAGGTCAAGTTGCAATTTATCCCTATATTCTGCCCTGGTATATTTTAAATTCTCGTCGGCTAACTTTGAAACCAATTTCTTGTTGAATGTATTGCTGAACAAGTTTACCATGTGGTCTATCAATACATATCTCTTTGCGCTATCTTGGCTATTCCACCGTGTGTGAATGGTGGGGGAAAACAACTCCAATGCTTTGTCATTTAAATTCCTGTAGAAACATGTAATCCATTAATTTATAATAATTTCAGCATATGTCCATTTCAATTTCATGATTAAAATGAATAAATTAATTAATAAATACCTGCAATCTTTTGAATCTTGATCGAAACACAAGCATCATCCACCAGAAAGGTTAGATCTAGTGATCTGGTGCTTTTAACTCATGCTGCTCCAGGAAAAATTTCTTGGTCATCTACAGTAGGTTCATCTCTGGAGTCATGTGGAGTCCTAGGCTCCGTGTCATCATGCTCCGGCATGTCATGCGGATCAAAATTGGTTCCCTCATAAATGGATTCGAGGCCAACTGGAGGAGTGTCAAAAATCCTCATTGGTGCATTGCTTTGTTGGCGTTCTTGCTGCATTGGTGCATGACTTCTACCTATACATGTCTCGACAATTTCTCTAGTCATAGGTTGTAAAAAATCCTACAAATGAAAAAAATTACTTTATCAGAGCAGTCGGAAAAATAGAAAACATAATATCAGATATGAAATCATGTCATATCTTAAAAAAATATGTGAAGATGCCACTTACCTGATAAGATTTTATTTGTTCTTTCTGCTCTTCAATCCTTGCCCAGATCTCCTGTGGCATGGGCCTTATTCAAGCCAAGGAGATCATCTCTATGTTTTCCTTTTTCAGGGCCTTCTTTATAGTATCCATAGGGTCAATGGAATAGTAAATTTCATCCTCAAGCTCCTCATCACCCAGATGAAGTGCACTGGACTAAATTCATCATACAATAAAATTAAGAAAAATATTTTTAACATCATTCAAACATTGTTATTGTAATGAAATTCAGTTACTATTAATAAATAACACTTACCTGATGCGGTGTTGTGGCTGGTGACTTCCCATGGTCACCCCCTACCGATATAATTCTAGTGGGTGATTGTGCATGGTCACCCTAGACCATGGAAGCAGCAGGTGCATTTCCATGGTCCCCACCCTGACACGATAAATCAATTAATAATTCACCATAAGAAAAGAAAAATGCGAATGTAAACAGTGGAAATCAAATGCGAATAGAAAAAATCAAAACATTTAGTTATTATATTTAACACTTACTCGAAGGGGCACATAGCGTGACCTTCCATGGTCACCGTGGACCATGGAAGTAGTAGGTGCCTTTCCACCGGTGCCACCCTGACACAATAAATCAATAAATAAATGTTATGAAAATAATTGTAACATAATAAAAAATGAGATATTGCAATAATATTTATTTTTACCTCAGAAGTAGAGGACACGTGTTCTGTTCCATGACGAACATAGGCATGAGACCCCTGCCACAATGTAATAAGCATGTTGTCACATGGAAATGTTTTGGGGTCAGAGTTTCTAGTTATTGTAGTCATATTTAGTTACTATATTTAGTTGAGTCAATAATTGTAACATCAACAAAAATGAGATATTGCAATAATATTTACTTTTACCTCCGATGGAGAAGATACATGTTCTACTCCATGGTGATGAGCAGACCACTGCCATAGTGTAATACGCATGTTATCATATGGAAATATTCATAATAAGCACACAAAAAGTGAATGGTGACAGTGGAAATTGAATGTTAACAGAAAAAAATCTCAACATTTAGTTATTATATTTAACACTTACCTGATGGGGCACAGAGTGTGACCATCCACAGTCACCCTGGACCATGGAAGTCGAGGACACATGTTTCGTTGCATGACGATCATGGGCAGACCCCCGTCACAGTGTAATAAGCATGAAAAAAGCAAATGGTAACAATAAAAATTGAATGTTAACAGAAAAAATATCAACATTTAGTTATTATATTTAACACTCACTTGATGGGGCATAGAGTGTGACCTTCCACGGTCACCCTAGACCATGGAAGTAGAGGACACATGTTATGTTGCATGACGACCATCGACAAACCCCTGCCATAGTGTAATAAGCACAAAAAAAGTGAATGGTAACAGTCGAAATTGAATGTTAACAGAAAAAATATCAACATTTAGTTATTATATTTAACACATACCTGATGGGGCACAGAGTGTGACCTTCCACGGTCACCCTGGACCATGGAAGTATAGGACATGTGTTTTGTTGCATGAGGACCATGGGAATATCCCTACCACAGGGTGAATCCGCGGACCTGGGTAACACTTTTTGGCAAGCGCATTTCGGCAAAAATAGAAAAACGCACCTCAGTCGAGGGCTTGTTAAGCCCTCGACCGAGGTCTTAATATCTCGACCGAGGTTTTATCAAGCCCTCGAACAAGGTATCTACATACCTCGGTCGAGGTATTTAAATACCTCGACCGAGGTATTGCGGGCTTTAAAAACCCTCGGTCAAGGTATTTAAATACCTCGACCGAGGTATTTAGATACCTCGGTCGAGGTTCATACCTCGGTCGAGGGCTTAAAAAAACAGACTTAGCCCACATTCAAACAAATGGAAAATTTCCTATGCCTTGCAGAGGTGTAAACCCTGCCATTCCTAGCACATAACTGAGCAGAGTTGATACCGATAGATTCACCAACAAATCTTCTATCCATTGAGGTATCGTACACGCATTTTGGCATTCATATGATATTTATTTTTTAATTACTTCTAAAACTTATACTTAGAAAACCACACTGCAACTTCGAAGCAGCTCAAAGAAAAATCCGCAGAGTTAAAAATACACAGCCAAAAAATTCTTTAAAATGCACACATCACATATTGACGTGTCCTCTTCAAAAGGGTATCTTTGGTTTTTCAATTTTTGAAAAAATAGAAAAAATTTCTTTACATGGACAAATATGTGTTTAAAACGATGCTGAAATCGAATGTGGTCACTTTCGAAAAATAATAAATAATTGTATAATGCGAAAAAAATTAACAAAAAAATATGCACATCACACTGCATTTTATGTAGATCATGCTCATATATATATATATTTTTAAATTATTAATGCAATATTGAATTACTCTATGTGGACAGGAGCCACTTATTAGCTTCTTCAAATTTTTAAGGTCACACAGCTCATTAAATGCAAAAATTCACACATTAAATGACATCGGAATATTTTTTAAAAAATATCACTATGAAGCCAACATAATATTCTACAATTTGTTTTTTTACTGCAAGTCAAAATTCACATGGAATATATGCGTTTTGAGGGCTTCTATCTAGCACATGAGTAAAAAATCAGGTTTTCATCGCCAAATTTGGCCAAAAAGTGTTACCCATCTTCATGGAATCACCCCACAGTGGAATAAGCATGTTGTCACTTGCCAATATTCTAGGGTTGGAGTTTCTAGTTATTGTAGTCATATTTAGTTGAGTCAATAATTGTAACATAAACAAAAATGAGATACTGCAATAATATTTACTTTTACCTCGGAAGGAGGAGATACATGTTCTGCTCCATGGGGATGAGTAGACCCCTGCCACAATGTAATAGCCATGTTATCATATGGAAATATTCACAATAAGCACATAAAAAGTGAATGGTAACAGTGAAAATTGAATGTTAATTGAAAAAATCAAAACATTTTGTTATTGATGTCATATTTATTTACTATATTTAACATTTACCTCATGAGGCATAGATTGTGACCTTCCACGGTCACCCTGGACAATGGAAGCAGCATGTGGCTTTCCACTACTACAACCTTGACAAAATAAATCAATCAATAAAAGCTGAGTCAATAATTGTAACATAAAAAAAATATTGAGATAAGCATAACAGTGTAATAAGCATGTTATCACATGGAAATATTCATAATATGCATGAAAAAAGTGAATGTCAACGGTGGAAATGGAATGTTAACAAAAAAATCAAAACATTTAGTTATTTTAGTCATGTTTAGTTACTATATTTATCATTTACCTAATGAGGCATAGCGTGTGACCTTCCATGGTTACCTTGGACCATGGAATCCACCTCTATTCGATTTAAGTTGTAATCGATCAACAACTCTTCACCTGGAAGTATTGTTTTTGTTGCACATACAAATATACAATGTTCTTCATGTCCCTCAAATCCACAATTTGGTTGCTTAGTTGTTGTCACAGGCAATGTACTATATAAAAATCCAACAATGTTGTTGATTTAAGTTGATTTAAGTTGATTTAATGTTGATTTAAGTTGTTGTCAGACGCGTTTGGTCTCCCACCAATATACATAGTTGCTCCTTTGTTTTTATTGTGTTCTGCTAGTTGTATATAATTTGCGGAAACTTCGTATCTCCTCATGCATCAAGTATATTGGACCAAGATCAACCAGTTATTGTATCTATATAATGGTCTGACATACTCCATCAATTCAGTTACAGTGCCATAGCCGACCTTTATGCCATCCATGGAAAATAGCCCCAATCCATATAAGGATGAAGGAGGAATGCGATACATCCTCCCATTAATGAAGAAATATGTGTCCACTTAAGGTAGCTTATTAGGTACACATCATTGCACTAGATGTCTATACATCAAGGGAAACTCAATGTCACCTATGCTCTCAGCATCATAATTACACGACCCTCCGTTGGCAATAAAATATTGCATGCGTCTATGAAATATTTTCGTTACCTTTTCAGATCTAGTTGATATAGAACTGGTAGAGCTAGTACAAGACATATCACTTTCAACCTCTCCTAGTATATCTTCACCATCACTTGAGGAAGATAGATCTGATAGATACCTATTTGGTGGTACCTACAATCGATAAAACAAGAATATAAACTACCAAGCAGATATAATTTACCGTGCAAATATATTTACTTGTAATGTTTTAATATCAAAAGTTTTTTCTTCCCAAAAAATTTACCAAAAGCTATTTTTCTCTCAAAGGTGTAATTTCTTTTAGAGTTATTTATATTTGAATTATTTTTAAGTATAAGGCACAATCTGATTTGGTTTGGAATTTGTTCACAACATGGATATAGAAGTGTGTTTCTTGGGCCACTTGACTAGTTAATGCATGCAAAGAGATATGGGGTTCCCCCTCATATAGATTATGTTGGGGTTTCAATTTGGAACGGGCGGTGGTCATATAGCTTCATTCATGGATTTCCCACTGAAACTCAATGACTTTAGTCTAACACTCCCTCTTCCACAATGGTTTTATATGCAAGTTTCCTCGTGCAAGGTACTCCTTCTCTAACTATGTGCCTGATTTTTTTAAAATAGGATAACATTGTGAAATGTCACAAAATTTAGACCAATTATAGTTAGTCTTGCGAACTGGTGACATTTGGTGAATTGATGATTGTGGAAAGACATATCCTAGAGATGTTCATTAATGACAAAAGAACTTTTGATGGGCATAGGCATGTATGATAAAGTTGGAAAAAAACTAAGTGGCGAAAAATTGTCCTAAAGCAATAGTCTTATGAAATATCTATCCAATCAAGGAAGCGGTTCTCAGAACAATTCTTTGAGGAAGAAGATACAGGCCTCCCAAATGAAGTTCTTTTTGGTCAAATTAGACAAGTTTCTCTAGGAGAATGCTCGCCATAATTTGTGGGTTGAAATAAATGTCTGCACCATATGGATGTGTTGTCTACCTGACCATGTTCTTACTTTGAACTGAAAGTACCTGAGGCAGAAATTATGGATCTACCAAAATAGGATCTTAAGATGCTTTTACATCATACTTCAGTAAAATTCCCGTCAAGGAGAGAGAATGTAGTTCCAGAGGATGAAAATGGTCTTAATGGATTCATTTGGTTTTCCTCCATCCATTGGATGTCTTACACTCCAAGTTTGATGAAAATTTGAAATCACCTTTGAGACATAGGATTTAAAGAAATTGACTAAGTGTCAAATCACAAGGTTGAAGAGGCATTTGGAAATGCTCGCGAAAGCCTATCTCAGTGATGATAAATTCATCAGAAGGTATAGGCATGGTCTTTAATGAACTGGCTATCCATCCATGTTCTTATTTTTTCTTATGGTCACAACATGAGAAAAATATCATCTTGCCAAAAGAGGTAAAACAATTATCTTGCATATCCAAAAATATGAAAAATTGATTGTGTTGAAAACAGGAGGTTGAGAGCCCACTTGGAAATGCACCACAAATTCAGCTCTTTAACTGATAAATTCATCAGATGCTATGGGTCCATTCTTTGATGATCTGGGAATCCACTCATGATCTCAATTTCCCTCTCTGGGTGTTCACAAGTGTGAGATATGAGTCTGCCAAAATGCCTCTTGGCACAGTAATGACTAGGTCCTGAAAAAATTCACTAAGTGTTGAATTGAGCAGCTTGAAAGACCATTTTAAAGTGACTTCCAAAGACTGTGTGTTTGTCAATAATGTTTTAAGGTGACATGGTCTTATTCCTAGTTGAGGTGGATACCTAGCCATACCCCCAGTTTGTTTAAAGATGGTCAAGACGTGAAAAATATAAGTCTGCCAAAAGTTAGAAAATTATGCTTGCACAGTCTTGGTGAAATAAAAGAGTAAGCTACATGAAATTAATAAACATAAATTTATAAAGGGAATTCTGCATATGTTGAGAAGGATTTTAGGATAGTATTTCGCAATATATGATGTGATCGAAATTACACAGCATATATTTAAGAAAGAAATGCTCGCAAAGGGTTTAATGAAGACACACGCATGCTACAATATTCTTGATAACCTTCAAACTCTTTGAGATATGAAAAACAGAGGCAACTACACTAACTACCATGGTATATGCCAAACAGAGAAAAAAAGATATAAGTGTCATTGAAAAATAATACTTGTATCAAATGTGTCTTTAAAGAAGAAAGAGGTATGAGGGTCAATTTACTGGAGTCAATTCAAATTATAGCCCACGAGTCCCAGGGAACTATACATTGTTCCAATATCCAAACTAGTAAATGGGAAAAGATTGCAAAGTGTGTTGTAATTTAGGTAAAAGTGAGCATAAAAATAAAATAAAATTCTTATTTAAAGGAGAAATAGGTCTTAGGTTGATGTGTACATAGTCATTATAATTGTAGCTCCTATGGCACTCTACAAAATGTTTTAAACCCATAATAGAAAAAATCACAAAAACTTGAAAAGTGTGCCATAATCCATGTAAAACTAACAATCAAAGAAAAATTAAATGCGTCTTTAAAGGATAAAGAGTTCTCACATTCAAGTTTCAACAGAGTCAGTTCAATTTATAGCTCATAGAGGAATTTGGTCTAGAACGTTTAATAGAATAAGATTACACAAGCTTGCACTCTATAGACTGTTTCAGACATATAATAGAATAAAATAACAAAAGCTTGTAATTTGTGCCATAATCGAGGTAACACTAATTATTAAAGAAAAAATAAATGCTTCAAAGAAACATGTCTCAGGTTCAAAGTTTCGACAGAATCGGTTGAACCAGTTCATATTATAGCTCCCACATGACTCTGCACACTGTTCTAGACCATTAAATAGAATAAAATTACAAAATCTTGCAAATTGTGCCATGTTTCAAAAAATTATACAAGATCAAGATTGGCTTGTAGTGCTCAACCCATATGTATTTTCTCCGAATTTAAGGAGGATATTCATATGCTCCAATAATACAAAACCCTTACTAGATCCACCGATAATAGAAGCAATGGAAACACAACAAAAAAATTATAATTTCAGTATGACTGTACCAAATTTGTATTGGTTCAGAAATATGACGTATTTTTACCAAATTCCTACGCTTCTAGGGTTAATTGGCTTACAGAATTCATGGGGCCCTTTGTTATCCTCTAGACGGCGGCCGGATTTCCTCCCCTGGGAACACTGGTATCCTCTAGATTGCAGCCAGATTGCCTCCAATGGGACTGTCGGTATCCTCTGGACTGGTATCCCCTGCTCCTCCATGTACCACTCCTCTTCTCATAAAATTACAAGTGCTATGGATGTTGCTAATGAGCTAGTGCGCGGGAGTGAACTTTTTTGTTGTTGTTTTTCTAATGAGCTAGTGCGCAAGTGTTTTTGAATTCTACATTTTTTTGTTTATTTGAATATTTTATATTTTGTGTTTTGTTTTGATTTTTGATTTTGAATATTTACCTTTTGTTTAGTTTATTTTCAGTTTTTTTATTTTCATATTTTATATTTTGTTGCATTTTAAATTAATTATAGTTAAACAACTCTATGTTTTTAATTTATTGTAGTTTAATTTAATTTAATTTAATTTAACTAGGATTTTGTCATAATTTCTATTGGTTGCATTGCTTATAGTGAGATCCTATACATAATTCCTTTCAAGGACGAACACGATAATTACGATGATCATGATCATGATCATGATCGTGAATATGATGATGAAGACAACGAAGATGATGGTGATGACGACAACAACGACGATCATCATCATCATCATTATCCTAATCATCATCCTTGTCATCGTCATCACCATTATCTAATTCATCATCTTCATTAATATTATCATCATCATCTTCATAATCATCATCATCATCGTCATCATGATCTTCTTCATCATTGTAATCTTCCATATCATCATCATCATAATCACTATCTTCATCATCAACGTCTTCATTATCACCATCATCATCATTTTCATTATCATCGTCATCATCTTCATCATCATCATCATATTCGTCATCTTCATCATCATCATCATCTTCATCATCATAATTTTAGGGGGAGATCAGTGAATGAAGACGTCAACATGATAGGGGGAGCATCTAGTTGAGTGAAAAATTAAGGATTGCTCCTAACACCCATTCCAAGGAATAGTCTAATAATTCAATATGATCTGAGGAAGTAGTAAGAACAAATACAGCTTATTGGGCCTGAAGCCTCCTGTTCTTATATTTGTACACATGAAGAATCAAGACTTATGGACCTAGTCCGGTGTCTTGAAAGAGGAAGATCCAAACTGAGCACTTTGGCAGTTCCATAAAGTGCATCCTTTCTAGGAGTGAATAATCACTCATAACCATTCTATTATAGTGTTCGTGAAGCTCAGAACAATTTAGTGAAGACCAAGGTAAATATCTTGTCATCACATATTTATCATCATCTTCATCTTCATCTACATATTCATCATCATCACCATCACCATCATGATCATCTTCAAATTCTTCATCATCATCATCATCATCACCATCCTCATCCTAATGATCATCATGATAATCATGATAATCATGATCATCATCTTCATCATCCTCATCCCAGTCATCATCATCATCCTCATCATCCCCGTCCTCCTCAGCATCATCCTCATCCTCGCCTTCATCATCATCATCATTGTTGTTGTCGTCATCATCACCACCACCATCATTGATCATCATCATCATTTTCATCATCATCATCTTCATCAGCATCAACATCATTGTCATCATCATCATCTTCATCTCCCTCTTCCTAAGCAACATCATCATCATCATCATCATCATCATCATTTTCATCATCATCTTCATCACCACCACCATCATCATCATCTTCTTCATCATACTCATCATCATCATCAACAACATCTTCATCATCATCATCATCCTCGTCATGATCATCCTCATCCTCATCCACATCGTCATTATCATCATCATCTTCATCATCATCATCATCATTTTCATCATCATCATCCTCATCCTAGTCATCGTCATCATCATCATCATCGTCGTCATCATCGTCGTCATCATTATCATCGTCGTCATCATCATCATCATCATTATCATCATCATCATTATCATCATCATCATCGTCATCATCGTCATCGTCGTCATTTTGATCATCATTATCATCATTATCATCATCATCATCATCATCATCATCATCATCATCATCGCCATTGTCATCTCCCTCTTCCTAATCATCATCATCATCATCATCATTTTCATCATCGCCCTCACCATCATCTTCATCATGTTCATTATTTTCATCACCACCACCACCATCATCATCATCATTGAATGTTGATTTATGTTCATCTATGTCTCCTTCCCAAAGGTTTGAAAATGATCTTATTTAAGGAATTTTGCGGGAGTGCCTTTCAGGTTAACTGGTTAGCAAGTTTTTCCACCATGGAGCCATCGGATGGAGAGTGGGTTTTGATCTACGGTGATAGGTATTTCTGTATATTGAAACATGCAGCAATGGAATAAGGGTAAAGTGTGTTAAAATTCAATGGTTCAGATTCAAGATGGTGAAGATCGATGACGGAAAGTGATTCTGTGGAGCGGAGATGCGAGGAAGGATTTATTTTTGATATTTGTGGAGTCCATTAAATGGGTGTAATGTTGGAGGGTCGATATTGGCACAAGGTGAGATCAACGGCCCTAAATAATTTTGTGCAGTGAACCTGCTTGGATGGAGAAAAATTTTCAAATCGCGAAAAGGGTTAATCAGAGAGAAAATCGGGTGGTTTAGATGAAGGTGGAGATAGATCTGCGGTCTCAAATAATTCCGCGGATTGAACTAGTGCATAGAAAGTTACGAATTTGATCCACAAAAAGTGGTAGAGGATGCAAAGATCTACGGTCAGAACAAGATGTTGGGTAGATCAACAGGTGAGAAGCATTTTGCGATTAGAAGTTTCTCACTCGTTAAGATGAAAAAGGGTTAGCAGAATGTTAAAGTTCTCAAGGTTGAGCAGTCCCGATGAAGGTAGCTTAGAGATCGACGGTTGATATTGATCTCCCCAAATCAACATGTGTAGTTTGATAGTGTTGAGTTTTTGGTTATGAATATTTGGTGTATCGTGGGATTAGATCGCAAATATGAACAATGCTATGGTACTAAGTGCATGGAGAAACACGAGGGTTATGCAACATAAAAAAAACTATAAAAAAATCTATGTGGAGAAGATACCCTCACGTATGATATACCTTCCCGAAAGTTAATTGATTTCTCCAACACCATTTGTGATACACCCATAGCATAAATCATCCCCGTGGTAGCACCATCTCACCAAAAAACAGATACCCGTCGTATGGCTGGCGTGTGAAATCAAAAAGATATCATGAAAATATAAGAAGTGGAACAACGAATATGATCACCACACATATTGGGGGAAACATAACGAAAGAATGGTTCTGGTATCGTCATCACAGGAGCAAAAGGGTCATCACAGGAGAGAAAGGGTCAGAACATGTCTAGTCCATATGCCCTAAAGCATATGGTCAACCAGGATACTCAACGATGAAATGTGCGAATCTGCTGACGAGTCATCCCCTTGTCTAGTTTTCCAATCCTATATAAACACCGCCTTTCAGATCCATTAAGGTGCATATAATGAGCTAGTGTAGAAGCAAACTCGCGGTATCATTATGCCAAGAGGTTCTAAGGATTCTGATATGTTTGCAATGGAAATATGGTTCGAGAAGCTTGTTAGTCTAGGTGTGTTGTTGGTTGGTGAGCTTGATTCCAAGCTCATCTATCACCCTGGTTTTTCACACTAGGGAATCACCAACCATTGGGGAGAAAAATTTATACACCACTTTGAGAGATGCACCTATTTTCTGTGGGAGCGAATGCTCGTACTGGTGAGCATCAAGGGCCCAAGGTCTTCATCATAGCTTTCATGCAACCCGTCAACCAGCCTTTTCTGAGGTGGTGAGTACTTGAATGACAAGCCACTGCAGAAGCTTGTTTCTGCCAGAATCAAGGGGGAGGCTGTGAAGAAAGATGAGCATGGAAATGATATATATACTTATGTTGCAATAAGCATTTCTAGTGATCTTTCCGTACTAAAAAATTATTCTATTGTGCTAACATTTATGTCACCAAATTTTGGAAATGTAACAAATGATGGAAGGCATATTAAATATTTAATTTTTTTTTTAGTAATAAAATTCTAGTTGTTTTCTGTGTTTTCTTTTATTTTGTAAATTTCTGTCTTTTATAGGCCAGTTCTATAGGCATTACAGCTTTGGGTTATTCACTGAAATTTGGTTTCATGAGTAGAATTGTATGACATTGTTCCAGAATTCAAATTTTAGTTTCATTAGATAAAGACATTTACATAAATACAACAATGCATAGCATCAAAATTATCATAAAGAACTCGAGAGTTCTCAATCCATTATCCCCATAATATCCGTATAATATCAACAACTCCAAGCAAATAGCTAGGATCTACCTATGTCACCAAATCTACTGACATCTCATATCGACTAATCACTATCACTCTTTTAATTTCTTACAAATTCAAATATATATGCCTACAGTACACAAGTTAAGTTTTCAATTTTGATATTGTTAAATT
>LPNX010392732.1:939-93360 GCA_001517045.1 Pseudotsuga menziesii | reverse complement strand
TTCTGGTTCTTCAGAAGCTGCAGCAGGTGCATGTTCTGATTTTCGTTCTAATTATTTCACTTTTGTTGCACATTTGTGCAAACTTTCTCTCAATCTATCATTATCTTGGACGTAATTCTTCATCAATTCCACATTCTTCTTATTTTTCTCTTCGTGTTCCTTTTCCTTTTGCTGAAGACGATCATTTGCACATTTCAACTCATATTGAACTTGGGTCAAATTTTTCCTGAGCTGCTCTGTCTCTGTCTCCAACTCTTTTTCCCTCAATTCAGTATTGTCTGGAGTATACACAATTGCTACTCGCTGAAGAATGTTGTTCTTCTCTTGAGTGGCAATTTGGGATTTCAGATCTTCTATCTCAGACTTACATCCCAAATGTTGTGATTCTCTATCCTCTAGTATTTTCAATTTGAGCTCTTTTAATCTCATTATCCCTCTTGGCTGTCTTGTTTGCCATTGTTTCTTTTATGGTTGACCAAGAAGAGAGATCAGCTCCAACATTCATTGCTACACTAGCATCCGTCAAGGACTTCTCTTGAATTCTTAAGAAGGCATGATAGATTTCTAACCCCTTTTTGAATTTTGCATGAGCTCATATTTCATTAAAAGCTACATCCAGTGAATTCTCTCTGTTTTGCAAGGAACTCTCATACCTTATTAATGCCTATTGGTGTGCTAACATATCATAAATTTCACCAAAAATAAGATTCCTACGCTGTCCCTTACCGATTTCAAATTCTTTTAACTTTTCAACTCCTCTAGTCTGTAGTTCTATAGTAATATTTTCAAGTTCAACTATTTTCCCTTTCAGCTCTTCATATTTCTTAGAAATTATGTTTTTCATGTTTTTCGTCTTTTTTAATATATTCATTTATCTCAAGTTGGTGTTTATTGTACTCTTCAACAAGGATGTTTTTAAAGTGATCCTTCATTATTTCAATTATTTGGTTTAACTTACTGAATTCAATGGTAAGTATTGCTTCTTGGCTGATAACAATCCTTAGAGACGGAATGTCCAACACCTCCTGTCGATGTTTCAGCTCATCTTCCAGTCTCTTATGGTTTCTTCATATTTCTTCCGAAAAACCATATATTCTTCTCTGCATTTCTCATTTTCCTTTCTAAATTCATCTTGAATTTTCTCTAGTTCCGTATTCAAAGACGGAAGAACAGATTCCTTTCCTGCTATTATCCTTCTCGAACTGTCCACAATCTTCACAATGGATCCTTGTAATCTTGCAATTTCCTTTAAACATGGAAAATTTTTAGGAGGCTTCAACAAATGGAATTTGGAAACTCTTTTTTTTGGAAAAAAGCATTGAAAAATGCCTCCTACATTAAAGAGGTCCACCATTTGAAAAATTTTAATAGAATATTCCTGCATAGTATCCACGTGTTCTTTTTCTAACCTTACAGTTACCTGTAAATAGTGAAAATTGTAACAAGGCTTCAAAAAAAGGAATTTGGCAATTGTTTTTTTTTGAAAAATAGCATTGAAAACTAGCTCCTACCTTTAAGAGATCCTAAATTTGCATCTGCTTAATCCTACAGAGTTATATGCTCTGTACTGCAGTGAGATACCAATAGGAAAATTTTTTTCCATGAAATTTAGCTTCTTCTTTGAAATGAAACATTTTATCGAACAGAAGCTTAAAAACAATTTTACCATAAAAAAAAGACTTTGGAGAGGAAGTTTTCTCAACTCCGAACTATGGATGTGTGTATATAACAAGTGGCATTTCTGCACAAGCATAAATATCATCATCACTATACTCCTCTTGTTCATTAAACTCAACATCATGCATATTGTTTACATTTATTTCTCTTCCTTCATGTAATCCGGCCAGAATTGAGACAACATCAAATTCTTCAGGGTCACTTCCAAAACCTTCCATAGAGTACTCAAAAGGATCTTTAGGGACTTGTACATTGTCCTTTGGAGATTGTTGAGTAACTTCCTAGTTAATTTTGTCCAATTTTGGCCTCTTAATGTATGTATTTTTAAATCTTCTTCCTTTTACAGTGCTGGGTCGATATAAGTCAATACGTTTTTGTAGAGTGCCAGGTTAACTAAACTTCACTCTCTTCATTTTGCTCTCCTACAATGCAAAATGGAATTTTCTTTTCCAATAGATGAGGTACATCTTGTTGGGGCGCGCACCCTAACGGTCCTTAAGGTGGGTAATTCTATGGAGTTATGGGAGTTTGTAAGCGGAGTTACGACTCAAAACAGTCTTAGGGGTGTCGGGGTTGAGTCAAAGTCCTCTTTTTGTAATAAACCCATGGTTTAAATCCAGGGTTTAGGGTTCGGGGTGCCCATGGTTTTGTAATAAGTGCACTATAAATAAGTACTCTTGTAAAGAAGTCAGGTTAGGCTTTTTGATGTAAGATGAATTGATGCGAAGCTAAGGCTATTTTGTAAGAGAAGGTTAAGTCCCAGCTGTGTGCGTGGACGACCTCTGCAGCTGTGTGCCCAGAGGGTTTTGGGTGATAAAGGAAATCTGTAGCTGTGTGTGCAGAGGCCTGCAGTTGTGTGTGCGGCTTTGAGGACTTGAAGGGATCTGCAGCTGAGTGCATAGATCAGAACTGTGGTTTTTGTAAAGAGTTGAATAAAACACAGTTCTGTGGATGTAACCCCTACATTAAGGGTGAACCACATGATATCGTGTGTTGTAGTTTTTGTTGTGCTATTGTTTTGTTCTTTATGCATTGATAAATATACATCTGATAAGTAAGATCACTGCTAACTTACTAACTTCGCTGTGAATTCCCAGTACAGGGTTAAGCAAGTCACTGTCTGTTTATTTATTTGTGAGGTTATATATGTGAATGTGGAATCTTTGTGTTATATGAATATAAGTTATTAAAGGCTAAAGGTACAGTAATATCCCTCTTCCGCTTTCAGAAACCTGATTTTGCGGCATCCCATAGCTGTTTTGGGTGAGACTGCAACCTGTTCGCAGGTTGTTGTCGAAAGGGCCAACACTGTGGGTCTTTTGTTGGTGCGAAGTTAATGGTATAAAGCTCGGGTCTTCCCTATAGCTCAACAAATTGGTTTCATTGCCAGTTGAACTCAGTATCTGCTCAAGAGGGGTTTACGTCGTACCTCGAGGGATATGTTCTGGAGGCCCTCTGTGAAGGAAATCAGTGATTGGCTTGATGAGACTTATCTAAAATTCGCTGAGAAAGAGAACAAAGATCCACGTCGTAGTGCCAATGAATTTTTACAAAGGTATGTTTTCTGTGATGTTTATGAAATTTTCTTTGGTAGTATCCACATAGAGTTGCACCAGTGGTTATCTAGGTTAATAGAGAGAAGGACGAACTTCCAAGAATGTCAGCTTTCTGATTGGACCCCCGCAAGAATTAATATACTCAAAAGGGTGAACAACGAGATATCCCGCGCTGTTGATTTCTGGACAACGCGAACCCTTGAAGCATTTGTGACGGAGTTCGCCATCGACACGAGTACTTCCTTTAGCGAAGCCGAGCGACAGTTTTTCAAAGGACCAAGGGGTGAGTTTTTGAATTCATTTAGTTTGAGAATTAAAATGCTATTAGCTAAAAAAGGTATATTGCTAATTGAATCAGACTGTTAGATTTAGTATTACTAACCTATGTTTTCAAGTGAAAATACCTTCAACGAGCAAAGTGGTTTGCTGGGAAGTGGAAAAAGGTATAAGAGATATTTTGGATCCTATTCCCATGGTCAACATACCAATTATTCCCCTGTAAATCCCACAGATTCAGAACTCGAAGAAACCCCTTCTGTTGGAAACCCTCCGGTAACCCCGCAGCGCAGACCTGTTATCCCTGAGAACTCGTTGCAGTCTAAAAGTAACCCTAGCTCGAGTATTCCTATAGCAGGACAGTCTACCCCAGTAAGTTCCCCTCTGGCTACTTCTAGTCCCCCTCCCTCCCCCCTAGATCCACTATGGCCCACATGCATGATGACATTAAGCTCCCTGTTTTCAAAGGAACTGGATCAGAGGATCCAGAACAGTTCTGGTTTTTATGCGAAGCAGTGTGGACTGCTAAGACCATTACGGATCAAGATACAAAAAGAGCGCAACTGGTTACTTCTTTCAGAGATGGGGCTCTGACTTGGTTCATGAAGTTTTCCAACACTCAGAACCATGCATTGGCTGATATAAAAGCAGCAATGATAAAGGAATTTAAGAAGCCAAAATCAGAGTCATAGTGTATCACTGAGTTGAAAAATATTCAGCAGAGGCACAGAGAATCAGTGTGGGACTTTGATCAAAGATTCAAAGTTCTGCTAGACCAAGTCAGTTTCACCATTGGACCTGCGCAGCACAAGGAATGGTTCATTGCAGCGTTTCTACCACATATCAGAACTCCACTCATGCAACAGAAGGTTGCTGACCAGCAGGAGGCTCTGGAAATTGCGTTGAAGCTTGAAACCGCTCCTGTCGAAGACAATTCTGGTATTGCTCAAATCCAAGCACAGTTGGTAGCGATGGCTCTGGAGCTTCGCGATATGAAGAAAGGAAAAACCGGTCGCGAAGAGGTTTGGTGTACACAATGTCGAATAGAAGGTCACGACAAGGAACAATGTCCTATGGTAAGAAATTACCTGAATACTGGTGTGCCAAACCCGTTCAACCCTGCTGTTCTTTATTGTGAGATATGTCTGACAACTGGCCAGCATCGATCTGAGAATTGCTATCTACTACAGAGGTATGTGCAAGTCCCCAAGAACCCCTATTGTAACTTCTATAAGTCCGTAGGACATAATGAAGATGAGTGTCACAGTTATGACCTCATGAGAGAGTGCACCTATGACGCCTATTGGGTACAAAATGAGGGACAGAGCAACGATGGCTATGGTTACCGTGGTGGTGCATTAGGTAGAGGTGCTTTTGGAGGTCATGGTCATGGTGGTATGGATGGAAGAGGAAGAGGCCAGGTTGTGTGTTACAACTCTAATCAGGCTGGGCATCTAGTGAGAGACTATCGAAACCCAACTATCACATGTCGATATTTCCAAGCAGTAGATCATGTGGTCGAGAAGTGCCCACAGTTGATAGTGAAGATTCAGGAAATAAATAGTGCCCCCACTCAGAATATTCAGATGATTTCCATCGAGCAAAGACCTGTCCCAACCATTAATGTTGTTACCTGGAGTGGAACTACGACGAAAGCATAGAATAAGGAGAAACAGCCTGACGAGGCTTGGGTTCGTAAGGCCCTAGCGAAAGTGCCAGCATCTGATGTCGAAAGAGAAAAAGAGACATTCATGGAAGCCAAGAGAGATTTTGCTGCTCCTAGCACATCAGTAGCACCTGCACAACAACATTAGCAGCAGTCACAGATGCAAGAAGATTCGACAGACAAAGTAAGTACATTGTCCTCCTTTTTACAGAGTTGTCTGAAGCTCTTACGAAATCAGAATGCTTTAAGTGAGTTGCAGAAAGTTATTGCTTCCTGCAAACCTCATCAAAGTTTTGGTCAGGCAAAAGCTATTAATATAGTCAGGAGAACTAGCAGGGAAATGAGATTGAATGCTCAGATCAGATAGTATGATATGACTGATGTTATCTTGGAACTAGGCTCAGAGGTAAATGTCTTAACTAAGAAAACCTGGGAACAAATGGGAAAACCTACCTTTGATTGGTCACCTATACAGTTGATATTAGCCAATCAGCAAAATATTGTGCCCCTAGGACGACTCCCTAATGTCCCAGTAGATATTGATGGTGTCTGTAGTGTAGCAGACTTCGAAGTTATTGAGATCATTGACGATAGCAAACCCTATCCATCCTTGTTAGGAATTCAATGGGCAATGGAAAATGTTGCAGTCATTAACCTAAAGAAGAGATAGATGACTTTCAAAGGGAAAGAACTAAGAGTCATAGTCCCATTGGATCCTTCTCAAGGAGAAAGATACACAGAGCCAGTAAGAGATGAAGACCAGGATGTTTTGGACCACATCTACAATATCATAGCAAAGGAAGAATATTATGTTGATCCTACTGCCGAAGGTATCATGGATTGGCAGTGTGACAGCTCCTGCATGACAAATTCAGATGATGGCCTAGAGAATTGGCAGAATAGACTGTATGAGCTACATGGCCATTGATGTTCCATAATTACTAAGTCTCTCAAATGGTTTGGCTCACAGACAAGAACCTTACTTGTTTTTGATTCTTCGACAGACCCAGAAGAGTTTATTGTGCAATTCTCAGAGCAGGTACCCGACTCAAAGAAAATGGAGACTCTGGATTCAACATTCAGAGCCACAGCAGCTAGATGGTGGAATGGTCACAAAAATTACATTCATCGTTGGGAAGCATGCCAGAAGTCCCTTTACCTAAGATTTAGGGACCAACCTCAGGAGGTGCAAAGCAGGTTTAATGGTAAGAATAGTCCTCAGGGACATTTGGAGCAATGCTACGAGGCATGGAAGCATGTACCTCATGAAGAATGGGTACATAGGTTTGTGCACACCCTGGAACCTATAGCAAAGAACTGGTATGTGAAGGTCGAGCTTCGCCACAGTACTGTAAGTTGGGATTGTCTTATTGATAGTTTTGTGCTAACATTTTCTATTCATGAGGTTTCTCCTACTTTGGACGCAGCTGTTAGGTTGATCCATACTAAAGTATTTGATGATCAAGAAATAACATAATACCAACCTGATTGGAAAGCATAGGAAGCCAATGCAGTAGAATGTTATAACCTCGCAATTGACGATGTTGTACATGATTACACACCTAATAACCATAGGTCTGGGGTTACCAACATACTCAATCAACTTGTAGACAATTGACTCTAAAGTGCAGTAAAGGAAATAGGAGGATTAGAAAGACTTACTCAATTAACGAAGGTCAATCCTTGCTAGTCCTCTTCCGCTCTACTTCACCTTCAAAGTCTTCAAGGTTGCTCCTCTTTCACCTGTCAAGAGTCAATCTTCCAGATACAAGATGATTCATATATATATAAGCAGGTTAGATAAATCACATGTAAGATGCAGAAACATAAACATTTACCAAACCAAGATACATGAAACACATATGGAAGAAGGATTCTCTTTATTATCAATAATAGAAAGAGTTCAGGTTACAACCCAACGCCTGAGACAAGGACTCCTCTGCAACCAAAGGATTCTGAGTTCCACTGCTCCAAAGAATTCTGTATACAATCCACCAGCATAACTTTGCTCTCCAAGTCTATATCTCCAAAACCCTCCACAAGTCCTGTATTTATATGGAGGAAATAAGGCAGTTTCGAAGGTTGAGATAGTTAAGAGGATTAAGGGAAATGGCTTAACTAATCTCAAATCAACGCATGTTTTTATTTTTAAATTTTAAGGGACATATTCACGGGTATGTAGAAGGACAACCTGCGAATGATTCGCGACTTTCTATAAGAGCAACCCACGAATAGATCCATTCGCGACTTGCAGCAACCGACACTCGCGAATGATGCGTGAGTTGTACATGTAGAGAGTCGCGAATACAAATTAACATAGTAAAAATGGCAAAGTAACCAGCTGGATGGAGGAGGAATGCATTATAGTAAGCCAATCTATAGTGTTATGGGAAAACCTCAATCCATAGATGTCCTTTTGTGTGCCAACATGAGGGATGTCAGCACTCGGATGGAGAGGTGCCATTCAGATGGATAATAGATGCCCCCTAATGTGTGAGGTCAGAGGGAAACAATGGCCAAAATACATTATAATCATTATCTTTGGAGAACTCAGAAATCCAATGGAACAGAGAGAGTACCTGAAACAAAATACATAGTAATGTCATATACAAAATTACATCTGAGGATGCTATGTTCAATTTACTGGAACACTAGCTCCTTTACAATATTTGAGTACATCATATAATACGGGTAGAAAACCACGTATATTACAAAAGTGGATCGAAGCCACAATATACAATAATGAGTCTTCGAAGATCTGGAAGCTGTGTATAGGAATAGAACATAATATTGCGCAACTTAGTCCATAGATGAGGAACTAAGGTCTTCATAAAGGATCCCAAAGAACCAGTACAATCCAAGCCATGTGAATAAGGGAAGCTGAAGTCGAACATGGAAAGGATTCAACAGTTTGTCAATCAAGAGATGATAATTGATAACTGACGCAAAGGAATTCACCAATGATGAAAATGAATCCTGAGGTACCATCGTCAAAACTCTAGATCTTCATCATCAGGGAGTGATGAAACAGAACCATGCTGTGATAGGGAAGGCAATAGATCCTCCAACGGATCACAAGAGTGACTAGGAACTGGACAAAAGAAGGGAGACACAAATAAATAACAGATATAACAATGATGGGATCAGGCTATAAAACAGACAATGGGAAAAGTCCTTGAATAGTGAGCACACCACAGAGATGACCCAAGGAAGCGTATAACTTATAAAGAGAAAAACTAGACTTATCTGTCATATAGGAGACATGATCAGATTCCCCAGGCATAACAGACAAGAGGAGGAGTAAGAAACTCAAAGTGATAGCTGAACACAAGTGAACACTGAAACATGGATATCGGAAAGCAAAGAGTGCTAGGTTCAAGGATGACATGCTGCCATTACTGAAAACAAGAGAAAAATTCTTCCTTACCTTCCCTGTTAAATTTTAACGAGTCCAAGAAAGTAAACTCGGTTCCCTCTTCATTTTTTAACAAGCTTGAAGAGATGGGAAAATAATGCTTGATTCCCCTCTTTCTTGTAAAGGTTTAATGAGTCCAAGAAAGAAAACTCGGGACCATCTTCATTTTTTGCAAGCTCGAAGAAAAGAAAGAAGAATGCTTGATAAAGCACTAATTCGTGTATTTTACGAGCCCGAACTAGTACATGCTCGACGGTGTTTTCATAGTTTAGAGAGTCTGACAACTCCAAAGAAGACTCCAGGGGGGTCCTTTTTCGTACAATTTAGTCTCCTGAGGCCGAAAAAGTATAAAACAAACCAAAGAAGAACTCTCTTAACTTTCGAAGAAGAAAAGGCGCACCTTTTTCGTACTTAGTCAGGAAGGTCCGAAAAAGGTTAAATTACCACCTACCCAACGCTCCTTCAAAAGCAACATATAGCCTGAGTTTTACGAGTGTGAAGGAAGGCAAGATCACTCAGAAAGATCCATTTGATTACGAGAAATGGGGCTTACAACAATAAACTCGATGCTTTGTTCTTTAGGGCTTAACGAGCATGACAAAGACATAAAGCACACTCGAAATCTTTTTCATGTTTTGGTCCAGAGCACGAAAAAGAGAAAACTAAGCTCATACCAGGGGTTCCTTTTCCGTAAGTTTAGTCCCTCAGGTTTGGAAAAGCGATAAACCTATGCCTGAGAATACTCTTCTCAATTCAAATAGAAAAGAGAGTGATCCTTTCTCGTACTATTCCACATGGTCCAAGAAAGAGATAACCTACCACCAATGTGGATGCCCATTCACATATTCTTAACAAGCCTGAATGGACAAGTTTACTCGGCAGTCAAGTCTATTTTGAGGAGTCAGACTTGGGCCTAAAGAAACTCAAAATATTTCCCATGAAGTTTTAACGAGTCCAAAAAAGTCAACTCACTCCCTCCTTACTGTTTTTAACGAGCTCAAAGGAGAGCAGAAAGAATGCTCTAAATGCGAGTAGACGAGTGTCATAAACAGGTGAAACTAGTTCCAAGCGCAAGGAATAGACCTATGCATAATGCAAGGAAAGTGAGCAAGATAAGGACACTCAGGGAACGTCTCCTCAAGGTAAAGGGTGTCAAGTTGCAAAGGAAAAATGATACAAGGCGTAGCGATGATGAGAACAAAGATGAGGGCTTATACAACGAGCTAAAAGCGTGAAAGCCGGCATTAGGCTCATAAGCGCGAGTAGGGCACATGCAAATGCAATTACGACTTGAAGCACAAAGCAAGGCCAGTAAACAGTTTTGAATCCAACTACAAATCCTGTCTCCAAGAAACAACAACATCAGGATCATATTCAGAAAAAACAATCCGATGCGGGTCACTTTGGTAGAAACACATGTGACTTTGCTATCGTCTATAAAAGGAAATTCAAGGCAAAATCAACTGAAGAAGATTCTATAAAACCAAGGCTAGAGGGTTTATAATCAATAAGATCAACCTCATAAGGAAAGAAAAAATTGAGAAGGGAGATAGAGTCTGCAAGAACAAACTTAGTATCACAGGAGTTAAAAAATTCATAAGAAAAATCAAACTCATCAGGACCACTGACTTGCTGTTCGAGGGAAGAGTCAAAAGACTCAACAAGACCAACATAAAAAGTCAGGCTTACTAGGAAAATCAGGGTTAGACTTAGTCACAACTGAACCGACATCCAAAAGAAGATCAGACTGTATCAAAGTCTCTAGGAATACTTCATCCAAAGGAAGGAGATCATCCGAGATAGGACACATGTCTAAACTTTCAAATGGATTGACAGAGTGGAGATAAGGCTCTACAGTCTGTATAGGATGAATCACCCATTCAACTGCTAGGACCAAGTCCTGAGAAGGTAAGCATGAAAACAGAGGATGCTTCTCAGTAGCAATTGAACACAAAGGACAAGAGGCCACATAGTTCACCTGTGGCGGGGTAGTGTCTATAGAAACACTGGGAATTAATAAAGAAAAGACCTGATCTCTAGTTGGGTCAGGAGGCGGATCAAGAAAATCCAACTGATCGATAGTGACAATTTCTTCGCTATGATTAAAGTAAATCACATGAAAAAATGTTGACACCACATCTTGCATGGCATAGACATAATCACGTCCAAGGAGCATATTGAAGTCCAAGGGGTCTTCTATCACCATGAAGTCAACTAAGATGATTTTCCCACCCAAAGTAACAGGTGTTTGAGCAATAATTCCGAAGGCTATACAAGTTATTCTATCAAACGCTAGTAACTGACTAGCAGTCGACACAAGGCTGGGAGATCCCATGCCTCGCCAAGCACGAGCAGACAAAATACTAACTGAGGCTCCTTCATCAACAATACAACGAGCAATCATATATGGTTCAACTTTGACCTTTATCTAGAAAGGTGCATTAGAAGGAAGGCGCGGCTCAACTAGGCTATCCCAATTAAAGGAAGAAATCTGAGAGCTTGGTGGGGGTTGATCCGAAGCAAGTTCAGTGCCCCCTTGTTCAGTAAGTTCTGAACAGGCAGTGAAGAAAATGTGACTAGTAGACACTTCACTCTCCAAAGGAAGAGTGGGATTGATCGATACTGGAATCAATTCAACCGCTTCGTGAAAATCACTCTCCCAAAGGAGAGTGGGATTGACCAAAGATGACATTGGTTCAATCACATCAGGATCACTCTTCGAAAGAAGAGTGGGATCGACCAAATCTGAGATTGGTTCGACCACTTGATCAACCAAAGGATGAGTAGGTTGTTGAGAAACTATGGGTTGTTCTTGAGAAGGAAATCCTTGAGTCTTGGACCACACTCTTCGCACCTCCGCGATAGCAGGGCACTTGTGAGTAAGATGATCTCACTCGCATAGCATACAAGGGAACTTAAGTTTGCACTTCAAACGACTAGTTTTCTCAAAGGTGTCAACATGACTAGCAGTGGATGACTATTTTCTCTCAGCGTGACCTGTATAAGCTAAGAGTTTGCCCCCAGCATGAACTACAGAGGCTGGGTGACTAGGTCCAACCTCACTAAGAGAGGCTGGTTGTTGAGAAACTTCATAAGGTTCAAAAACGGGATGACCATTAAACCAAACTCTTCGCACCTTTGCGATAGAAGGGCATTTATAAGTAAGGTGGTCTCCCTCACAAAGCTTACAAGGAAACTTGGGCTTGTGTTTTGAATGGGTAGTCTTTTCAACAGTGTCAACATGACTCGCAGTGGTTGATGGATTGTCTTCAGCATGAACGACAGAGGCTGAGAGACTGCCCCCAGCATGAGCTACAGAGGTTGAGAGACTGGATCCAACATGGCCTGCAGAGGTTGGATGGGCACCACCAACATGAACAACAGAGGTTGAATGGTTAGGATCAACATGCTTTGCAGCAGTTGAGTGTGTGCCCCTAGCATGAACAACAGAGGCTGGGTGGATGGATCCAACATGAACAACAGAGGTTGGATGGGAAGATTCAACTTGAACAACAGAGGTTGAATGGGTGCTCTCAGCATGACCAACAGAGGCTGGACGGTGAAGATCAACTTGACTTGCATAGGTTGAGTGCTTAGATCCAACATGGCCTACAGAGGTTGGATGGGTGTCCCCAGCATGAATCACAGAGGATGGGTGGTGAGGTTAAACTTGACTTGCAAAGGTTGAACGGGTGCCCCCTTGCTTATGTGCCTTCTTCCTATTCCTCCTTCTTTTACTCCTTTTAGGCTGCCGGTTACTAGTATCAGTACTTTCACCGCATGAGGTAGAAGGAGGAGGAGAATCAACTATAGGTGAAGGGGAATCATTGTTTTGATGCCCTTGATATAAGGAGCTTACTTGAGAAGCATCAGGAGCATTCAAGACAGTTGGAGTGGAAAACAACGACACCGGTAGCCCTAAGGTGAATCCAGGTAGATTCAGGGTGGCCATCAAGGGAACACCAACATTCCCCGTGAGAGGAATAGAACAAGGAGTTCCCATCATGGGGATCTCTTGGTTGGTGTTCGAAGGGGTGTTAGCCATAGTTTCAAACGAGGAGACAAAGTTTGAGGTTGATAGACAACCAAAATTACAAAGCACACACCTAAAGGCACACTAAGTACAGAAAAACCACATAGCACTCACTAAAAATTCCTAAAGCCAAATAGACAAACATGTATAAGATATACTTTCCAGAAGAAAGCTGAGAGACAGTTACTTGGTGTCCCTATAGATGTTCTTAGGCACAAGTAGAGGAATCACCCACCGCCCTCCCACACTTTCTACTGGGGTTACCTTCCAAGTCCGTCCAAGGCCAACCAAAAATAACCTTCTGGTGTACCTGTGTATGAACCCTAGATGTCAAGAGACTAAAGGCTACCTTGGTTATACCAACAGTCTGGGGGGACAGTCGCAAGCTAGAATCATACGCATGGGCAGGGTATCTGAGCCCGAAACTCTGTCTAGGATAGAATCCTCAGATGCGTAAAAGTCCTGAGTTACGCTTTGACAAGGATTCAGAGGGTTATCTCCTCTGTCCAAGCCTCCACGCGACCTCGTGCTTAACTCCTGTTTGAGAGGATTTACCTAGTAATTGGCCAACTACGTCTGAATTTTAAAACTTGTGGGGAGTTTAAACTCCCTATCCCACAAGTCTAGCCTAAGCTAGTTGGTGTATGACCCTATAAAATAAAACTTACTAACAATTTTTAAATTATATCGTTTATTTTAAGGGTTGTTTTTAGTCAGAGGGTAAATGGCATGAAACTTATGTGGTGTTTTGACTCAAAATTGAAAC
Organism: Pseudotsuga menziesii; assembly: GCA_001517045.1. Lineage (NCBI taxonomy): Eukaryota > Viridiplantae > Streptophyta > Pinopsida > Pinales > Pinaceae > Pseudotsuga > Pseudotsuga menziesii. Next base: position 79,971 of record LPNX010392732.1, on the reverse strand, counting down.
AAAACAACTAAGCAAAGAGAATGAAATGCAAAAAGAAAAAAAACTATTCTCTTTATTTTTCTTTTTCAAATAGAAAACTTGAAAGCCACAAAAGAATAAATTCTTTTTATTTTTATTTTTCAAAAACAATGATATGCCATGCAATCTAGACTAAAACCTAATCTACATGCATATAAAGCAAACATGTGTTTTTGTCTTTTTCTTTTATAAATGAAAAAGAAAAATCATCCTATCAACTAATGCAAGTGAGTACTGTAAGCAAAGCAAATAGACAACTACTCTACACCCCACAAACAAGCCCTAGGTTTCCCTAAAGTTAGATAACAACCTCACTTGAAAAGAAGGCTTACAAAGATAAAAAAGCCAACAACTTTGGAATGAAGAGACTGAGCAATAAGACTGACATAAACAAAGGCCAAGAAGTCCCAAGTATCAATCTAAACCTACAAACAAAGGCTGCTCAGTACCTTGTCCAACAAGGTCAAGCCAAAGAAGGAGGTGGGGGAGCAAGCAGCAAAAACAAGTATAGGTTCTTTTTAATTTTCTTTTATAAATGCAAAAGAAAAACTACAATGCACTATACTTGAGCAAACTTGAATCAAATAAACTGTCTACAAGCAACAAACTGAAGCAAACAGGCTGACAGAACCAAAAGACAACCAACAAAGGAAGGCCAGGAACCCGATCTTGGGTGCACAAAATGACAAAAATCATTGTAGACTTATAAAGGAAAATGACAACCAGCCATTGTCGGAAGACAGTCTTAAAAAATAGAGCCTAAGACCCTGATCATAGATCTGGACAAAGACACTTTAACGCCAACCACTTCAGCATGCAAACAAAAAATAATCCAAGTAAAATAGACTCAAGGGATTTCAAAAAAGCACAAAATGTGATCAACAGATGCACACAGACAAGCCAAACAACATTCATAAAGAAAATCAACTCACCAATAGGGATTATAGAAAGAAAGGAATAAGCAAACCTTAACTTAAAAAATCCCTACATCCAGACAGATTCACGACTGTATATAAGAGCAACCCACGAATGATCCACGACTATCCAGTACAGTAACCCGCGAATACAAACTTGGATTCGCGACTGTTCAGAAGAGCAACTCACGAATGGGCATAAAAATTTTCTCAAAGAACAAGAAAAATTCCAAAGACTTTCAAATACTGAGGCAAATATGAACCATGATGTAAGATCACATACAGACTTCAAGCAAAGACTGGTCAGGGGTGACAGAAACAACCTACAGCAGTCTAGGCATCCCCAGCGGACTCACCAGTTCTGTTGTACAGGATTACACACCTAATAACCATAGGTCTAGGGTTACCAACAGACTCAATCAACTTGCATACAATTGACTCTAAAGTGCAGTAAAGGAAATAGGAGGATTAGAAAGACTTACTCAATTAACGAAGGTCGATCCTTGCTAGTCCTCTTCCGCTCTGCTTCACCTTCAAAGTCTTCAAGGTTGCTCCTCTTTCACCTATCAAGAGTCAATCTTCTAGATACAAGATGATTCATATATATATAAGCAGGTTAGATAAATCACATGTAAGATGCAGAAACATAAACATTTACCAAACCAAGATACATGAAACACATATGGAAGAAGGATTCTCTTTATTATCAATAATGGAAAGAGTTCAGGTTACAACCCAACACCTGAGACAAGGACTCCTCTGCAACCAAAGGATTCTGAGTTCCACTGCTCCAAATAATTCCATATACAATCGACCAGCATAACTTTTCTCTCCAAGTCTATATCTCCAACACCCTCCCCAAGGCCTGTATTTATATGGAGGAAATTAGGTAGTTTCGAAGGTTGAGGAGGTTGAGACAGTTAAGAGGATTAAGGGAAATGGCTTAACTAATCTCAAATCAGCGTGTGTTTTTATTTTTAAATGTTAAGGGACATATTCGTGGGTATGTAGAAGGACAACCCGCAAATGATTCGTGACTTGCTATAAGAGCAACCTGCGAATATATCCATTCGCGACTTGCAGCAACCGACACTCGCGAATGATGCGCGAGTTGTACATGTAGAGAGTCGTGAATACAACTTAACATAGTAAAAATGGCAAAGTAACCAGCTGGATGGAGGAGGAATGTATTATAGTAATCCAATCTATAGTGTTATGGGCAAACCTCAATCCATAGATGTCCTTTTGTGTGGAAACATGAGGGATGTCGGCACTCGGATGGAGAGGTGCCATTCACATGGATAACAGACGAGGATGACAATCCATGCAAAATTAACATTCTTGAGTCAGAAGGACACTTTGAAGTCCATGGACCAGCAGTTGAGGCACTTGAAGTGACTCAACCCTTGAAGACGCAAACCGTAAACATTGGGTCAGACGAAAACCCTAAATATGCTACCATTGGAGATTATTGGGATGACGAAATGGTAAGCAAGGTGACCGAACTTATCCATGAATATCAGGATCTATTTCCGATGAAGTTCTCAGAGATGAAAGGTATCCTTGGGGATATAGGAGTCATAAAGATCCCTTTGAAACCTGATGCAAAGCCTATGAAACAGCGCCCTTATAGGCTGAACCCTAAGTATAAGGAAAAAGTCCGAATGGAGCTGGATAAGATGCTTGCTGCAGGAATCATTGAGCCTGTTGAAGAGATTGAGTGGGTCAGTCCTATGGTGGTGCAAGAAAAGAAGACTAAGGGAGAAATCAGAATCTGTGTCAATCTGAGGAAGCTGAATGATTCTTGTTTGCATGATCCTTTCCCCACTCCCTTTACAGATGACGTTTTAGACAATGTTGGAGGTCAATAAGTGTACTCTTTTACTGATGGATTTTCAGGTTACCATCAGATTCAAATTACTCCAGAAGATCGACATAAGACAGCCTTTGCTACAACAATGGGATCCTTCCAGTATACAGTTATGCCATTTGGATTGAAGAATGCACCTGCCATGTTTTCTAGAGTAGTCATCTCTGCCTTTAAGGAATTCATACATAAATTCTTAGAAGTTTATTTTGATGATTGGACTATCTTCGGGTTACTAAACGACCACATATCTATTTTAAGACTTATGTTGGACAAATGTAGACAACATCAAATTTCCTTGAACTTCAAAAAGTGTATCTTCTGTGCCCCTTTTGGAATTCTGCTAGGTCACATTGTCTGTAAGCAAGGATTGATGATGGATCCTGTGAAGATAGCCATTATTGTGAACCTGCCACCTCCGAAGTCTGTTAAACAATTGCGCACTACACTTGGTCATACTGGTTATTACAAGAAATTCATTAAAGGATATGCTCAGATAACAACCCCCATGGAAAAATAGTTAAAGAAAGATATTAAGTTTGAATGGACACCTGAGTGTCAAGCAAGCTTGGATATCTTGAAGGAAAAGATGGTAACTGCCCCTATTTTAGTATTCCCTAATTGGAATAAGGAGTTTCATGTGCATGTAGACGCATCCTCCATGGCTCTGGGAATAGTATTGGCTCAGTCATGTGAAGGTAATATCTATCACCCCATTTCTTTTGCAAGTAGAAAACTATCCACAGCAGAAAAAAATTATATTAATACAGAACGAGAAGGTTTAGCTATGGTTTATGTATTATAGAAGTTTCGACATTATCTGTTAGGATCTCATTTTAAGATGTTCACTGATCACTCTGCTTTGGAATATTTGGTTAACAAGGCTTTGCTAGGTGGAAGGATATGAAGATGGTTGATTCTATTTTAGGAATATGAATTTGAGATCATAGTCAAACCTGGAAGAATGAACCTAGGTCCTGACCACTTTTCGAGGCTCGAGTCAGGAGAAGAACCCATTAGCTTGGATGAAGGTCTTCCTAATGCCCAGTTGTTTTCCATCTAGATGGTTGATGATTATTTCCAGGATATTGTTCAGTATTTGTCTACAGCTTTTGCACCCGCCGAAATGACAACGCAGTAGAAGAAACGGTTGGTGGTTTGAGCAGCCGATTTTACCTTAATAGCAGGACAGCTGTATAAGATGGGACCAGATGAAATACTCCGCAGATGCATCCTGGAGCATGAAAAGCCATTAATTTTGGCTAAGGCACACTCTGGCGCAACAGGAGGTCATTACGCAGGAAAAGCTACAACACAGAAGATTCTGACAGCTAGATTATGGTGGCCGACAATTCATAAGGATGCAAGAGAATATTGCCGCAGCTACGACATTTGTCAGAGGACAGGAAAACCATCCAGGAGGGATGAGATGCCTCTAGTGCCGCAAGTAACTTTACAACCCTTTGATAAATGGCCTATTGATTTTGTTGGACCTATCAATCCCCCTGCAAAGAAATCTGGAGCAAGATACATTATTACAGCAAATGACTACCTTACTCATTGTGCCGAAGCGCAACCAGTCAAGACCTGTAGTGCTGCTATAGCCGTAAAGTTTATCTTTGATAACATCTTGTCAAGATTTTGGTGTCCTAGAATTCTTATGAGTGATCAAGGGTCACATTTCTTAAATAAGACTATTGAAGTATTAACCGATGAATTTCAAGTATATCATCAGAAGAGTACTGCCTATCATCCTCAAGCAAATGGAACTGTCGAATCCTTTAACAAGATCCTTGAACACGCTCTGACGAAGGTTTGCAATGCTAACAGAAATGATTGGGACCTTTGAATTCCAGCAGTACTATGGGCTTATAGAACCACCTGCAAGAAGTTGACAGGCCATACACCTTTTAGGTTGGTTTATGGACAAGAAGCAGTCATGCCCATGGAGTACATTGTCCCTAGCCTCAGAATAGATGCTTTTGCAAAGATGGATGACCAAGATATGATGAAAGAAAGGCTGGCAAAGATATTAGAACTTGAAGAGGACAGATTCATTGCAGGGTTCCAGCAGCAAGTACAGAAAGCTAGAGAAAAAGCATGGCATGATAGACACATCAAGAAGAAGCAGTTCCAGCAGGGTGATCTTGTGCTCTTATATGACAGCAAATTCATGAAATTCCTGGGTAAGTTCAAGACACATTGGAAAGGACCATACATAGTGCAGAAAGTTACTAATGGTGGCATAGTCCAGTTAGCTAAATTGAATGGAAGTAGGTTAAATAAGTACAGGGACAAACCAGGACCCCTTGATCATGAGTAACAGCATGAAGGACAGTCTAAGTACCAAGAACAGTTGGAATTAGGTACTAGACTATAATGAAGCTATTCTCAATACACCGAAGTGTTGAATACTGTCAAAGTCTGAAGGTTGAAGTTTGATTTCCGTATAGGTCAGGATGGGTCAAAGGTGCATATTGTGTTGAAGGTACTTATCAAGGCGAAGTTGAAGTTAGTAGTTATGTCAAAGACCAAAGGTGTGTCACTGCCTAAAATGTGACGGATGGGACAAACTACACTTGGCGGCGCTGGCACGAGAACTGCCCTAACTGCCTGCAATAATGAGATTTTGGGAAAATCTGGCACTGTGTGGATAGGATTTCTGCCACTCCATCATATTCGACATCATTAATGAACCATGATGACAGATTCTATTGCGGGATTATATAAGACGCTACACCGGCCTAGGACTCCTGCATTGTCCATCCCTTTGAGTTCCTTCAGTTAGAACTATGTTGACTGATCGTGAAGTCCAGGAGTTATTACGATTGGTCAGGGAGAGAGATCTATTGAACCTTCTGAGAAATCCACCCGTGCAACCATGTTCAACCAAGGTACAAAGAAAGGAAAAAGTTCACTCTAAGAGGAAGGAAGAAAGGCAGAAGTGTGCTCTAGGCCGCACGAAGAAAAGCAACGGTCTTCAGAGGAAACCTCTGAAACATCCCAAGATGTATCCTCCTGGTTTGGAAAAACCGAGGCGGCTATTTGTCTTATGCACCTTGACACACAATTCTAGGGACCCTAAGTTGTGGATGGTCAAATGTTCGGCAAGCAGATCGAAGGATAGGGTCGCTGATAGATCCAGAAGGCCTTAACCAGCAAAGGAACAAGCAACTACCAACCACATGTATGGCTTCGAAAAGCAGTGCACTATGTTTCGCTAACAATATTCTACCACCAGAAAAGCAGATGAGTGTCCCGGGATGGGACATTGGTGAGTCTTAGGGGCCTGTTGGGGCGCACACCCTAATGGTCCTTAAGGTGGGTAATTCTGCGGAGTTATGGGAGTTTGTAGGCAGATTTATGACTCAAAACAGTCTTACGGGTGTTGGGGTTGAGTCAAAGTCCTCTTTTTGTAATAAACCCATGGTTTAAATCCAAGGTTTAGGGTTCGGGGTGCCCATGGTTTAAGCCCATGGTTTTGTAATAAGTGCATTATAAATAAGCACTCTTGTAAAGAAGTCAGGTTAGGATTTTTGATGTAAGATGAATTGATGCGAATCTAAGGCTATTTTGTAAGAGAAGGTTAAGTCCCAGCTATGTGCATGGACGACCTCTACAGCTATGTGCGCAGAGGGTTTTGGGTGATAAAGGAAATCTGTAGCTGTGTGCACAGAGGCCTGCAGTTGTGTGCATGGCTTTGAGAACTTGAAGGGATCTGCAGCTGAGTGCGCAGATCAGAACTGTGGTTTTTGTAAAGAGTTGAATACAACATAGTTTTGTGGACGTAACCCCTACACTGGGGGTGAACCACGTTATATCGTGTGTTGTGGTTTTTGTTGTGCTGTTGTTTTGTTCTTTATGCATTGATAAATATACATCTGATAAGTAAGATCACTGCTAACTTAATAACTTCACTGTGAATTCCCAGTAAAGGGTTAAGCAAGTCACTGTCTATTTATTTAGCTGCGAGGTTATATATGTGAATGTGGAATCTTTGTGTTATATGAATATAAGTTATTAAAGGCTAAAGGTACAGTAATATCCCTCTTTCACTTGCAGAAACCTGATTCTATAGCATCCCATAGCTATTTCGGGTGAGACTGCAACCTGTTCGCAGGTTGTTGCCAAAAGGGCCAACACTGTGGGTGTTTTGTTGGTTCGAAGTTAATGGTATAAAGCCCGGGTATGCCCTATAGCCCAACACATCTATGGCCAGGTCTTCAACCCAATGAATCACCAACTTCATACAATCACCTGAAATATCTTTCTTGTGGTGATTCATAATTGTCCTGAGTACAATTTCAATTAAGGCTATGTACAGTATCGATGGAACATCTTGCATCTTTAAACCATTCCGGGAAACCTTAACCATTTTTCCACATATTTTGTTTTCCATCTCACCCTTTTCTACTTTGAGTGTTTTCTTGGTGGTCAACATTACTCCCCCCCTGCATGGAATTTTCGTTGCACCTGACAACAAATTAGGGTCCAGACACACCCTCCTCCCAAAAATAATAAATTCCTTGGACTCATCATGATAACTAGAAATGGCACTATCTATCTCTTCATTGTTGAAATTGAACTGATTGAAAAGAAAATGATGCACTCTTGCTCTGACCAGGACATTTAACATACCTTTTAGCCAGTTGGTTCTGTCACTCCATGCCTCGGCGCTCTCTCTGAATTTTCGGACAGTGAACCTCTTAGCAACTTCAAAACCCCATGTTTTAATTGAAAGCATGGAAGATGAGGCTGTTGTTTCCATTTTGCAGGATGATGGCACGCTCAGAAAGGAAGAAGGGGATGCACACACAGGATGCACGCAAATGCATGCACAGGATACCAGCACGTTGACTTTTCCAAACTAAAATAAAAATTACAAATGTGTTTCAAGTCAACTATACACAACTTACATTTTCAATTTTAATATAGTTAAATTTCTAGCATGTTAAGTATACTTATTGAAAATAAGAAAGTAAGAGTAAATAATAGAGTAAAAATTTGGCATTCTAACTATTTTGGAAAAATAAGAGTAATAGAGTGAGTAATATAATAATAGAGTAATATTCTTCTCTACATGTTTTGATGTACTCTCAAACCAAACCCTCCTAGTAAATATTTATAGTAAATCTTTTTGGAAATTGGATGGCTAGATATATTGAGAATATTATCCTTGTGTTAATTTTATATAACCTAACCTCATATGCTCACAGTCGGCCTATGAAAGGTGCAATTTTATCATTTTTTAACTGGTATGGTCACTTGGTGTAAAATCCAAGCCATAAGCATAAAAATGCAAGCTAGGAATGCATAGCAGTTAAATTGAACATGAATGACTAAAAATCCAAGTATCTTGACCAAATTTAAAAAAAATGACTGAAATTCTAAGTTTCGTAAAAAACTATGTGTAAATATTCAAAAATGGGCTTAGGAAAATGCACGCCACAATCCGTACAATTGTCATAAGTTGAAACTAACACCATGGGGTTGAAGATATACATATTTTTGACAAAATCGTCTTTCCATTTTTTTAAATTATGTTTCATTTGTCCAAAGTTGAATTGACAAAATGACAACTTTGGTGTTTTCAACCCAGTTTTACCCAGATCACAAAAATGCCCGTCCAACCCTAAGTATTGGGTATTTTTGAGTGATTTTAGTTGGAAATGGTATTTTTTACTATTTTCCACATTATTATACTTTTTTTTTCAATTTTGGTTCAGAAAGTGCCTGTTCTGCAAAAACACTACATGGTTGTCTTGTATTTATGAAATATCCACCTACATTAATAAAAATGCAAGCCAAACCCTCCTATTAAATGTTTATAGTAAACGGTTTTGGAAATTGGATGGATAGATATATTTATAAGACTATCCTTGTGTTAATTGTATATAACCTAACCTCGTATGCTCATAGTCGACCTATGAAAGGTGCAATTTTAACATTTTTTTACTGTTATGGACACTTGGTGTAAAATGCAAGCCATAAGCATAGAAATGCAATCTAGAAATGCATAGCAGTCAATTTGAACATGAATGACTAAAATTGAAAGTATCTTGGACAAATTCAAAATGAATGACTGAAATTCTAAGTTGTTACATAAAAAACAGTGTGTAAATATTCAAAACTGGGCTTAGGAAAATGCACACCACAGTCCATATGATTGTCATAAGTTGAGAATAACACCATGTGGTTGAAGCTAGATATATTTACATTTATTAATAAAATTTTATACCGTTAGGTGTAATCTATATGGTGAATTCTAGTATTTAATGCATATGAATTATGTATTTGTTCCATTCAATTATGTCTGGTATATTATTGTTCTGTTATAATTGGTTTTTCCTTTCGAACAATTTTTTCATTATATATGAAATCTATAAGTTTGAAACGATAATATACATTTCCTAGCATGTGGGTTATTGTGAAGATGATTTTATATTGTCTTCAAACTATCCGAAAAACCTCTTATTATAGCCTTCTAGACATGGTTGGATTCACCATACAACACTCTAGGGATCCACAATCTAAGAATATTTTTATCATCATCCTATGAGCTGTGGCGAGCATTTCCTTAAGGCCATTTATGCATATTTTACCAATAACTCCATACTTGGAAATTTTTTTATCTTCTCCTAGGCTGGGTCTAATTTCCCTAAACCACATTTTCCAGGCTACTTGGACCAATATTCCCAAACTTAGCCAATTTCCTTCTTTTAACTAATTTGTTGTAACTCTCCAGAACGATGCCATAATGAAACAATGATTTCAAATTCATTTCACATCATCATCTATGCCATGCCATGCCATGCAGGCATCATCCTTAGTGTGGCCATCAACCTTAATGTGGGCATCACTTATCCCTTTTAAAACACTTAGCCATTTTTTCTTTTTCTTTAGTATGCAAATTAACATTTTTCTTCTATTTTTGAAGGTTGATATTTTCCTTATTTGGCCACCATAAGAAAATCCAAGAGTATAGATAATGATATCCATTTCAAAAATGAATATAACCATATCATATGATGAATTTTATCATCAAAGGAACACCCCCTTTTGGTCATTTCAAAGTGGTCTCTCAAACGTTTTGTCTAATGCTTGAGCAGTTCTCTTCAAACCCTAGGTCACCAAGGTAATTTCATTTTTCCTTCAAATTTGGAAAGTAATATTCCCAATGGGTATAGTTCAAGAAGGTGAGTCTAGAAAAGACACTTTCATCTTTTGTAGCTTCTTTCTCTCATTAAGGTGGGCATTTTTTTGGAGCAGTGAAAATATGGCTGAGAGGCACTTTTGGCAGATTGATATCTTCTTCGTGAAAGACTTTTTGGCCAGGATAATTATATGGTTGGATGCACCATACAAGTTTATAGAGATATGCAATCTCATAATATTTTTATCTTCAACAGATGAGATGTGGCCGGCATTACCCTAAGGCCTGTTAGGCATATTTTACCAATAATTCATACTTGGACAATTTTTGATCTTCTCCTAGGCTAGGTCTAATTTCCCTAAACCACAGTTTTGGCAGATCCATAAATTCTTCTTCAGTCTCTCTTTGTACAAACTGAGACCATGGTTGAGTGGAAAAAACAGCAGCCTACAATATCACCATGTGGTGCAGGTATTTTCTTCAACAACCCATTTTTGGCGGGCATCCTCGTAAGGATACTTGGACCAATATTCCCAAACTTGGCCAATTTCCTGATTTTAACTAATTTGTCGTATTTCTCCATAACAATGCCATAATGCAACAATGATTTCAAATTGATTTCACATAATCCTCTATGCCATGCCATTCCATGCAGGCATCATCCTTAGTGCGGGCATCAACCTTAATGCGGGCATCACTTATCCCCTTTAGAACACTTAGCCATTTTTTATTTTTTGTTAGTATGCAAATTAACATTTTTCTTCTATTTTGCAGGTTGATATTTTCCTTATCTGGCCACCATAAGAAAAACCAAGAGCATGGATAGATATATATTTCAACAATGAATAGTGCCATATCATATGATGAATTTTATCATCAAAGGAACACCCCCTTTCGATCATTTCGAAGTGGTCTCTCAAACGTTTTGTCTAACACTTGAGGAGTTCTCTTCAAACCCTAGGTCACCAAGGTAATTTCATTTTCCTTCAAATTTGGCAAGTGATATTCCCAATGGGTATAGTTCAACAAGGTGAGTCCAGAAAAAACCACTTTCATCGTATGTAGCTTCTTTCTCTCTCCTAGGCGAGCATTTTTTGGAGCAGTGAAAATATGGCTGAGAGGCACTTTTCGAAGATTGATATCTTCTTCCTGAAAGGCTTTTTGGTCAGGATAGTTATATGGTTGGATGCACCATACTAGTTTCTATAGATCTACACTCTCATAATATTTTTATCATCAACCCATGAGCTGTGGCAGGAATTTTTGTAAGTCCTGTTAGGCATATTTTACCAATAATTCATACTTAGTCTAATTTCCCTAAACCACAGTTTTGGAAGTTCCATAAATTGTTCTTTAGTGTCTCTTTGGACAAAATAAGACCATGGTTGAGTAGATAAAACATCAGCATATAATATCCCGATGTTGTGCAGGTTTTTTGTTCAACAAACCATTTGTGGCGGACATCCTCTTAAGGCTACTTGGACCAATATTCCCACACTTGGCCAATTTCCTGATTTTCACTAATTTGCCGAATTTCTCCCGAATGATGTCATAATGCAACAATGATTTCAACTTCATGCCACATAGTCATCTATTCCATGTCATACCATTAATGGAACACCCCCTTTTGAGCATTTCCAAGTGGTCTCTCAAACACTTTGTCTAACACTTAACCAGTTCTCTTCAAACCCTAGATCACCAAGGTGATTTCATGTTTCCTTCAAACTTGGAAAGTGATATTCCCAATGGGTATAGTTCAACAAGGTGAGTCCATAAAAAGCACTTTCATCTTCTGGAGCTTCTTTCTCTCTCTTTGGCTGGCATTTTTCTGGAGTAGTGCAAATATGGCTGAGAGACACTTTTGGCAGATTGATATCTTCTTCGTGAAATGCTTTTTGGTCAGGATAATTATATGGTTGGATGCACCATACAAGTTTCTAGATATCTACACTCTCATAATATTTTTATCTTCAACCCATGAGCTGTGGCGGGCATTTCCCTAAGGCCTGTTAGGAATATTTTACCAATAATTCATACTTGAACAATTTGTGATCTTCTCCTAGGCTTGGTCTAATTTCCATAAACCACAGTTTTGGCAGGTCCATAAATTCTTCTTCAGTCTCTTATTGGACAAACCGATACCATGGTTGAGTAGAAAAAACAACAACGTACAATATCCCCATGTGGTGCAGGTATTTTTTTCAACAAACCATTTGTGGCAGGCATCCTCTTAAGGCTACTTGGACCAATATTCCCACACTTGGCCAATTTCGTGATTTTCAGTAATTTTTTGTATTTCTCCAGAACGATGTCATAATGAAACAATGATTTCGACTTCATGCCACATGGTCATCTATTCCATTCCATGCCATGGTGGCATCATCCTTAGTGCGGGCATTAACCTTAATGCGGGCATCACTTAGCCCCTTTACAACACAACAATTTTTTCTATCTTTAGTATGCAAAATTAGATTTTTCTTCAATTTTGCTAGGTCTATATTTTCCTTATCTGATCACCATAAGAAAAACCAAGAGATTGGCTAGATATGAATTTCAACAATGAAAAAGAGCATATCATCTGATGATTTTTATCATCAATGAAACACCCCCTTGCGAGCATTTCCAATTGGTCTCTCAAACTCTTTGTCTAACACTTAACCAATTATCTTTAAACCCTAGGTCACCAAGGTCATTTCATTTTTGCTTCACACTTGGAAAGTGAGATTCCCAATAGGTAGAGGCCAACAAGGTGAATCCATCATTACCACTTTCATCTTCTGCAGCTTCTTTCTCTCTCCTTGGTGGGAATTTTTCTAGAGCAGTGCAAATATGGATGAGAGGCACTTTTGGCAATTTGATATCTTCTTCCTAAAAGAATTTTTGGCCAGGATAATTATATGGTTGGATGCACCATACACGTTTCTAGATATATACACTCTCATAATATTTTTATCATCAGCCCATGATTTGTGGTGGGCATTTCCATAATGCTTGTTATGCATACTTTACCAATAATTCATACTTGGACAACTTTTTATCTTCTCCTCGGCTTGGTCTAATTTCTCTAAACAACAGCTTTGGCAGGTCCATAAATTCTTCTTCAATGTCTCTTTGGAAAAACTGAGACCATCGTTGAGTAGACAAAACAACAGACTAAAATATCCCCATGTGCTGTGAGTTATTTCTTCAACAAACCATTTGTGGCGGGCATCCTCTTAAGGCTACTTGGACCAATATTCCCACACTTGGCCAATTTCCTGATTTTCACTAATTTGTCGTATTTCTCCAGAACGATGTCATAATGCAACATTGATTTCAACTTCCTGCCACATAGTCATCTATTCCATTCCATTCCATGTGGGCATAAAACTTAGTGCAGGCATCAACCTTAATGCGGGCATCCTCTTAAGGCTACTTGGACCGATATTCCCACACTTGGCCAATTTCCTGATTTTCACTAATTTGTCGTATTTCTCCAGAACGATGTCATAATGCAACACTGATTTCAACTTCTTGGCACATAGTCATCTATTCCATTCCATTCCATGTGGGCATCAAAATTAGTGTGGGCATCAACCTTAATGCGGGCATCCTCTTAAGGCTACTTGGACCAATATTCCCACACTTGGCCAATTTCCTGATTTTCACTAATTTGTCGTATTTCTCCATAACGATGTCATAATGCAACACTGATTTCAACTTCCTGCCACATAGTCATCTATTCCATTCCATTACATGTGGGCATCAAACTTAGTGTGGGCATCAACCTTAATGCGGGCATCGCTTAGCCCCTTTACAACACTTAGCCATTTTTTTGTCTTTAGTGTGCCAAATAATATTTTTATTCTATTTTACGAGGTTGATATTTTCCTTATCTGGTCACCATAATAAAAATCAAGAGCATGGATAGATATACATTTCAACAATTAAAAATACCATATCATCTGATGATTTTTATCATCAATGGAACACCCCCTTGCGAGCATTTCCAAGTGGTGTCTCAAACTCTTTGTCTAACACTTCACCAGTTCTCTTGAAACCCTAGATCACCAAGGTCATTTCATTTTTCCTTCAAACTTGGAAAGTGAGATTCCCAATGGGTATATTCCAACAAGGTGAATCCATCATGACCTTTTTCATCTTCTAGAGCTCCTTTCTCTCTCCTCGACGGACATTTTTCTGGAGCAGTGCAAATATGGCTGAGAGGCACTTTTGGCAGATTGATATCTTATTACTGAAAGAATTTTTGGTCAGGATATTTATATGGTTGGATGCACCATACAAGAATCTATATGTCTACACTCTCATAATATTTTTATCATCATCCTATGAGCTGTGGCGAGTATTTCCCTAAGGCCAGTTAGGTAGATTTTACCAATAATTCCATACTTGAACAATTTTTTATCTTCTCCTAGGCTTGGTCTAATTTCCCTAAACAACATTTTTTGCATGTTTTTACAGGTCTAATTTCCCTAAACCACATTTTTTTCATGTTGGGCATGCATTTGAGTAAAGCAATCCAAAATTGACTTGCTTCAGTAAAATCCATGCACATGCCTGATTTCATTTTCCCATACCTTAACCTACAATACACGTGCTAAATGTATTGAGTGTAAAATATGTCATATAATAGTCTAAACCTGTAAATGGCAGTTTTCACTTTTCCCTACTTGTCATATTCTGAACTTTCAACCGACTGTCAAATACGTCACTTAACAAACCATCAAATTCTATGATTTGATGAACCTGAATTGAGTCATTTTCTGACAGCATTGAGAATGATTGCATCACCCAGACGTGAACTCAGCATTTCATCGTGATTAACCACTTTTCCAACCTTTCAATATTCAAGGGCCAACACAATACACATATCCATATTTATCCTAACCCCATGGATTCCTTACTAGCAGCTGCAGTAAATTACCAATCATGTTGATTCTTATGTAATATTGATAAATAGGGGCCACGGTTATCAGTAAGATATGCAGTATTCAATCCATTCTCTATGTTCATTAATTTTTGTCCAGTATGGTCGCAGATGTGTGCAAATTTGAGTTCACTAATAGTATGAGTGAAATGGGTAGAATTGGAAATAATTAGAGACAGTCTCATCTGGGTTCGATGGATTTCATTGGTAGCTCCATTCCATCTTATTGTTTTTATGTTCATTTGACATTCCTTTCTCATCACTTAGTGAAGTATTTTTTTCCCCTCTTCAATAACCCAAGCATTCCCTCTTGGTGGCATAGCAGGATTGGTTTCTTCAATTCCAGCTTTTAATTTGTCCACATCAGATGGGTACTGCATGTTGTTTTCCTTTGAGCCATATTTTTCGGTGGCATTTATCTCTTTCTTACCATTTTCTTCTTTCATTGGTATTTCCCTTTTCTCCTTAAATCCTCTCACACACTGTGTATCTCTATTATAATTCTTCTCTACTCGCATCTCCCATCTAGATAACAGGAATACAACTTCCTCTTCTACTCCCTTTATACCCCTGGTGTTGAAACATGTCCACTTCATCCATGTTTTGTTAGATTTTTATCATTCAAGCTAGCATTATGATCTTAGGATCTTAACTGAGAGAATAACATGGACAACAATAAACATAAGAGACAATAGACACAAAGAATTTTCCTCGGGGAAACCATAAAGGAGAAAACCCTGCAACTTCCTCAGAGATAGAATCAGCACGAAAAGTAAAACCCGAAAACATAAAGATGATCTCCCAATAGCAGTATTCTCTCTCTTGTCCTAGCAACTTCTCCTCTCACTCATGCGCCCGAATGAGTGAATGTGTGTGTGTGATAGATAGAAAGGCTCACTCTCTATTTATATTATTTCATTCACTTGAAACCCATTCCAACATGTCGGCCTCATTTAACAATTACTTACTAGAGCCGACATCTCTAAGAGTGTATAATAACCCTAGTGCCCCACAACTTGTGGGGACTTTGCCTCCTCCGACCAACAAGGAGGTTTACCCTTAACACAATGGTGGGGACTATTGCCTCAACTTACAATGACTCGCCTAGGGTCAACTTCTCTAGGATAGTCTAATAACCCTAAGACCCAACAACTATGGGGACTTTAACCCTTGACCAATAGGAGGGTTACCCACAATGACTTGACATGACTTTTTTATATTATAGAAACTTCCCGAAATAAACATCGGGGTATGACATGACTCAATTACTTTACAGACACATCCTGGAATAAACATTGGGGTACAATACATAAGATATATGGATCAATACATTCTGAAGTTACAATTACATCAACACTCCCTTTTAACTAGGAAGGTATTCTCTCGACACAATTTATCGATACAAGTATTCTTCTTTGTATCATCTGGATCATCATAAATTCCTCATCATCTTCACCTTTAAGTCATCTCCATATTCAAGTCATCTTCATCTTCAATTCATCTTCATCATCGAATATGGATCATCACTCGATCTGAATCATCATCAATGGATCTAGATCATCACTTGATCTGGATCATCATCACTGGATCTGGATCATCACTCAATCTGGATCATCATCACTGGATCTGGATCATCACTCGATATGGATCATCATCACTGGATCTAGATCATCACTGGATTTGGATCATCATCACTAGATCTGGATCATCACTCGATCTGGATCATCTCTGGTTCTGGAACATCTGTACTGGATCATCATCACGGGTGCTATCTCTTGATTCTTCTCGTCACAGGAAGTTCTACAGATCCAACCCTTTTTCATGTTGGTTGTAGGCCTAGCCTCCATGTAGGTATTCTTCCAACACTTATATCTAACCCTAAGTCAGAATGGCCCACCCAACACTTACATATGATCATGTAGGAACCAATAATATAATCATATCACAAAGGCATGCCCAACACTCACATTTGATCATGTGGGAACACCTCCCACAACCCTGTCAGAAAGGCCCAGCACTCACATCCGTCAACCAATGTCGGAAAGGTTCAACCCTTACACTCGGCCATGCCGAACGGCTCTGCACTTACATCTAACAACCAATGTTAGAAAGGCTCAGCACTTATATTTGACCATGCAAGGAACCAATCCTTCATGCCAAAAGGGCTCTGCACTTACATCTGACAACCAATGTCAGAAGGGCTTGCACTCACATCTGATCTTGTAAGAACCAATCCTACAGCCATATCAGAATGGCCCCCAGTCCCAAACTGAGCTACCTGGTAACTGACCAGGTGCCTCCATTCCAAGAATGGCATTCAGTGCTTACTTCTGATCATGTAGGAACCAATCCTATAGTCGCATCAGAATTGCTCAGCACTCACATCTGACATGGAAGGAACCAATCCTCTCACCATGATAGAATGGCTCGATCCTTACATCTGACCATGGAAGGAACCAATCCTCTCACCATGTCAGAATGGCTCTGGGTCTCATCATTTCCCCTTGGAGGGAACATCAATCTAGAGAACACTAAGCTTCTCCCTGAAGTACTCAAACTTCACCCTAGCGAATGGCTTCATCAACACATCAGCTATCTGTTCCTCTGTCACAACATACTGGAGCTTCACTGCTCCCCTCTGCACCATATCCCTAATATAGTGATACTTGATCTTGATATGCTTCGACTTGTCATGGAATAATGGATTCTATGACAACTTCACGCAAATTTGGTTGTCACAATGTATACAAGTAGCATCCATCCGAAGATCAAATAAATCAGACAGTAGCTTCCTCAGCCATACTACCTCACAACTAGTTGAACAAGCTGTGACATACTCTGCTTCAGCTATACTCAATGCCACACAGGATTGCTTCTTGCTAAAACAAGAGATCACACCTGATCCCATACTGAAGAAACACCCTGAAGTTCTCTTCCTATCGATGACACTACTTGCCCAATCTGAATCAACATAACCTTCCAGGTTAATCTTTTGATTCACCTCATACTTGAGCCCATAATCAATTCTACCGCTCAGGTACCTTATTGTATGCTTTGCAACCATCAGGTGAACATGTCTCAATGTGTTCACAGCAATGCAAATATTTGGTCCCGTATTCGTCAAGTACATCAAATACCCAATCATCTAATGATACATCATAGCATCAACCGTCTCTAATGAAGCGTCACTCAATAGCTTCATGTTCGATGCCATAGGTGTGGTCACCGACTTGCAGTCCATTATCCTGAACCCCTTCAGGATCTCTACAACATGCTTCCCTTGTCCACACCTCCATGCCTAGAAAATAGTGCATTGACACATAACAGGAGCATCACTGGTATTTCTCCTTCAACCTTGAAGCAAAGGTTGGAATCCACTTTACTCTCAGTAAGGCATAGAGTCATCAATAATCTATCCATCCTGTCATACCATGTCGAACCTCGGGATTTTCTGTAGTCACTCCCTCTAAAGCATCATACTCCCTTTGTCTTCCGTACTCTATGCACTGAAACATTCTGTACTGGAGTGACAAGTAGCTTCCTCTGCTACTAATATTCTATGTATCTATCTAGGGTCACTGGATACCAATATCCTCTATATTGAAAGTTATCAAAAAAAATTCTCGCACCCATTTGTGAGCTTGTCATCCTCTATATGATTTCATCTTCAACCTTGTAGCAAGGGTTAAGATCTTCATCAAGCTCCTCATGTATGTGTTATCCCATGGGTTTCTTCTGAACTCATACAAGGCCTTCTTTCATTTACACACATGATTATTCCTGTCATGTGACTTCACTTCCAGTGGTTGCAAATGTCTCTTCATAATCTATTCCTTATATCCCACAATGTTTCCATCTACTGCATGATCGAACTACGAACTTCCCTTCATGTATCGATATTGCATCCTAAATAACATTCTTCTTGAACCGGTCTTCCATTTCTTCTTGGAAGGTTATGCATCAATGATGTCGCTGCATTCTTCAAATTATTTTTCATCTTGAACTGTAGTTACTTGTTCTTCGAAACAAGTCTCATTCTTCTTTTCTTGTAGGAGATTATGTATGCGATCTTTCCTACAAGTCAAATTCATTTGTATGGTTAGAAAGATTTCATAAGGAATTTTCAAATTGGAAAATTCTTATGCATAAATATATGATCATGCAACTACTTTAGCCAATACAAAATTCATCCATATCTCATGGAAACTTTCTAGATGCCTTCCATCTCTACCAGGACAACATTGAGATTATGCACTAATCCAATATGTCAGCAAAGAGGTTTCATTCTAGATAAGTAGCAATGGAGAGTTGTATATTACCATGAGCTACTTACCCATCACATGCATATTAGTAGTATACTATCGTTAATGTAAACATTCTATCATGCATAATACATTAACTGAATATAAACAAATGCATAACAAAACAATATCATGAAATGACAATTGAATACTTATCTTTATTTGTTTCGTGGGTATACTCCTTCTTGATCGATCAGCTTCATCATCTTCTTCATTCATAATAGCATTGTTTCTTATCCAAATGCTAAGGTGGATAAGAGGTTCTTCAAGAGTTCAGTTCTTCATATTCCTCATCGCTTGAGGGATGCTCTTTGGATGGTGAGAGCTTGATCTTCATTTTCTCCCATATTCTTTTCTCTTATTATTAGTTGAGCTTCTTCTTGTGTGTGCTCTTCCCAAAGTATGCTATAAGTAATCACTTCCTTCTAGCACACATTCTTCAAATGAATGAATCCCATGATCCTGGGATGCCATTCAAGGTGGTTATCACCAATTCTGGATTCTCCACTTCTTCTTCTACTGCTTCAAGTTGTTCTCTGATTTGAGGGACCCCCTATAAAGTATGACTGTATGGTCTCTGCATTCCAGATCTTCACATTCTTCAACTATTTTCTCAAATTCATATTCTGATTTATGTTCCTCCCTTCAAATAGCTTGGTCAAGTAATCAATCATCTTCGGTGTCTTTAGGGAGACACTTGTGGTAAAAGGTGATCAGTAATTAAATCAACAATGATCTTTTTGGCCTTGGCCAAGTTCTTCTGGTGTAAGGCTTTTAGCCTCATCTCCCTCTGGAACTGGAACCTCTCCACTCATGTGGGTGTCCAATTCATTTTCTTCAGAGAGATCATATACTTCCATGCTTGGAGATTGTCAACTTCACCAAGCTTATCATCAAGCTGATGTGAAATATCACTTTGAAATGAGAACCTCAAATGAAAATAGCAAACGATTAAATCTTACCGATTTGAGGTGTTCGTCCTAGTTCTGGAGCTAGCTGATCTAGGGTTTGTTAGAGAAACCCTAATTTTCAAAACTTGGAATCTTTTATATATGATTGAATAGAAATATATATATATTCAATTTGTGCTCTCCAATGTACTCCTTTTCTGAAAACAGTGGAGGGAAGCTTCCAGAACAGGAAGCCCTAGTTTTCCAATTTCTTCTGTAGAAATTCCTGTTACTGGTTCTGTGGTATCTCTGAAATTAATGCTCCTCTATGTTGAAACCTTTGCACTGAGGTATCCTCGTATGTCCCTATTCCAACACCATAGGTTTCATCAGAATTGGTTTCACCAATTGGGACTTATGATCATTTTCCCAAGGTGACCTGTTACAGGACTGTTCAGAACAGTGAAGTTTTATGGAATTCCATGTGTCACCATTTCAGCTTTTGGGGCTGAAATGTAGACCACAGAAAGCACAGTCCGTGGCATTTCTGTAACAGCTTCAAAATTTTCATTTGGACCTTTGTAGCCCAAGATATAGCAATTCGCCCCAGGTGTCCTGTTTAGGGATGAATTCTCAAAGAGGTCGAAACCCTAACTTGGAGGGATCATATGTCCCATAATATAGTGAATCTGAGGTGAAATTTTGGACATAGTGTAAATAAGGATGTTACATTCATCCTATGCAATTTTCAGCTCCTGATCCTTTTCCAATCTAGAGATATAGTGAATGTACCAAAACATATCAGTTTTAGTATTTTATGGTTTTTCGAGCTCAGGGTCAAACTAGGTTTTGAATTTCTCAGAGTTTCACCCAACCAAAAATATTGACCCAGGTCTCTAAAATTCGATTTTGATGAGGATATAAATCCTATTACGGGATCACTCAGAAATTCCTCTTTTGCAAGAAGCCCTAATTTCCCACGCCAAAACTAAAAATGCTCGGAATCAAATTCTGCTTTGACAGAAAGATGCGCCCTTAAATGGAGAGTCATCCTAGCATACTTTCGATGATGGATTACGGAGAGAGACCCAAAAAATAAGAATCCCTAGCTTCTACAGCTGCACAATGTCTTCTACTCAGGTTAGCTCTGATAACATGTTATATTTTTATCATTCAAGCTAGCATTATGATCTTAGGATCTGAATTGAGAGAATAACATGCACAACAATAAACACAAGAAACAAGAGACACAAATAATTTTCCTCAAGGAAACCATAAAGGATAAAACCCCGCAACTTCCTCAGAGATAGAATCAGCACCAAAAGTAAAACCCGAAAACATAAAGATGATCTCCCGAGAGCAGTAGTCTCTCTCTTGTCCCAACAACTTCTCCTCTCACTCATGCGCCCCAATGAGTGAATGTCTATGTGTGATAAATAGCGGGCTCACTCTCTATTTATATTCTTTCGTTCACTTGAAAACCACTCCAACATTTTTCCCTCACTTAACAATTACTTACTAGAGCCGACATCTCTAGGAGTGTCTAATAACCCTAGTGACTAACAAGGAGGTTTATCTTTAACACAATGGTGGGTACTATTGCCCTAACTTACAATGACTCACCTAGGGTCGACTTCTCTAGGATAGTCTAATAACCCTAGGGCCCCACAACTACGAGGACTATAACCCTTGACCAATAGGAGGGTTACCCACAATGACTTGACATGACTTTTTTATATTATAGAAACTTCTTGGAATAAACATTGGGGTATGACATGACTCAATTACATTACAGACACATCCTGGAATAAACATTGGGGTACAATACATAAGATATATGGATGAATACATTCCGAAGTTACAATTACATCAACATGTTTTCCCCCCTGTGTTGTACTATCATGTTTTCCTTGTTCCACAGTAGTTGGTATCTTCTTTTAAAGTCGGGAAAGTATAGCAGAGGACGGGTTGGCTCATGGGTGAATACACATTTCAGTTTCACTCAAATGAAATCCACTTGTAACATGGTCCATCCGACCCTTGAGGTCTATAAATAGAATTTAATAGGTAGTAGGGAAATTTATTATTGAAGGAGTTGTTTGATGTTACCGATTCTACTATAAACTATCCCTCTGCTTTGTAATGAAAGCATACTATAATAAAAAATGGTCTTGGGCCCTTTTTAAAACTTTCTCTAGTATCGATCTTGTTATATTTTTGCATTATCTCTATTTTTCTCCTCGAAATGTATTATATATGTTATGTTCTCATTTATTGATTTCTGCAAGGAACAGTGATGATTTATATTATAATAAAAAATAAATAGACCATACAAACTTGCAGAGCCATGAGATTGGTTTCCAAACTATGATGCTCGTCAACAAGAAACCAACATTTATAGTTGTTCTGTTCTCATTTCAAATGTTGGATGCATTCTTATTTCACAATAGAAGTTTAATTTATGTCTGAAATTAAAACTATACTAGTCTAATTAGGTTTTTGTATGAAAACTTCCAAATTTCACACCTACAATGTACTTCAATTCGAATTGGTGTGCATTTTTAGTTCTGGCCATGAAAAATTGGAAAATACTATCAATTGTTGTTTTGGATGACTTGGATTTTACTGTAGATCTTACAATTTATAGAAATGAGTACAAGAATTTGTAGAAAAGGTTGGTATGTCTATGCTATAGTGCATTTTATTCAATATAGCATGAAATGATGATCTGTCAATTCATTTGTAGAATATATTACGAAGAATAAATTTCATCATTTGTACTTTCATACACACTTCTCGATATGGGTTGCACATTAAACTCTCTTAGACATACGAAAAATGCACATATAGATTACACATTACACTTGTATTACACATTAGAAACACATTAACTATATCAAAATATATGCATTGCAAAGAAATACTGACAATTTATATTACAACAATATTAGTATGTACATAGACATCAAATGTACACCATATTATTTTACAAATCTAGGCTACTTGGAAGTTGGGAGGTTTTTGCAATTCCTCCTTTTTAGAATAAGAAAATTCACTATAGCTTCTCTTTTCTTTTCCATAATCCTTCAGTTCTACAGAAGCTTCATCGGCCATATGTTTTAATTATTTTTCTTGCTCTTTCACTTTATTTGCAAGATTTATCACTTTTGTATGCAATCTATCTTTTTCTTCTTGGCATTTCTTCAACATCTATACATTATTATTTTTCTGATTTGAGTGCTCATCTTCCTTTATTTTAATATCATCATATGTCCACTTCAAGTCAGAATGAACTGCAATTAATTTTCTCTTGACCTATTGTACCTCCTTCTCTAGCTCTTGTGTCCTCAAATTGCTATCAGATGGAGTATACAAAATTTCTTCTTCCACAGGTTTATTCTGCAAAGCTTTAATTTGGGATTTCAAATCTTGTATCTCACTATCACATCCCAAATGTTGTGCTTTTCCCTTCTCCAATAGTTTTTCGTGAAGGTCTCTAATTTTGGCCTCCTTCTCCTCTATCTTCTTCTTCAATGTTGGATCTAATGATCCAAATGTAAACTCTACAAAATTAATTGTTCAAGCAAATTCATTCAAGGTCTTCTCTCATTGTTGCAAGGACTTCTGAAACTGGAGTAAGCTCTCCATAGTTACATCACCTAGTTTTGTACTTCCAAAACGTTTTGGTGTGATGGCCTTTTTAACCTCCACTTTGGATTCTTTTGTTGTGCTGACCTTTTTACCCCTGATTGTTTATTCTTCTGGTGTGAAGACTTGTTTACCCTTGACTATTGATTCTTTTGGTGTGCAAACTTTCTTACCCTTGACTGTTGATTTTTTTGGTGTGCAGACCTATTTACCCTTGATTGTTGATTCTTTTGGTGTGCAAACATGTTTACCCTTTATTGTTGATTCTTTTGGTGTGTAGACTTGTTTACCCTTGACTGTTGATTTTTTTCCTCTTCCATAACGTTTAGCCTCAAGAGTTGCTGAAATCCTTTCAATTCTCTTTTTTTGTAGCAACCCATTTTTGTTTTTAATTGTTTTATTCAATTTTTCCAATCTTGCTTCATATTCTACATTCTCATTTTGTTGTTTAATGATCATTTCTCTCAATTCCCTTTGAAACTCAAACTTCAAACCTACAATAAATGTTTCTTTCTGCTTCAATTCTTGTTGAATTTCTGCTTCCTTACCAAATACAATTTTTAGTGGTGGCATGTTCAAAACTTTAGGCCTGTTTTTCAGCTCATTTCCAAGTCTCCCTATAGTTTCCTCATATTTTTTCTTTTGATCCTGATACATGTCTTTCAGTCTGTCAAGGTCAGAAATCGATTCTTCTAGAACTACGGTAAATTTAGAACATTGATCATTAATAAGTTGATCCTTCTAGCCAATTATTTTTTCAGTTTCCACAATTATTTTCTCTAAACTTGTAACACGATGTACCAAATCAATAATTTGGACATCCTTAGTTCTTCACAATTCATCGCTAGCTTTGAAGGAATCCTCCCACAAGGTAGATTGTTCTTTGAAATGTACCATTTTATCAAATAAAGAAAAAAATATATACCATCAAAAGAATATTTGGCATGAATTATATCTTTATCACTCCTTAGTGAATGATCCATATCATTGTTCACGAATTCCTCCCATTTATATGCATTTTCATTTCCATGCATTCCAACCAAAGCTGTGACAGCAACATCTTCTTCAAGGGAAAGTGAAGGCATGTCGTTTTCTATAGGTTCCATATTGTCCTCTAAAGGTTTCTCGATCTTCTTTTTCCGGTTGAGTCACGCTTTGAAGAAGCAGAGTATGTCTAATCTCTCTAGTTTTGCATATGGTTGATAAAGAAATCTGACCTCAATCCGCACTCAATCAATCACCAATAACCTTGTGGCAACTATAGCAAATGTGCTGAAAATGCATGAGTTGACCCATGCATTGAAAGCTGATATTGGTTTGGTGGCTGTGCAAAGATAGCCATATATCGTCGATATAGAGAAGAAAGTTCCTCTAAAATTAAAAATGTCAATATTGCCACAGTTTTTCCGCCATGATAAAAAAATGAAGTATTAATCCACGAATGTTCAAAACGTAGAAAAATATGACCAAATGTATTAGTGTAATGCTAATTAAATATTAAAATACCTACTAGAGTCAAATTTCCTAAGTTAAATATTAAAATTACCTAAAGTAAATAAAAAGGGTATTTTCAGGAAATCAAATGATTCTTGATTTAACTGCCCCTTTGTCTAAAAAGTATTCCTACAAAAACACAAGAAAAATAGAGGCTTGGGGATTTTTGGATTATTACATAATTCTTCCTGATTATTCTCAAGAGAGTTCTTGGAGAAGATTTTTCCTAAGAGGAAAAAGGAGAGTTGATACAGAACTTGATATTCCAGATATGGAAGCCTTACCTTAGGAGCTCTAAGCTACTTGCATGTTGGAACCAGCTCGGGGGGATCCATATTGAAACCAGGAACTATTCTAGGTCATGGTTGGGTGGAATGTGGTAGTTCCCAAGTTATTCGGTTGTCTAAACAGAGGTTAGATATGTCTATGAATTTGCTAATGCTGGGTATTTGAGTGTGCATGATTTTTAGGAATTAAAATAACTTCATCTTGTAGGTATGAGGTTCTTGATTTTTCCCTTCCAAACTACACAGGTTTTATTCTTAAAATAGGAGATTGAATTCTGAATGGATATTTAGTAACTGCCTGCTATAAGCTAGGTTATATTTTCTATATTTACTTCTTTCTTCACTTACCGGTTAAACTCATTGTTTATTAGCAGATGCATTTCTTTTATCAAAAGTTAGGTTATATTTTCTATTCAACCATACTATTCTAATATATTTTATCCATGATGAATTAAGGACCTTTAGTGTTATCTATAGGAGGGTTTGGTTTCTATTCATTCCTGCAATTTATTTTCTATCTATTATTTTCAAGTTCCAAACCTATATTTACTTAAAGATAAAACCTATATCTTATCTCTGCTGGCAGATTTCATATTGACAGCAAAATTATATTATTTATAAGAAACCAACAATTATCTATAGTCTTAGCCTAACCTCTATGTAGAATATTATATCTTAAATATAAATTACTAACACTTTAAATAAAATATCATAAATTAAACTATAACAACTCATTTCCATTTTATAAATAACAACATTGAATGCCAAGCTATCGAGACCTCTAAGGTCTATAGTCTTGACTTCATCATATTACATAACCACACTATATACTATATACCAATATCATAAAGAATCAAACATAACCTAAAATAAAATGCATTAGCCCATATCGTATAAATCAAGAGGTTACAGGATTGAATCTTGTTGGCATTCATGCCAAAACAAAACCTCCACACACACATCCTTTAAAACCCACATAGCCCAGGATCGAATCCTGTGAGCTCGCGTTTTGAAAACCCAAGTCACATTAAAAACACGATAGGCATCGAATCCTGTAGGATTCGCTAGAAACGTTTCCAACGCTGTAATAACATATAAATATTCCACACCATCTATTCTATATAACATTTAAAATGAAAGAAGGATTAACCTTAAAATTAAATTGTTTCATGTCCACATTTCCACACATTAAATACCAACAAAGTATACACGTTGTAAATCATATTCAACATTTCCACACAGTAATATAAACCCATTTTATACGTTGTAATCATATTCGAGGCTCACGACCGAGAATCAAAGAAAGAACCCATTAAAATAATCCATATAACAAGTAAAACAATTTCTACGCTATCATAGCAACTACATCCATTTCCCATTAGTAAAATGAAGCTCACAACCATTTCCAAAATAATTCACAGACAAGTAAACAAAATCCTAAATCACCATTTAACAACATTTCACTAATATTTTCCATAGTCGTTGAGCTAATTGGCAAGAGTTCCATTCCCAGCAATGGCACGGCTCTAAAGCTAAACCAACTATGTTAAAAACCCAAAATAATAATTTAAAGTACATATAACAGTTTACACAGACTCAAAACATTGCCAAGCTAGGATCCATATCCATGATTGTTACGCAACAGTGAATGTATTATTTTATACCATTGTAAATTATAAGTAAAAACTACATAGTCGTGATTCCAAACCAAGGCACCATTGCAAGAAATGGTACTTCCACATTTTCGAAACCCATCATCAAAACCAAAATGCAGGAGCTTATATTAACCATCAAGGTCACAAGTTCAAGCAACCAGCCCAATATTCTCTTAGAGAGAAGAGTCATAACATTTATGGCCGAAGGTGCCAAACTTAAACCCCACAAAACCCTAATACTGTCATATGCATATATGGATTCCTTTCAAAATACAGGAAGACCTGTACATATTCGAAACCCCTAACCGACACAAGTATTCATTTAAAATTACAAACATCAAGCTTAAATAGCTCTGTCAAATAACTCCATGCAGAGGTAACAAGCTCAGAACTTGTTGGAACAGGGCTTACCCGTGAAGGGTATGCATCGGAAACCTGAGAGGCCCATGACCCATGCAATAGAAGCCCTGCCACCTGCAAACAAGAAATATACCAATCCTTCATTCAAAACAAAAAAAATCAACATTGAAAACTAGGTGAAGGGAATACCTTCCCAAAGCACAGATGCAATCCAGACCTCATGCAATGATACCAACCAGAGAGATGAACAGAGCTCAAGCATCTAAATTACAAATGAATCGCTCATCCAAGATAGACCAAGCTTAGGGATTGAGTTCCCCACATCCTAAGGAGCATTTACTTCGCCACCCTATCCACCACCAACCTTGAATCTCATCCCCATGCCTCTAGTCTCATAACCCAAAACAGGGTTTACTAATTGAAAATCCCTTGTGTATTGAAACCTCCATCATGTCCATCGTTGACTTAGGATAAATCCAAGTTTTATGGAATATGCAATATGTCATGAATGGCTTATAATACATTTTAACTTATGGTATATAAACTTTAAACAACATATGGCTAAGGTCTGATATCTTAAGCCTTTCACATAACAATTAAACCATATAAATGTTAAGCACGGTTTTGGATCTTATTTAAGTTCCTAGAACCATAATAATAATGACAGTAACCAGTTAAACGTAGGTATAAATAAACCCAGTCATACGTAACCAATAACACTAATAACATTAATAATAATTGCTAAGTTAGGACTATGGTCATTTATCGTCCAAATAAATGGAGTAGTTTAACATAGGGAGCATGTCTTTGGTTAACCATTATAGAAATATTTTCTTCACCTAATGAACCTGCACAAAATGAAGAAGAGTTTCATTATTTCAACATGAACTAAGTAAACCCTTTAATTTCGAGTAAAACTAGTTACCTCTCCAAGTGTCCCTATAAGGGATACATGTCCTGCCACTCCACCCCTTGCAAATAAAAGTTAAGTCAGGTCTTTTCATAAACCAGTAAACAAAACTTACAACCAGTAAGAATGCTATAATCTGAACATACATACACGCACATGTATGATAAGAAATAATAAATGAACATCGTAACCATCTAAACCATATCAAGTAACTTAAATGCATTATAGAATTACATTATTAACCACATCGGGGAAAACATGTAGAAGAAGATAAGAACAGCTTACGACAATTCAGTTCCACAAACAAAGTTTGACACATTCTGTAGAGGATAAGTTAACGTCCAGTTCAGGTGGTAATTAACTAGCCTAATAAAAAAAATTCTTTTTTCTTCAAATTTTGGGGACATTACAAGTGGTATCAGAGACCTAAGAGACCAAATGGGAATACCAGACATTCGTTGCAGAAAATAAAGTATGTTTTTAAATTTTGTTAGGCTAACAAAAAAAAATTCCTGTTATTAAAAATTGGAAATTGTAGGATTTAAAAGAACAGCCCAGATCATAAACACTGAAGAAGACAACAACCGTCCAAGAAAGTTGAATACCCCCACCCAGGTAGGAGAACTGGTGGTGGAACTAAATTCTGATATACTAAAAACCATACAAATTCTGCAAGCATACTTGTAGAGTTTAAAAGATGATAGTCTAAATTAAAGAAAGCAACAACAAGAAATTAATGAAGCATTTCTGTGGAACATTACAGGAGGAATCTGCAGGGAAAACCCAATCATTCCACAAACAGGTTCAAGAAATAATTTTATCATAAATGGGCCAGCAGCCCGAGAGGAGAAGGAAAAGAAGAACATACCCCTGAACCTCCAGAAATAGATTGTCATAGTCCTTCTAGTGATGATTCTCTTTTATCCTTGCACAAGAAACAAAGAAATGATGACAATATTCAAGGGGAGTTCAGAAAAATAAAATCCCCAACATACGAAGGAGAAATGAACATAGGGGAGAAAGATGAAGAATGCATTCTAGGTGTGAGAAAATACTTCCGAGTTCATAACTACTCTATTGAAAATAAATCCCATCCATCCATCCATAATTTAAATGGAAAAGAAACTAGATGGTGGAGAGACCTGAAGCATACCAAGAAAGACGAGGTAAGAGAAATCTGATGGAGTAATTTTCACAAGATTTTTCAAAAGAAATACATGTCGGAAATATTCTTCCACAAAAAAGTGAAATAATTTCATGATTTAAGGATGGGTTCCATGAATATTGATTCTTTTATTAACATATATTTGGATCTATTACATTATGTTCCATACATCAAGGACGAGAAATTCAAAATACAACAATTTTTGGGTTGTATTCCTCCCAATTTTCAGGAAAGGATTGAATTTGACATGCCTAAAACATTGGACACCACCTTACACAATGATAGCATTTTCTATGAGCATGGATAGCTGAGGCAAGAGAACCTAAACAGAAGCAGAGACAGGTCTAGGAAATTATCAGACAACCGCGAATTGAGTTTCAACCCACCACCTTACAGAAAATAGAAAAACAGTTTTCAAGCCAACAAGAGCTTCAACAAAAGAGGTACAAATCCATATGTACGAGCTCCAAATGCTAACAATCCAGCAGCAAATGGCGGAGCCAAATTTCCCCCACTGTAAATCAAATGCTCAAAATTCCAAAGGACCCATTATGCCCGAGACTGTAAGAACAAGACCAATGGAGTCTTGCACAACTTACAAGAGGAACCAAGGGTAGATGACACAGCTAGAACACCATAGATATATGCAACCTTGGATGGCCGATAGGAAGACCATTAGGCTACCATGGTTGAGATAGAAAGTAAGATCTCAAACACTTCTATGTCCATATTGATTGACCCCAATTCTTGCCAAAGCTATGTGTTTCCTAAAATTGTTGGTGTATGTAAACTAGGAAAAGTTAAACATGAGAAACCTTGGCTAGTGCAATTAGCCATAGGTACGAAAAGAAAAGTTTTTGAAATATTTAAAGACTGTGAGGTAAACCTGAACGGTTTTCCTACTAGATTAAACTTGAACATCCTACCCTTTGGATCGTATGATATACTTATTGGAATGGACTAGTTGGAAAAACACCATGTCATGCTTGATTTCTTACACAAGTGAATATTGTGTACATATATCCAAGGGAATCAAGTAAAGATTCAAGGCATACCTAAGAATTTTTCTGTAAGGAAGATATATGTTTTACAAGCAAATAAGTGCTTTAGGAAAGGCTACAAATTGTTTGTAGTAAACATGCATGACATAGAAGTTGAAAGAGAACAACACATCGAGGACTTCCCAGTTCTCATAGAATTCAAGGACATATTTCCTTAGAAAATCCTAGGATTACCACTGAAATAAGACTTATATTTTTCCATAGAACTGACACCAGGATCATTATTGCCTTCAAAAGACCCTTACCGCATGAGCACACTAGATTTGGTGGAACTCAAACTACAATTGCAAGAGTTGATTAAGAAAGGATATATCTAATCGAGTGTGTCCCCTTAGGGAGCACCGATACTTTTCGTAAAGAAGAAGGATGGTACAATGTGGATGTGCATCGATAACCATCATCTTAACAAAATGACCATCAAGAACCAATATCCACTCCCTAGGATCAATTACTTGTTCGATTAAGTAGGAGGAGCCAAGATCTTTTCAAAGATTGACCTGCGATCTGGGTACCATCAGGTACGGATTCACGATGAGGATATTCACAAAACTTCCTTTCGTACAAGGTACGAATAGTACGAGTTTGTAGTGATGGAATTTGGGTTGACCAATGCACCCGCGGACTTTATGTGTAGGCTGACCAATATATTCATGCAATGTCCCTAAAAATTGAAAATATTTTTTTTTTATAGGCTAGTAAAAACTACCTAGATGGAACATTATTCACTTGCAGAACTCTATTGTAGACTTCATGTACCACTATTTATTCGTAAGTTGTTCTTACATTCCGTCTTTTGCTTCCACTCATTATTTTTTATGTATTTTACTTATGATGTGGTACTGTTGTTTACTGCTCAGTATTATGTTTATACTTTTGTCGCTTATGTGTCATCACTGGATTTATATGCTTCGTCCTTTTTGCATAGTTGCACTTGTTAATTACAAATTCCTAACTTAACTTTTTTGTGGAAACAAAGTGGGCGGAATGGCACGACTCGTTCTCCCATGACGGTTTGAGAGGTAAAAGTGTTTACCTCTTAGCAAGCTTACTTAGTTCTCTCAACTAAGGCACCTGTTATATTTCACATGCAGTTCAATCTTGCGATGGGGTCTTATTTATTGAGTACTAGAAAATTTTGATCTTAAAGAACATACTGCTGGTGGACTTTGATTTCTTGTCGTCTTAGAATTATAACTAGGTATAAATCCCATTCTCGTCAATTTAGCTATTATTGATAAATTTCCTCTTTAGTACTTATGCTTCATTACAAAATTGTAATTTATCAGTTTACATATTAGTATTAACTTCGTTCTATGTGTATTTTATCAAGTCTTATTAATAGCTCTTATGTTTTTTACTTGCAGGTTATTGTCTTGGCTTAAGGACAGGCCCTTAATTTTTATGATGGTTAATTGTTTAACATGGCATATTACATATGCCATGTTCACTAAGCATAAGCTTAGGGATTAATTGTATTGCATTATGTTATGGATTAAAGTCTAAGGTTTACATATTATGTTTAAAGTATAAGTCTTGTGGCTTGTCTTGAGACTAGCGCAAACAAGCCTTATCTATGCGCTAAATCTTAACATTGTAATTTATTAAGCCTTGTTATAACATAAGCATTGTAATGTGTTACCTTGTGTTATGAAGTGGGGTAGAGAATATAACATATGGTTGAACCATGTGTTAGCAGGGTTTAATATTTTGCATGGGAAATGGAGGTCACAAATGTAATGAAACTTTAACTCTGGAGAGTGGGTTTGGTAATTCGATAATGGTTACTAGCTAGTGCATTTAATGTTCTTGGTAATTGTGCAGCCCAAAGCTTAGGGCTTGCATCTCGATGGATTTTTCATTTGCAATGTTTGATTTGGTGTTTGGTCTTGCTCTGTGCAGGGGAAAATGGAGGCAACCTCCATGACCATGAAGGTAAGAACTCATTTTCTTCACAACAATTTGATAGTTGAAAATTGATACATTTAAAAGTTGTTCATGCTTCTCACCTAGTTTGTGGATGGTTGTAGGTGCTGGGGTATGTGGAGAGTATAATGTTTCAAATATCATCGTTGGTTCCTATGTGATATCAATGGTGTAAGGTTATCCTTCTAACAAGCAAATTCTTGTTGTCTCTCGACCTGACTAAGTGTTCTCTTCATTGTTTGGCGTTGGGTTTTTACTGTGTTGGTTGAAGTTGCCTTCAGGCTTGTAAAGAACAAACCTGAGTTTTAAAAGTATTAATTCTTTTAAGCCTTACAACAAAACTTAAGCCTTTTGGCTCTGTGTATGCGTTTATGTAAATCGTTATTTTGGTTTTTGGGCCTTTTAGCCATGGGTTGCACCATTTCTTGCAATGGTGCCATAATGAAATACTAGAAATGTTGATGGAGGAGAAAAGAAACATAATGTAAAATGTATAAGTAATAAATATGAAGAAGATGGTTTACAATAATAATTGCCCGGAGTATTTATACCTTAAGTGGGGAAGAGAGGTGAAACAAACATTTACTAAAATTAACCTAGCTTAATATTTAAATTTAACATTTGTAACATTGCCTTCTCCTTTTAAATTTCTTTGTCCTTAAAGTAGGGTAAAGACAGGTGTTGCTGAACAAATTTCTTTGTTTCCCATGATGCATCTTCTTCTGGGAAATTCTTCCACTCAATGAGGCATTCCTTGATCATTCTAGTGCGTAATCTCCATTCTCTGATGTTGATGATAGCTTCTAGTTCTAAGATTAGTTTCCCTTCTTCATCTAGAGTGGGGAGTGTTGTTTGAACTGATTGTTGTTGACCCAAAAAAAATTTAATATTTGATACATGAAAGACATTTTGAATTCGGCTTGTCTCTGGTAACTTTAGCTCGTATGCTACATTGCTAATCTTCCATATAATTTGGTATGGACCATAGAATTTAGGTGCTAATTTGTTCTTTCCTTGTTGTTTTAGTGATAATTGTTTCTATGGTTGAAGTCTTACGAATAGCCAATCTGCTAATTTAAACTCTCTCTTGGTTCTATGCTGGTTTGCTTATTGTTTCATACAATTTTGTGCCATAGTTAAATTAACCTTGAGTGTTTACATAATTCGTTGGTTGTCTTCTAGTTGATCTTTTATGGCAGGTACTTTCGTGCTTCCTTGAATGATTTCTTTCCATCGGGGTGGTTCATAACTATATAATGCTTGAAAAGGAGTCATCTTTACTGAGGTGTGATATGTAGCGTTATACCACCATTCCGCGAGATGTAGCCATTGTAACCATTTGTTCTGTTTGTCTATGATGAAACTATGGAGGTAGGTTTCAAGACACTTGTTGACCACTTCAGTTTTCCCATCGGTTAGTGGGTGATATGCTGAGCTCGTATTAAGAGTGATCCCTGTTTTCTTGTAGAATTCCTTCCAAAAATTTCTTGTGAATTTGGCATCTCTGTCACTAACTATAATTTTTGGGAAACCATGTAATTTGTAAATATTTTTACAAAACAGTTCAGCTATTTGTTTAGCAGAGTCAATTTTCTTTATTCCCATGAAATGTGCATATTTTGTTAGTTGATATATTACCATAAGAATTTCATCCTTACGCTATGATAAGGGTAACCCTTCAATAAAATCCACAGAAATTTCCTCCCACTTTTTCTTTGGAATATGCAATGGGTGGAGTAGCCCTGGAGTCATGATATTTTTCTTTTATTCCTTTGACATGTGTCGCATTCGGCTACATATTTTTGAATGTCCTTATGCATTCCTTTTCCAATAAAATGACTGTATGGAATTTTAATATGTTTTGAAAAAACCTACATGTCTGGCAGCAGGTGAATCATGAGATTCTATCATTACCTTAGTTTTAATCCTTTATGTTGGGTTTAAATAGATCCTTCCTTTGTACCACAAGATGTCATTTTGCCACTCGAATTTTGAACCTCTATTTGGGTCTTCGATTAAGGCGCACGTGTTTGAATCTTTAGCATATGCTCTTCATACTTCATCCAACCATTCTGGAATGATGATTGAAATTGCATATGTCTAGACTTCATCCTTTCTAGATAGAGCATCGACAACTAAATTGTCTTTCCCTCTTTTATGTAATATCTCCGTATCAAAGGTAGCGATTGTTTCTATCCACTTCTGTTGTCATGTTGACAATGTTTTTTGTTGGAGGAGGTATTGAAGACTGTTATGGTCTGTTCTTATCAGTATTTTTCTCCCTAGAAGGTATTGTTTCCATTTTGTTAAGGCATGTATAATGGCCACCATCTCTTTATCATAAGTGGACTTCAAACTTTCTCTCTTGTTGAGCTTTCTACTTTCGAATGCTATTGGGTGCCCTTCTTGCATCAAAACTTCTCCTAATCCATGTTAGAATAATCAACCCATAGTTACCTACCTTAGACATTAATTAATCCATTTTTGTCTTATTTGCCTAGTTTCCAATATTCCACTCTATGCAAGTTGTCTTCCACATGCCATAGAAGTCAAACTTGCTAAAAATGAGTCATGGAGAACTTGGAAAACCTCCTAGAATCCATACTTAGCATATCTACTTTATTCCATATCCTCCCTAGCACATATCTGCTTTTTTTGCTAAGTTGCCTGCTTTATTGAGATTTATGGCAAAAGGGCAAGTAAGACTAGGTGTAGTTGACTTGTTTTTTGACCTCATCATCCTCCATTCTTTTCTCCTAATAAAAGCATGTATGAGTTGTCTTTCCATCACTTATTATATTTCCTACTTAAATTTTCCAATTCGTGAGCCTCTAGGTAGATTTGGAAACTGCTTTATGCACCTATGGGGGATTTGACTAGATTTAGTAAGCCTACTTTTTGACTATTTCGAATGGAATACTTATGCATTTGAATCTCTCATGTAATTATATATTTCAGCAGCCTATGAATTCATAATTTTTTCTATTGTACACTTATTCAATACAGATTAGTGTTATGCTCCAATTTCAATCTCCTTTATGTGTAAATTTGCATGTTTGATTAGCAATTTTGTGAGTGCAATTGTTCTATAACTTGGGTTCAATTTTCACATGGTATTAGAGCCTTTGTAGATAGATTTATCTCCTTTCATATTGTTATTGCAGGTTCAACATCTTGACTGGGAGCATATTCTGTTAACCGAAGGGCACCGTTTCTGAGCTACGGATCAATCTCAGAAGATCATTTTGACTCCATTTAATTTATTTGAATGGAAAGCAAAGATGGAGATACTGTTGAGAGAAAAAGGTATCTATAGGGTGACTATGGAAACTGAGGTAGATCCTAATGCAGCTGTAGAGAAAATTAAATGGCACAACAGGAGGGATGAGGCCTATGGTCTCTTGTGTCTGAGCATATCTAGAGACCTCCTCTTCCATCTTGATGGATTGACATCACCTAATGAAGTGTGGGAGAATATTGTAGATATTTTTGGTAAGACAGATGAGATGAGGGGACATAAAATTGAGAATGAATTGATCTCTTTGACTCCCAGCAGCTTCGAATCCCTGCAAATCTACTTTTCCAAGTTTAAAGCCCTTGTTTTGCAGCTAAAACAATGTGGAATTGAAACAAAGGAGGAGAAATTAGTTTTGGCCATACTCTCAAAGATTGGCCCTAACTATTCAGTGTTTTTTTCGACCTTCCATGCCACCAATTTGATGGCTCAAGCCTGGAAGATGCCTAAGCTTGTAGAGTTCATGGAATCCCTCACACCAGAACAAGATAAATTGGTGATGATGGGCACCATCAAACCTTCCAAAGACCAAGATTTGGTTGCTGGAGATTCGAGGGTGGATTCAAAAGAAAAGAAGAAAGATAAGAAGCCACCTGAGCAAAAGAGAGACAAGAACAAGTCTCAAGAGGAGCCCCAAGGCTCCAAGAAGAACTTCTAGAAGAAGAAGAACAAAGCAGAAATGAGCAAGTGCGCATACTGCAGTAAGGGCTATCATCCTGAAAGCTCCTGCATGAAGAAGCAAATTGACATATTAACCCAACTCCTAGAGAAGAATAACATCTCCCTTCCTGATTTCTCAAAGAAGAGGGAAGAAGGATCAAATTCAGAGGACAAAGAGAGAGTACATGCATTGGTTGCTGGCACATCAAGCTCACCTAACTTGATCATAGACTCTGGAGCTTCAAGACATATGGTTTCAACAAAGGAGGTATTCTCCTCTCTTGACATGTCGAAAGGTCCACCAATAGTGCTGGGAGATGACTCTCTCACTGACAGTTTGGGGAAAGGAAGGATTGATCTTGACCATGGTAAGTTTAGTAATGTATTGTATGTTCTAGGTCTTGCCTCTAACCTCTTGTCAGTGTATCAGATGACTCACACAGGGTATCCAAAGAAGGTCATATTCTCCCCTAATGATGTTGATATCATAGAGATCTCGAATAGTAAAGTCATTGCAAAAGGAGTTGTAGATCACACTTCGAAGGTATACATGTTTTCACATTTTCTACCCTACTGAAACCCCTCGGCTCTTTTGATTCATGCTAATGAGGAAAGAAAGATTTGGCATGAAATATTTGGCCATCTTAAATATAAGCATATTTCTGATCTAAATGAAAAGGAAATGGTGATAGGGTTACCAAAGATTAATTTTTCCAAGGGAGTCTGTCAAGGTTGTATTCTAGGAAAACACCCAGAGCATAAATTTAAGAGAGTTAGTCATGAGAGAACCTCTGCACCTCTTGAGTTGATCCACAGTGATGTTTCTGGTCCATTTCCTCATATTTCAATGAGTTAAGACAAATATGCATTGACCTTCATAGATGAATTTTCCAGGTATTGTTGGGTTTACTTTCTGAAGCATAAGTCTGAAGTTTTTGGCCTCTTCAAAGTCTTTAAGGCTTTGGTTGAAAACCAGTCTTAGAGGAGACTCAAGATCCTCAGATATGACAATGGTGTTGAGTATGTCAATTCTAAGTTCATTCAATAATATGAAGATGCATTTATTCAGATGCAACATTCAATCCCGTACACACCACAGCAAAATGGTGTTGCTGAGTGAAAGAAGAGATCACTGAAGGAGATGGCAACCTGTATGATGGAGGCTAAGACTTTGCCACCAAATTTTTGGGCCGAGGCTATAAACTATGCATATTATATATAGAATAGGGTGCCTCATAAATATCTTGATGGTCTGACTCCTTTTGAAGCTTGGAGTGGGCACAAGCCAGATGTGACCCATTTCAGGATTTTTGGCTCAAAGGCTTGGGCTAGAATTCCAACTGAAAAGAGAAAGGCTTTGCAGCCCCAAAGCCAAGAATGATCATTTATTGGGTATTCTAAATATTAAAAAGAGTACAAGGTGATAAACTTGAGCACAAACAAAGCCTTCATTTAAAGGAGTGTTCAGTTCCAAGAAGAGCCTTTAGCAGCCGTTGAAGTTGAAGAGTCTTCTTCACCACCAGAACCATTGAATGTAAGTGAAGAGACAAATGAGTTTTTTTATTCTGATATGTCTGATAATGATGATTTAATTGCAGATCCTGATATTCCTACAAGACAAAAATGGGCAGCAAATACCATTCATGCAGCTGGGGAACTAGCTGAAAATCCTAGTGATCCTAGGAGGACTGGATC
Organism: Pseudotsuga menziesii; assembly: GCA_001517045.1. Lineage (NCBI taxonomy): Eukaryota > Viridiplantae > Streptophyta > Pinopsida > Pinales > Pinaceae > Pseudotsuga > Pseudotsuga menziesii. The sequence continues at coordinate 41,748 of LPNX010392732.1, read as the reverse complement.
TCAGTTTGAGAGTGCCCTATGTATGAAAGACCCTTTGTTTGCAGAGAAGTGCTATATTATGGTTGAATCAGACCCATAGACATATGAATACATAGCACATGATCCAATATGGCAAACATCCATGAAAGAAGAATTCATCTCACTCCAGAAGAACAACACTTGGGAACCGATTGATCTTCCCCTAGGGAGGAAGCTAGTTCAATGTAAGTGGGTTTTCAGAACTAAGTTTGCTGCTGATGGTTAGTATTTGAAATATAAGGAAATATTGGTATCCAATGGCTACTCACAGGTACATGGTATTGACTACAATGAAACCTTTGCACCAGTGGCAAAGATGGACTCCATAAGGCTAGCCTTAACCATTGCAGCTTCGAAGCAGTGGGAGGTACACCACATGGATTTGAAGTTTGCTTTCCTAAATGGAGATATCACTGAAGAGATTTACATGCAGCAGCCTTAAGGGTTTGTGTCTAATCCATATTTTGTGTGCAGGTTAAAGAAATCATTCTATGGGCTAAAGCAAGCCCCTAGGGCTTGGTATGCCAAGATTGATGGCTTTCTACTGTCATTGAGTTTTGTTCGATGCAATTCTGATCCTAATGTTTATTTGAAGCTGATTCATGGTTCCTTGATGATTATTTTCTTGTATGTGGATGACCTTGTAATTACAGGAAGTTCAAAGAAAGAAATTGCCTCCTTGAAGGATGCAATGAACCATGCATTTTCTTTGACTGATTTGGGGTTGTTGAGCCATATCTTGGGTCTCGAAATTGATCAATGCCAACATGGAATAAAAGTAAATCAGTCCACATATTCTTTAGATTTGCTGAAAATTTTCAACATGAAATATTGCAAGCCAAGCAAGACTCCCTTCCTTTCAAGAGTTAAGCTTGAAGAAGCAGTTTCTTCTCCTATGGTAAATAATACACTGTATAGGAAGTTGATTGGGTGTTTGCTGTACCGTACACACATTCGACCTGATATTTATTATGCAGTAAGTGTGGCTTCAATATACATGGATCATCCTCATGAGATCCATTGGAGAGAAGCCAAAAGGATCCTTAACTTTGTTTAGGGAACAAGAACTCATGGGATCTTCTACAAACCTAAATCTGATATTGATTTGATTGGGTTTACTGAAAGTGATTGGGAAGGTGACAACATAGATAGAAAGTCAAAATCAAGATATGTGTTCATGCTTTCTGAAGGACCAATCAGCTGGTCAAGCAAGAAACAGAGTGCCATAGCACTCTCATCTACAGAAGCAGAGTACATAGGAGTTGTTAATGCAGCAACTCAATGTTTATGGTTGCAGGGGATACTTGGTGAGTGTGGCTTCGAATCAGATTTTTCAACTATTATCTATTGTGATAATTAGATTACCATTCGAATCTTCAATGATCTAATTTAGAGATAGAGAACCAAACACATTGAGATCCATATGCACTACGTCAGACAGCTTATACATGATGGCACCATTCACCTACTCTTATGTGCATCTTCGAAACAAGTAGCTGACATCTTCACCAAAGTTTTTTGTGAGAAGACATCCAGAAATATAAAATCATTACTGGGGATTTCTGGTCATGCTATGAAGCATGATTGATGACAAGATTTTTAAATTTTGTTTTACTGTCCATGTTTAAGGGGGGATTTTCCCACTGGGTTTTTGCCTCTTTCCTTGGTTAAATGGACATGCAATATGTAAAGGGTGACTAAGCCTTGTTGCTAGGCCCTATATTTTTCTAATATTTACTCATAAACTCAAGCTTACAGGGGGTTTTTATAATAATCAACCCATAGTTACCTACCTTAGACATTAATTAATCCATTTTTGTCTTATTTTCCTAGTTTCCAATATTCCACTCTATGCAAGTTGTCTTCCACATGCCATAGAAGTCAAAATTAATAAAAATAAGTCATGGAGCACTTGGGAAACCTCCTGGAATCCATATTTAGCATATCTTCTTTATTCTAGATCCTCCCTAGCGCATATCTACTTTTCTGCTATGTTGCCTGCTTTATTGAGATTTATGGCAAAAGGGAAAGTAACACTAGGTGTAGTTGACTTGTTTTTTTCCCTCATCATCCTCCATTATTTTCTCCTAATAAAAGAATGTATGAATTGTCTTTCCATCATTTATTTTCTTTCCTACTTGACTTTGCCAATTCATGATCCTCTAGGTAGATTTGGAAACTGCTTTATGCACCTATGGGGGATTTGACTAGATTTAGTAAGCCTACTTTTTGACTATTTCAAATGGAATCATTATGTATTAGAATATATCATGTAATTATATACTGTAGCAGCTTATAAATTCATAAGTTTGGCTATTGTACACTTATTCAATACAGATTAGTGTTATGCTCCAATTTCAGTCTCCTTCATGTGTAAATTTGCATGTTTGATTAGCAATTTTGTGAGTGCAATTGTTCTATCACTTGGGTTCATTTTCCACAATATAAACCCTGATGTGTCATACTCTACTACAAAGGGTTTTGTGAATTATAGTTTGGATAATACCAGAGTTGAAGACAACATGCATTTTAATGTTTCAAAACATTTTTCTGCTTCACTATTCCATTGGAAGGAATTTTTCTTCAATAAATTTGTGAGAGGAGCGGTTTTATGGGTGTAGTTATTTACAAATATTCGATAGTATCTTGTAAGGCCTAGAAATCCCCTTATTTTCGATATGTTATCAAGTTTGGGCCATTCCATGATTGCCTTGATTTTACTTGGATCAACCTGGACACCTTCCTTTGATATTTTGTGACCTAGGTAGTCCACTTCTTCTTTTCCAAATGTGCACTTAGACCTCTTCGTGTAGAATTTGTTTTCTTACAAAATGGTAAGTACTTGACTTAAGTGTTCTAAATTATCCTTCCATGTTCTGCTATATATGAGAATGTCATCAAAAAACACTAGGATGAATTTCTTTAAGAATGGATGGAACAATTCATTCATTGCAGCTTGAAACGTAGCTGGAGTGTTAGTCAACCCAAAGGGCATTACTTTGAACTCATAATGGACTTCATGAGTGAAAAAATAAGTTTTAGCTATGTCTTCTACTCTAACTTTGATTTGGTAATAACCATATCAGAGATCCTACTTTGAAAAGTACTTAGCCCCATGAAGTTCATCCAGCAACTCATCGATGAATGGGATCGGAAATTTATTTTTGATAGTTATTTTGTTCAGTCCTCTATAATCTATGCACATCCTGAATGACCCATCCTTCTTTCGTACTCGCACTACTTGAGATGCATAGGGAATTTTTCTTTTTGAAATGACGCCACACTTCAGATGATCCTGAGTTAACCTCTCAATTTTTATTTTATGGTGATGCATGTATCTGTATGGTTTTCTACTTGCAGGTTTTGTCCTTGGTTCTATTTCGATTATGTGTTCAATATTTCTATTTGGTGGAAGATCCATGGGTAGTTCTTGAAACACCTTGTGATTTTTTTTAATAAGCTCTTTTATCTCTATTTGTTTTTCCATGTCTCCTTCACACGTTAGAAGCTCCATTTCTTGGCATTGAAGTATGTATGTTGGTGCGCCTTTCCGAAGTAGTTTTTCCATTTGATGTCATGTAACTCACTGTGTCGGAGGTGGCTAGAACCTGTATAATTTGTGTGCCTTTCTGAAGGACTAGAATTCAATAAAATTCTCTTGGTGATTTGTGAAGTATGTACCCAAGGTTTGTAACCATTGTATTCCTAATACTACACCGACTCCTCCCAGTGGTATTGCAAAAACATCTAATTCTAAGTTATATTCTTGCATTTTTCACTTGAATTTGTGACATTTTCCCACATTGTCAATCTTCTTGCCATCTGCTACCATAACCTTCATGTTAGGTACTGGACAAACAAATAAGTTAAATATTTTAGAAATGCTGGCATTAACTAAGTTATGGGTGCTTCCAGAGTCGATGAGAACTGTGATGTTATTATTTTTTATATGTCTTTTAATATTCAATGTTTGTAGTTGGGAGATTCTGATAATAGTGGCTAATTATATTTTTGGGGTGTCGTCCTCGATTTCTTTTTGGTAGTCTGGTTGACTATCCGCCTCGTTCTCAATTAGTTCTTTCACTTCCAACTTTGCTTCTTCTACTTCACATGCATACAATTTATTTTGTAAGCACTGGTGCTTAGGATCCCATTTGTCTCCATAGAACTTACTTTCCCTTACTTTATTCTCTGGGCCTCTAAACTGGGCTTCGTTCCTTCCCTGAGTTGTGGCGGTGGATATCTTGGATTTGCTATGTATGTTGATTGGAAAGGATTCCTTTTGGAGTCGTCTTTGTCGAAATGTGTATGAGAAGATTTCTTGAATTTTTTTTCAATAATCCTGGCTTTGCATTGTGCTTCCTCTAAGGTAGAGATGTTATGTAACTCTAGTTCATCACATATGTGTTGTTTAAGACCTTGTATGTAGGTTTGTAATTGTTGGTCATCTTCCAACTCTGGGACTCGAGTTGACGACGCTTCCCACTCACAGGTGTACTCATCGACACTGTTTTTTTGTTGTAACCTTGTGAGTTTGGAAAAAAAATATTTTTCTTCAACGCCCTGGAATCTTTTGATGAGGTCATTCCTAAAACTAGCCCATTTGTGAGAACATATTCTTGTAGTGTTCTTCCACCATAAGTACCAATTGTAAGCGTTTCCTTCTAGATGAATGGAGGCATATTTAATTTTCTTGCCTTTGTAATGGATGTTGTGGATGTCTAGGCATTCCTCTGATTTGTTAATCCATGCTATGCTTTGTCATTCGTCCCCGTCGTATTTGGGTAACTCGATTTTCACCCGCATTTGGCGTCCTTGTGTATATGAGTTTGAGGACGACATGTTGAATAGAGGATCTGTTTTCTCTGGTGTTCTCGGAGAGTTTGGATGCAGGTCATTAGATATTTGTAATCTGTCCAAGATGGTGGTTAAAACTACTTGATTTTTCTTTTGGTCTTCTTGTAGAGTGAGGAAGGTTTTCTCCATTCGTGACATGATTTGTGTCCAATTTAACGTCAAATTGTCACTTGTTTGTTTGATCTTTGCTTGGAGTTCCTTGTAGTTCTTGTTAATCTTCTCATTTATTTGGTCGAACCATGTGTCCATTGATCTTGTGATTGGAATTTTATCGGTGCTAAATGTGGATTTATTTTTGTTTGCGATATGATGCTAGCCTGCCACGATTTTTTTTTAAATAATTATAATAATCATAATTATTATAATATAATTTTGTTTAATAATAATATTAATAAAAATATATTAATATTAATAATTTATTTAATATTAAATTGGTATTGGAGAGGAGGCGGAAGGAGGAGTGCTGGGGAGAGGCGGAATGGTGGAGTAGGATGGAGGTGGATATGGAGTGCAGCGTGAGCGCGTGGATGGTAAAGAGGAGGTGTGCAACGGAGGTGAGATGGTGGTGGACTGGTGCTGAGAGCCGAGAGGCTTTGATACCAATGAAATACCAGAAATGTTGATGGAGGAGAAAAGAAACGTAATGTAAAATGTATAAGTAATAAATATGAAGAAGATAGTTTACAATAATAATTGCCCTGGGTATTTATACCTTAAGTGGGGAAGAGAGGTGACTTTTCAAGTCACCTCTTAGTTTAATTACAAACATTTAGTAAAATTAACCTAGCTTAATATTTAAATTTAACATTTGTAACACATACCCCATTGGCATGCCTGTGTGGACTTCGTTTTGGCTTCTAAATTGACTGTGTGGAGATACTGCGATTGGAAATACTGTGTATAAATGTAGATACTCTGCCATTAATGAAATGAACATCATTTTCAATATTGCTATGTATGTATGGAATGTATGCTATTTTAATGGTTTATTAACAGGGTTTTATAATGGCATACACCTTCGTTGCTCTGTGTTCAGTATTTTATAATTTTCTATCATGGTGAACAACATGGGTTGAAATACCTAGCCGTAAGTGGCTTAATCCTTCTCCTTGATGGCTGCGATAGCTTTGGTGTGATTCGTTACTGTTTTCATTTCATTTATTATCTTAAGAGGTGAATCGTTAACAGAGTAGTTTTATTATTAAAACCATACTGTGTTTTTATAATGGCCAGGACGTGGCTTGGGTGAATGTTGCGCATGGTTTTTAAATGGTTGATTACTGTTATGAATTTGAGGTTTAACATATAATGTGGATTTGGTATAATCCAGGGGTTGTAGCCCACGATGCCCTTCGTTACTGTTGTTTTAGACTATTAAATGGACTCTGTGTATTAAATGTTGGGCGTGGTCGTGCTTGTAGCGTAACCATAGTCCTTCTTAATAGCATGGTGGTGATTTATAATTGCTGACCACATACATAACCAGTATAGCATGGCCTTTGGTTATAATAGAGATGAACTACAAGGTCAATCCCTGAGCATTTACTATATGTAAAGACTTGCGGATAATTAAAAGGATTGACTCTTGTGTGTTACACATTTTATGACTTTTATTTATGTAATGGCTATGTGATTTAATTTTTGCGTATGTATATCAGCTATGGTTGTTATTTACTACTTTCTCCCTGGGTCTATACATCCATAGGAATCGATCTCGTGACCTCTGTTGGCATTTAAAGGTTTTAATTACTAGTTGCTTAAAGTATGCGATGGCTGTCCATAATAGTTAGATGGGAAAGAGTGATTCTTAGGAAATGTGATTATGATATTTTAATTAGTACTATGGATTTATATGGGTGAACAAGGTTTTGATATGGGACCACATGGATAGTCACGATGCCTCCTTTGTTCATTTAACTCATATGATGTTTATTTAAAAGGGAAGGTTTTAGTATTAGTTTATATTTAATAATTCAAACCTTGGAAGGTCTCTAATGGCTCAAGATTATTGTATTTAAAATAGATCATATGATTTTTTCTTTAGATTATATTTACTGTATCTAATAGCTTTAGATTATAGAACTAATTAAATAATTATTTGGATGTTTTTATATATATTTAACTCTTATAATTAAAACTAAACAAGCCTCTTCTAACAAATAATGCATGTCAGCAGACTAATAAATCCTAGGGAATGTTGATATAATTACTGGGAACAAAACATAGTTTATGCTTGACCTAGTAAATCAATACAGGAACTAAAAACAAGGGGAATAACCCTTTCTAAACATTTATGAATAAATAAAACCTACAAAAGCAATTTGACGAATACACCCTAGGTAAATATGATTTAGGAAAACAACTTACAGCTTAGGGTTAGTATAAAAATACAGATCCTAGCATAATTTAACCAACAAATCCATCACATAGGGTTAGGAAATGCATTCTAATCATTTACCTAGCATATCCAACAATTTATCTAGGAAATATAATAGACATTCTAGGGTTACAATTTAAGAAATGAAAACCCTAGGAGATATAGTCAAAACCAACATTTCTAGGGTTAGAAATATATCATGAACCTTTACATAAAGAAGCCAACATTCATACTAGAAATGAACTTGACCTACTAAGAACTCATACCTGTAATTTTTTTAAGCTCCTTTAATGGTTGAACCTGCACACTTTTAAATAACCAGCATTAACAATTTAAGATAGATCCAACCTCTGATTTTGATGACCAAATCACTTGGGAACTACCACGTTCCACCCAACCATGACCCAAAACCGTTCCTGGTTTAAATATGTATCCCCCGATCTTGACTCCAACATGCAAGTAGCTTAGAGCTCCTAAGGTAGGGTTTCCTAACTAGTGTATCATATCTGGATCAGTTCTCCTTTTTCCTTCCAGGAAATGTTTCTTCAACAATTTACTTGAGAGAAAACAGGTAGAAAATGACTCCTATAATGATAGATCATAACCCCCAAGCCTTTCCTTGGCTTGATTCTTTATAGACAAAAATTTTCAGTCAAAGGGAGAGTTAAGTCAAGAAACCTTGGTTTCTTGATTTAACTCTTTTTAATTACTTTGGGTAATCATTAATATTTTAACTTAGGAACTTTCTACTAGTTCCTAGTTGGACTTTCATAGACATTATACTATTTATTAATCTTTAATAATAAATAATAATTGATGGAGCTTCTCCTCTTTCTTTCATTTATTTATATTATTAATATATTTAATTCTTTATACATAACATGTATAAAGTACATAATAATATAACACTTTGTTAACATTTGTTGTTGGGCATCATATACCATGATCCCTAGACTTAATGACACTTCTTAATTAAGGTCAAGAAGGTAGGTTGTTTAGGTCTACTAGGCTAGGCAACTCTAAACATCCTTGCATGTTGGATTTCCCTCATATATGATCCAGAAGGATCCAAGAAGGCATATTTTATAAAGTCCTCCAATCTTAGAAAAAATAGCACCAGATCGAAGGGCTCGTCGAGACAATTCCAATGGCATTCGTTTCACCTCAAACGGACTTCGTATGAGAAAGTTATAGCATTCTGTTGTATTGATGAAACAGGGAAATTTGGCAAAATAAGGGTACCATGTGGCACCACTGGTAGGGTGACACGTGGAATCCCTACAGTACAGGCATGATGATGTGGTAGTACAGCAGTAACCTGGAAGCTGACTAGTTGTTGAGTTGGCAGCCGAGGAAGCATGACAGCTGGCGATACGAAAAGTGAGTTGGACCAATGGTATGCCGCCACATGGCAGCACCGGATTGGCCGCTATAATTTGAGTTTATTAAAAATTTGGGGAATCCTCCACCGAGTTCGACCACTGGACCTCATATAAACTAAACTCCACCCTTACCACTACGCCACACCATGCCAGTTGAATTGTAAACGGTTGAAAAATAGTTTAATTTCGAGCGAGGGTTTGAACGGGCGCGTAAAGGGCCGGGGCTAAGCCCCGCCCCATGGACCCATGCCAAATATACACAAAACCGGGAGCGCGCCAATGCCAAAATTTGGTCGTTCGGATAGTTTTAATGGCCCACAAACCATGGGGGCATCACCTAGGGACCAATATGATATCACGTCCGTTCATATTGGGGTGGTTAAAAATTAAAAAATTTAAAGTCAATATATTGGTGGTATATTAGGGGTAATAAGGGTTTTTTTTTAAGTATATAAATATCCACTATGTTTAGGGTTATTTTATTCCAAATTTTTGCCTGCGCCCTTCTCTGCAAAACTGCACATTTTTTCCTTGTGCTCCTACGTGAACTTGGTTCTGAACCTCTTCTTCATAATGGGCATGGCCATCGAAGCTCCATGAATCCCATGGAAGCCCATGTCATGCTCCTGCTGATCATTTTCATGAGTGGGTCCAGATCCGAACGCCATTATCATCTGAGGAGAAGGCCTGGCAATCACCCTGCTGAGTTTCTCTGGTGCATAGCATTTTCTCTCACACTGTCTTTGCTTTTGCTGCTGCTGCGGTCACGAGTTCCACCCCAGCCGCCTCCATCATTTTTTTTGTTCTTTTCCACTGCAATGGGATTTTGGTTAAAATGCATGCATATTTTTGAAATTTGTATGCATATTTATCTTCACCAAGCTGTGCTATCGGGTTTCTTTGCATTTGTTGCTATTTCTTCTTAGCTGTGTAACAATTTCAGGGACACTGTTTTCTGTGCTTTATGTATTGTAAATGCTCCTATGGCACGATTTTTTGGAATTTTTATTCTTGTACTTTCTTGTATTCTATAGTTAATGTAGCCTTATCTAACATGCCTGGTAGCTAGATATAGGCCTAGCATTACCTTTGTTAGAAGATGGCCTGGTACAGAGTTTGACTTGCAATCATTGGAAGAGCGGCTGCAAGTAATGGAACAACGACAACATCGTATGATGGCATTCTTGGCTAAAGCTGTGCAGAATCCCAACTTTGTGGCACAACTTGTTCAACATCATGATAATATTGCTCATATTGCTACTACAAACAAGAAAAGAAGACTGCCAAATCATGATGAGGTCTTGGAGATTGGGGAAAATGGATGTACTGGTAGTGAAATTGTAAGATACGATCATGGTAACAGTGATGCTTTCAACAGAGATTCTCCAGATAAGCTTGAAACATCCATGGATGCATTTAAAAACTTTTTTGATGCTCTTCCAGCTGAAGCTCATGACAAATCAAAGGATAGTGGAAGTCCTCCAAGTAACTCCTTAGGGTCATCTCTTATAGAGATGCATGGAAAGCCTTGTTTCCCTGATATGCCTGTCCATTTGGGGGTTTCGGATATTTATACATCTTCAGCTTTATCAGATTTGAACTCCTCATCTAGGTTTCCAGATATGTCCATATCTGTGAGATCGCAAGATATGCAAGCATTAGAGGGGTTAGTAGGATCCCTTCATTCTGACATTGTATGTAACTTGAGTTTGAGTCCTCACTCTTCTTTACATGAAGTAAGTAAAATAGATGCTGCAGGAAAAGCTATTCTGTCAGGAAGTCCTGAGAATAGAAGTGTTATAGGATCTAAGACAGGTAGCAATGATGCAAATTTAGAAGCAGTAGATGTTGAGGTAAGATTTCCATATGGTGCAGCAAAGACTACTTTGGAGGAGGGTTCAATTAATGGCAAGGGCCGAAGGACTGGCCCTCGAGGTACAGGTAAAGGCATGGGTAATGAGATAGCCAAGAAAAGGATCAATGATGTGTTTTGGGAACATTTTCTTACTGAGAGACCACAGCCAACAGACACGGAGGGGACTGATTCAGACAGTCAGGAGAGTTGTAAGGATCAAGATGACATTGTACCTGAATATAGCAATTTCTGTAATATAAAGGAGAATCTCTATCAGCTTACACTACAGATGGGGCAGCTGGCATCATCAGTAAATCTTTGATATCAGAGTCCATACTAAGCATGAGTATTTAAGTTACGGCAGCATTAACAACAGGTTGAATATAGGAATACCAGTAAAGTTAATTGCTTCTCAAGAATACAAGCAAGTATTACCTTTGTTAGAAGATGGCAAGATCTGTCTTGAAAGTTGAGAGTTTCATTTTTTACTGTAAATGTGGGAAAATACACAGCAGGCATTAGTTTGGTTATTACTTTCAATAAGACATCTAGATGGTTCTCCCCAAAACATTTATCTATCTACAACCGCATAATTAAACTCTTCAATGTAGTGCATGTCTAGCCTTTATTAATAAATTTAGTTTCATTTCTTATTATGATTATTTGTCAATGATATTTTAACCCATACTAAACGTAGTTAGTGGAGAAGAGGGGTGTTACATCCTTCACCCCTTAGAATAACCTCGTCCCCGGTGTTCTTATTTTAGTAATTGACTTCAATTTTTCCATTGTCTTTTCAATATGACAACTCTTGGTATTTCCAATGACTCTTGTTGTCCCTCAAAAGTATCCACATCATTTCCTTTGGAAACTCTTTTGATATCTTCAAAGTTTCTTGTTTTTCTTAACATGTTATAAACATAACAAGCTATTTCCAACACTTATCTCAAAACATATGCATAGATATGATCCTTGTTAAAGCAAAAGAAGCATAAATAACAAGTTCCTTTGGAATATATTGTTCTTTCTTTTCATAACTATTTTGTATAGTTTAGTCTTCATGTCAAGATGTACCTACAACATCTATTAGTGATACGTGACATATATAAAAAAACATAATATCTTATAAACCATCCATGCATTTTCACTTACTATCCTTTCATAACAACCCTTTAGGATTTAGCTTTTATTTGAAAGACTTACCTCTTGACTATAACATAGTATTCCTACAACTGCACAACACATATTAATTATAATAATAATATAAAATTCATGAGAAAATCATTCACATGTTTGTATATTTCATCCCATAATGTTGCCATATTCAAACCTTATATCCATACTTATGGTATGGTGGTACTTGTTCTCAAGTACCTTTAATCATTCCACTTTTCTTTGCAACATAAATATTCATGTCAAATTAACATAACATGTACAAAATCATAACTTCCTCACATACTCTGAAACATTTAATAATCAAAGCATTACCTATGCATATAAAAAAAATTATTTTATCACACAACAATTCACCACATATATATAATTTTGCACCCAATAGTTAATCATATCATGATGTATAAAATACCAAACATAAGATTCACACACATACCTCTTGTATGATAGTGATGGTCCAAGCACTTCTTGGCTGAAATCCTCTTTCAAAAATTTTAGCATATATATACATGAGGGTCATCTCCTCATGGAACCACAGGTTCACATACAAGCCTCCTCAACCTGTATATATAATATTCATCTGATATAAGGACGATACCCTTCATCAAATTTTTACATCTCTCAAGCATATCTCCTACACAGAACCTGGGAACCCACATAGCTCTTATACTGAAATATTAATATCACAAAGTATGTTAGTCAACAGAACCTAACAAATCACCTCGGTTCTCTCTAGAAGTTCTTCTCAAGATCCTAACACCTCCTCTAGGTTCTCACTAGTAGCTATTTTCCTAGGCCTCGGAATTAATATCATAGAGCACTCAATGGATTCTAACACCTCACGAGGGTGTTCACTAGCAACGTTTTACTAACTTATCACAAATTTCAATGCCTAACACCTCTCCAAGGTGCTCCATAGAAGCTCTACTTAATTCATAAATATTTTGTGTTCAAACTTTTCAATACTTCAGTTTGTTCATTCTGAAAATTAAGTTTCGGTTTCCAAGTCACATTACGTCTTGTTATTATGCATATTAAGACTAAATACTTTATGTGGTCTAGATCCCAACAAGCTCAACACCAAACCCATTTTCTACTTCATTTTAATTTATTGGTTATGTTTAGTGTAGAAAATTTTCCTATAAGTTTAAGATCCTTATAACCGAGGGCATCCCCCTATAGCCAATTCAAAAGTTTCACAACTCTTTATTTAATTAGTCATAATGGCATATATTTAGAAACATTGAGTGCATGAAATATCATTTAATCATCATTGAAAATATCTATGTTACAAAACTTACTCGCTCAGCATCAAAACATGTTTATCTAAGTCTTTCAAGACTTAATTAACAACATTATATTTCCAGTATGTTTAAACAACACATTATCGCTTGACATAGTCTGATACTTCTAGTATCTATACATGTACAATCTATTTCAAACAAATTCAATTACCTTATCATAGATATATTGTTTGCAAAACTGATAATTCTCATAATAATACAATTATCATGTTCAATTACTTAAGTAGAATTTTTCAAAACTTCTTAGGAATCACACTCTCAGCAGATCAAATGATCTAAGCTATATGTTGGTATAAATGTGTTTGTTTTAATAAAAAAATCTTTCTAACCTTTCGTAATACTCAAGGAATCATATTGATTCTAGATGTTACCTTTTTCCATCAATAAACTTATCTCTTGCTTTCAACCACCTTATTGATTCCCATTCAACGGTGTTTTGTTGCAGCCATGTGTACCTGTACCCCTTACTCACAAATTCTGGCCAAAAATTATTGCATCACAATCTCATAAGGAAACTATAAAACATAATAGCGATTTTCTACTTTGAATTCTTATCAATCTTTTAATATTACAAAATTTAGCTTTACTTAATTTCAATGCATTACTTTCTCAGCAACTTAGTTGTAAGTTATTTTCACTAACTTAAACCTTAAGCAAAAAAAATACCTTATTTATATAAGCTTGAATTGACACTACCGAATGACATTATCTTTGCTTCAGTTTGGAGAATATTCTTGTTAACAAGCGTACATGTACATTGTACTAACACCTTTTGAAAGGGTGTAAAATAATTTGGTAAAAGTATGGGAATGATAAAAAAAGGTTTCACCAATTGAGGGTTTAAGGAATACAAAAGTTGATGAAAAGTGTTTTTGGGGAGACCTTCGCAATGTATTTATAGGATGATCCAAGGTTTTCTGACCCATGGTATTTATCCATGGTTTTTAACCCATTCTCATTTTAGGGTGTTTTGGTCATTTTTGGAAAGAGTGGGGTTATGCTGCAATAAATGCTCAACTTCCCTGTATTTATGGGGGAAGAAATAATGATGTTTCGAACCAATTTTGGTGGAATTTAATTGTGAATTTCAAAATGAAGGGAATATTGGTGCGATTATGATGTATAATTATGGTTTGGACCATAGAGATATAGGTGAACAATTTTTAGTCTTAACAGATTGCCCCCTGATGTGTGAGGGTAGGAGCTCATCGTATGATCGATAGACATCATAGGATCAAGGGAGAAATGGTGACAACAGTGGAGAGACCAGAGCGGACCGCAGAGGAGTGGAGTCTCCTCATTTGAACTGCAGTGGATTTTTGTTTTCATTTCTTCTCAAAAGTGGATGAGGTACATCAATTATCATACATGTATATGGATAAGGAGGGCATACCCATGATCCTAACAATCTCTTGATATAAAAATGGGGATCAAGACTCAAAAAATGGGAGTCGATCAATACATATATACAATTGATAATACATAATGGTGGCCTCGATGGGAGGCTGAACAAAAATACATAGATATGAAGTATTGGTACATAGGAATAATGGAATTCTCATGGAATGCAATATTAGAATAATTTATGCTATGCTAAGATGAAGGTGTACACAACTATAGTGACTCAATGAATGAAAGTTAGAATTGTTGAGGTAAAAAAATCCACATCTAAAACTGGATATATATGGAAGCATGATACTGAGGGGATTCCAAACACTATCACCAACGCAACCTAGAAATCACAAGGGGCATGAGACTGTAGGGATCCCATATATACTCATCAAGGTTTTAGATTCAGGTGAAAACTGGGGTCTTAGACCAAATAATGAAGCAACCAATACCTTGTACGAATCTCAATGGTGGAATAATGTAGTTGAAGTTGAGCATGTGAGACACAACCAATCCAAAAGGAACTAAGGATTTCTTTCAAGCGGTCCAAGGCACATCCAAGGAAATCATAAATGAAGTGGATGAAACCAGGATACATGGACCTCTAGGTCTATCCTTTGGAATAGATTTGTTGACGTTGACATGGATACTTGCAAATACTATGGAAATGAGGTTTCCTTGATAGAAGCATGAGGGGGACAACCAGAGATATGGAAAATTAAAAGGACTGAGACACTGAATAGGGAATAGGAATAGGGGAGTATAGGGGACTCAAGATTCCTTTGTTCAAATTATAACGGAAGGGTTGACCTGGCAGCAACTAATACTAACTCGTGGGGAGGGAATCATACCCGCGAGACTAGGGAGATTACTGCAATGGGAGATACTTGGGAAAGTAACTGGACAAGTGATATCCAAGGGATCTAAGGGAACTCATCACAGAGTACTTTGAACAAAGGAGACCTAATCAAGTAAATATTCCATAAGATGAGACCATATTTAATATATGTGGGAACCTAAAATCACTATTTGGGCATTCTTCATGGTGTAAGGAGCTTGATGAAGGTATAGAAGTATGCTCAGTATGATACTATCTCGTATATTTTTATTGAGCCCAAGACGGTAAATGTTTGATGGTGTTTTCATGTTTAGAGAGTCTAAAAATATGAAGAAGACTCTTGTGGGTCTCTTTTTTCGTACAATAGTACCCTAAGCATGAAAAAGGATAAAAATGTACAAAGGAGAGCTATCCTGGCCAAAAGGGGAAGGATTCTTTTCTGTAAGTAGTCCAACCAAGATGAAAAAAATTGAAAGCATACTAATTTGACTGTCATTCAAATACTTTTACGAGCATGAATCAAACAAAGGTTTCTCGATGATCTTTTCTTTATGAGAGGGTTGTAAAGAACTTAAATACAACCCATAGGTGATATTTTTCATAAGTTATGGTCCCAATGTCCGACAAAGCATAAAATCATACAAAGGGAAACGCTCCTAGATTGAAGGTGCTAGGGTGGTCATTTCCTTTAAAAGGATATAGAGCCCAAAAAAGGGATAAACGACACCACATAGACTCCCTTTCAAATAGCTTAACAAGCGTGAAAGAAATCAAGGGTGCTCGATAATCTTTTCATTATTTTAGGAGTAAAAAAAGAGCTTAACATAAATTCTGTAATGGTCATTCGAGAAAGGAGGAAGTGTCAGATGCACCAAAAGGGATGATGTTGTGAACATGGATAATATGGATATAAAAAAAAATTGTGGTACACTGGTGGGGCCTACTTGCATGACAGTGAACAACAGTAAAATAAGGAAAAGTTTGTAGTATGGATGGAGCAGGTAGCTCATGATCATGCCAATCAATAAGGGGTTTTATCTTCATGGTGGTACACAAATTGAGGTAACCCCGGGAAAATGTCCCAATAAAAGATAGGGAGAGAACGAGAGGTGGGTCTCACAAGTAGACAGAGGACAGAAAATAAAACCCGATGGTGCAAACGACGTCAAAAATAGATGTTGGATGGCACTTTGGTTCACAGAAGAAAGGATTGACCAAATGGAGGCCTATAAATAGTGGGGGACCACATGAAACATGTCATTTTCACTGTGCAAAGGTGAGCGCTAGTGGCTAAAATGAACAATATGCTCGTTAAGCATTATAAATAGTTTTTCATCACCAAGTGTACCTATACGCAAAAGGGAAAGAAATGCATTAGTTCATCAAGAACTAAGTAATCTTGATGTGACAAGTAGAAACTATTACCTCTCAGGAGGTTACAAGGGAAACTAGTCCTGCCACTCCACCCCTTTGTCGAATAAAAAAGTTAAGTCAGAATGATGTATACAACAGTAAGCACAAGTTATAATCAATGAAGTATGTAATCAAATAACTAACTTACGCAACAATGCATAACTAGAGAACAACATAGTAATCAACACTATGACAACATAAGTAAATACAGTACTAATCACCTCTGAAAGTATGGAAGCAGGACGTAAGAATAGCTTATGACATTACCGTGGTATAAACAGAATATGACACAATCCGCAGGTTCAAATAATGTCCACCATAGGTAGTTTTCACTAGCCTAATAAAATAAAATAAATCAATTTTGGGGGACATTACAAGTGGTATCAGAGCCCAGTTTCAACACTAAGAGACCTAATGGGCATAAGACATTCGTTGCAAGGAAAATAAAGTATCTTTTAAATTGTTTTAACTAACATAAATGTTTCATGTTATTAAAATTTTCAATTTCAGGATTTTAAAAGAACAGCTCATATCATGAACACTGAAGAAGATAACAGCTGGCATGGGAAGTTGAATACCCCCACTCAGGAAGCAGAACTGGTGGTGGAACTAAATTTTGATATTATGAAAACCATACAAATTCGTCAAGTAGACTTGCAAAGCTTAAGAGATGATGATCTGAATGAAAGAAAGGAACAGAAATCAATTAATGAAGCATTGCTGCGAAACATGATGGGAGAAATCCTACAAGGAAAAACCACTCATTCCACACACAGGTTCAAAAAGGAACCTTATCATAAATAGGATAGCAGAACAAGAGAAGGGAAATAGGAGCATACCCCTGAACCTCCGGAAGGGGATTATCATAGTCCTTCTAGTCATGACTTTCTTTATCCATGAAGAAATAAACAAAGAAGTGATGACAATATCTAGGGGGAGTTCAGGAAAATAAGAGACCCAACCTATGAAGTAGAGGTGAACACGGGGGAGAAATTTGAAGAATCATTTGTTGGGTATGAGAAAATATTTTTGAGTTCATAACTACTCTAGTGAAATGAAGGCTCGACTAGCCATCTATAATTTAAATCAAAAAGCAGCGAGATGGTGGAGAGACTTGAAGCATACCAAGAAAGATGAGGTAAGAGAAATGCACCAGAGTAAATTCCGTAAGATATTTCAAGAAAAATATATGTCAGAAAGATTCTTCGATAGAAAATTGATAGATTTTCACGAGTTACGTATGGGATCCATGACTATGGATGATTTTATTAACAGATTTTTAAATCTGTTAAATTCTGTGACATACATCAAGGACGAAAAGGTAAATATCTAGCAATTTTTATGATGTCTTCAACCCAACTTTCGAGAAAGGATTGATTTTGACATTCCTAAAACCTTGGACACCACATTGCACAAATTTAGGATTTGCTATGAGTATGGGAAGTTGAGGCAAGAGAAACTCAACAGAAACAGAGATAGTTCTAAGAACTTCTCTGACAACTGCAAACCGGGTTTTAACCCACCCCCGTACAGAAAACATAACAATAGTTTTCCAGCAAAAAATAACTTCAACAAATCAGTTACAAAGGCCTATGTAGCATCTCCAAATTTTAACAATCCAGTAGCAACTGGAGGAGAAAATGATACCCCGCTACAGATCAAATGCTAGAAATGCAATGGGCCTCATTATGCTCGATATTGTAAGAACAAGATCAATGGCATATTACACAACTTACAGGAAGAACCAACGATAGAGGACATAGTTGGAACACCACGGATTTATGCAGCCTTGGATGGCCGACGAGAAGACCATCAGGATACCATGGTTGAGATAGAAGGTAATATCTTAAACACTACTATTTCAATACGGATTGACCCTGCTGTTTTTCGAAGCTATGTATCACCTAAAATTCTTAATGAATGTAAACTAGTCAAAGTAAAACATGATAAACCTTGGTTGGTACAATTAGCTATAGGTACAAAACATAAAGTTTTAGAAAAAGTTAAATATTGTGATGTAAACCAAAATAGTTTTCCTACAAAAGTAAACCTGAACATCCTACCCTTACGATCATATGATATACTTAACGGTATGGATGTGTTGGAACAACATTATGTCATGCTTGATTGATTACACAAGTTGATCTTGTGTACAGATAGCCAAGGGAATCAAGTGAATATTCAAGGCATACCAAAGAAAGTTTTTGTAAGTTAGATATCTACCTTACAAGCAAACAAGTGCATTATGAAAGGTTGCAATTTGTTTGCAGTGAATATTCGAGACATAGAGGCTAAAAGAGAATAGAACATAGAGGAATTTCTTGTTCTTATAGAATTCAAGGACATATTCCCCAAGGAAATCCATGGATTACCTCTAAAACAGGACCTAGAATTTTCCATAGAACTGACACCAGGATCAGTTCCGGATTCAAAATCCCCTTACCGCATGAGTGCACTAGAGTTGGTGGAACTCAAAATACAATTGTAGGAGTTGATAGAGAAAAGAAATATCTGACCAAGTGTTTCCCCTTGGGGATCACAGATACTTTTCGTAAAGAAGAAGGATGGTATGATGCATATTTTCATGGATTACCGTCAACTTGAAAATATGACTATCAAGAACCTACACCCACTCCCTAGGATCGATGACTTGTTCAATTAGATAGGAGGAGCCAAGATATTTTAAAATATTGACCTGTAATCCAGGTACCATCAAGTATGGATTTGAGATGAGGATATTCACAAAATCGCCTTTCATACAAGGTACGAGAACTATGAGTTTGTAATAATGCCATTCGGGTTGACCAATCCACCTGTGAAATTTATGTGTATGATGAGCAGTATATTCAGTAAATATCTGGATAAGATTGTTTTGATCTTTATAGACGATATCCTATTGTACTCTAAGAGTAAAGAGGTACACGAGGAACACCTTCGCATAGTACTACGAGTGCTACGAGAACACCCACATTACAAAAAGTTTAGTAAAAGTGATGTTTACAAACCACAGATATAGTACTTGGGTCACATTATCTCCGAGACAAGGATAGTTGTGGACTTGAAAAAAATTAGAGCCATAAAAGACTGGCCTACCCCTATTAGTGTCACTAACATTAGGTCATTTTTGGGATTAGTCGGATATTATCGAAAGTTCATTGAGAACTTCTTGAGAATAGATTTTCCCATGAACACCTTGCAAATGAAAGAAAGTAAGTTCTTATGGATGACCAAGTGCGAGTAAATTTTTCAGAAGCGTAAGTAGCTTTTGACGGCCACACCGATACTACAAATTGCAGATCCCGGCGGGGATTTCGTTGTTTGCATGGATGCAAGCAAGGATGTACTCAGAAGAGTCCTCTTGTATATCGATTATGTGATATGTTATGAATTGTTAAAGTTAAAAGAACATGAGAAGAACTACCGCACGCATGATCTTGAGTTAGCAGCCATTATCCACGCCTTGAAGATGCGGAGGAACTACCTCATGGGAAGGAAATTCCTTCTAAAGACCGACAATATGAGTCTGAGTTATTTATTCGGGCAACCAGATATGAATGCTACGCAAGAAAAATGGTCGACTTTCCTTAGCGAGTACCATTTCAATATAAAGCATATTAAGGGAACAGAAAACAAGATTGATGATGCTTTGAGTCGACAAACTCATATGATATTTCAAGTGACTTTAATTCAAACCGATTTGTATTTACATGAGGGGATTAGAATGGCCAACAGAGTTGACCCTTTCTATGTAGAAATCCTCAATAAAGTCCAAGAGGAAAGGTTGTTTCAACAACAAAAAGAGTACAAGGTAGATGAAACATGACTGCTATGGTCCAAGGAGAGATTGTACATTCCAGAAGGAGGGGAAATTCGTACCATCATCCTCACAGAATTTCATTGGACACCCTACTTAGGGAATCTGGCATATCAAAAGATGATATCCGTCATTAAGAGACACTTCTTTCGGCCTAAGTTAAAGTCCAACATTGCGTATTTTATAGAGAAATGTCAGGAATATGAGCTGATCAAATTTGAGCATCAACATCCTTCCAGATTACTGCAACCATTAACCATTCCAGAATGGAAGTGGGAGGTCATTAGTATGGATTTTATCACCGTTCTATAGAAAATAAAGAAACAAAATGATTATATCTTTGTAGTAGTTGACAAATTGTCAAACTCAGCACACTTCATTCCAGTGATGTTGACCTACAAGGCAGTACACATTGCCGATATATTATTGAAGGAGATATTTATATTGCACATGATACCTAAGGAAATAGTCTCAGATCGAGATACTAAGTTTACCATAAACTTTTAGAGGATATTTATTCTCCAGATTAGATACGCAGTTGAACTTTAGTACTTCTTATCACCCGCAAACAGATGGGCAGACAAAAAGGGTAAAGAATATTGTTGATGACATGCTTAGGATGTATGTCATGTACAACCCCACCATGTGGGAAGACTACCTGCATCTCGTAAAGTTTGTGTATAACAACGGTTACTAGAATTCTACCAAGATGTGCCCCTTTGAGGTACTCTATGGACAGAAGTGTAGAACAGCAGTTACTTGGGATAGCTCGGTGGATCGGCTCATGCTAGGGCCTGATTTGTTAAACGACTTGGAACAATTGGTTACCAAGGTTTAGGTGAACCTTAAAAAAACACAAGACCGCTAGAAAATATATGTGGATAAGAAAAGAAAAGATAAATATTATCAAATAGGAGAGCATGTCTACTTGAAAGTTAAAGAAAAACATAGCTCATTGAGCTTGGGAAGGTGTGGTAAGTTAGCACTTAGATTTTGTGGACCCTTTGAATACTGGCCAAGAAAGGGCCAATAGCATATGAACTAGCGTTACCTATGCACATAAGATTCCATAATGTTTTTCATGCATCATTATTAAAGAAATATTTTATGATACTAAACATGTGATTGATTGGTCCTTATTATAGGTGTAACCTGAAGGGGAGTTTTCCCTTGAACCTATTCATATATTGGACAAGAGAGAAGTGCAGCTCAAGAAGCATACCATAGTCAAGTTGAAAGTGCAATTGAAGCACTTCGAAGCCAATTAGGCTACTTGGGAGAATGAATCCACCATGAGAAAGGCTTACCCCTCCTTGTTTCATGATTTCATTCCAATTCCCTAGAACACCAGGGACGGTGTTGTTCTAAGCGGGGAGGGATGCAATATCCTGAATTTTGGACCTTACACTTATGGGCATGAGCCCCATTGATTATGATGTTACCTTGATGTTTTATTTTGATATATTGGATCAAAGACCCCACTTCATATGAACATGATGATTTGTTTCATATATTGGACATAAGCCAATTGCATATGATATATATATGTTTGTTTTTGTTGGGCGTGGACTATGAAGCACATGGTTGATGAGATTTTTTGTGTTGATCGAGGAGCTTTGGAGCACATGGGTAAATTGATTATTTTTGTTGAGAAAGAAGATCTAGACAACATGAGTACTTATATTTGTGTTGAGCAAGAAGCTCTGGAGCACATGAGTTTTGAGACATTCATGTTGGGTAAAATTAATATTGCTAATTAATTTACCTTCAATTTAATTGTCAACGAGGACAAGTAAAATTTGAGTCACTACACTATATGTGGGGGGGGAAATGGTTTCAAGCTCATGCCTAGGGTAATTTTTATTTTCCCATAGACAAGGAAACAGAATGTAAAACTATGGAACTACTACTCTATTGAACAATCAATGCCAAAAATTGTTGAGTCTAACCTAAGGAAAGGGAATCAGCTTGCTGATCCCTGTCTTACAGTCTAAAAATTTGTTGAATCCAATGTAATCTAAAGCAATCTCAAACTATGCTAATCGTTGACCTATTCTTTAAATTAAGCAACCAAGCAAGTAAATAATTTATTAAAGGAAAACCCTAATTTCAAACTTGCCTACAAAATGAATACTCTGGATCGATCTTAATGGTTTTATATCTTTCTAATATTACATCTAAGGCTACAATCATCACCCATAAAGAATCTTATGATGTTCCTTCTTAACCCTAAATCATTCACAAACAATTACTAGAATGAAGTCTGACTTTTTGCTAACAACAAATACACTCTTCCTGTGTTCTACGCTCACAAAAATGTATTGAAACTATTCAGACAACACACACTCACTCTCATTTTCCTATCCTGCAAAACTTGTCTTCAAACCATGGAAACAACGCTGTCAAATACTTAATGAGTTGTGATACTTCTTTTTAATTTCGTTCAATATCATGAGATAAACAAAAGCATAACTCCAATCCCTATATAGCCAATTGGAAATGCTATCTGGAAAACCCTATAAACTCTTTAAACTAAAATCTCTGCAAATACTTCTAAAATCACCATACATTCAATAAATACTACAAATCAACAAGTCTTTGAAACACTATGTGACTTAATAGGATCTTGGACAATAAATTGAACTATTCAATAGCTAGGATTACTTCTGAACATGAAAGAAATCTGGAAATCGAAATCCAACCTAGCTTTCCATTCTCGCTATTCTTCAAATATCTATTCTACTAAATCAAATCCTGAACCTATAGACAAAACTTGAAAGTAATTATCCTATCCAAAGATGTTGAATAATGCAATCAAACTTAACTCACACATTCAATGACATCGACTAGCTTAAAGCATGTATTTCATTCCCAAATCATCAGTTATTAAAACTATTGGCATACATCTATGAAAACAGTCTCAAAATATGCAGTATAACTTTACCTACATCAGTAAAACAACAATATACACAGATGATCAGAGTTGAAGGTGGGCCCTGCCTTCAACACCTATGAGTCTAGATTTAAAACTTTAAGAAGATAAACGCAGTTGTTGATCAATTAATAAAAACCACAGTTTATAGTGTCTTCTCTCTGTCCCCCACTTAGGGTTTCAAAGTCACATTTTATACTTGAATCACAAAATGAATCGACCTTTGAGCAAGGATCGACCTCAGCCCAAAAAATCTACATCTATTCCGATCAACAATGCATACATAAACCAAAAGATTGGATTCGGATTTCCTGGAATCCATACACGGCTGAAGATTGAGGGAAATAACCTCCTGAGCAAATGACAGCTACAAAACAGCACCAGATAACTGCACATGCATCCTGGAAACGACTTGAAACCCAAGCGAGACATCTCCTCTGGCAACAAGATCCCCCAAATCTCTGGTTCAGTCAACATATATTCTTTAAGCGCCGGGACAAGCATTGGGTCGAACAACCAAAAGGACCACTACATGAAAAATAAAGACTTATCAATTGACCAATTTTTAAATAAAAACTAAAATTTTCATTATATAAATAAAAACCAAACAAAATAATAAATAAACAATGAAAAATATCAAAAATTCACCTGCTAGAGCACCTTGCAATGTTTCTCTTGAAAAGGCATATCCAAGCACAAAACATAACTAAATAAAGCTGAAAATTACTTGATTCCATGGAACTTTGAACTAGAAAATATAGTGCTGAACAAGCAAAAATAGGAGGCCATCATCTCCCCCAGACTGGAGACCTTGCATGTCCTAATGTAAGAAAGTTCAAAAAGACAAAATTGAAACTCAAAATAGATGACAAATCTTTGGATTAAACTCCAGAAAGCAAGGATGAAGTATTAAACTGTTGTACACTAATCAATTTTTCAAACTGTTTGTCCTTATTCTTTAACTGCTTCCTGAGACTAGGATTAGACCCAGTAATGTCATCAACTAAGGTTTGTAAACATGCTACCTTAGCTTTCAAAATTTCATTTTCCTATTTGATAAATCGGTCTAGCCTAACATACTCCTATAATTTTTTAGTCAACTTAAAGTTTCTCTGTCGAAAGTCTTCAATTCCCTGAGCTGAAACATCTGACCAGTGGGATTTAGAAGAATTCAAACCAGATTTTGAAGGTGATGCTGGTAATGAAGGCTCATTGACAGGACTTGGTATGGAGGAATGATGATGAGAGCCATGTGAATCAGAATTATCGTGGGCAGAAGAAGAAGTGGATGAGGACAACTGGACATGTACAGGTGCCTTACCTTTGGACTCCCTCTTCTTCTCTTGAACATCCATACTATGGGTAAATATACGATTTGATGGAGCAAGCAAATTTCCATTACCAGATTGACCCTTTCCTCCCCCCAGACTGAGAGTTCACACACCGCCCTTTAAACCCTCGAGACTTCTTAGTATGGGATGGTCCAGCCTTCTTACAGCTCTTGACTGCTGGTTCCTGAATATGACTAGCTTGATGCTTAGAAACATTTACAGAGGAAACTTTGTCAACAAGATCAGGGATACGAGGCTCACATAGATCATTACCCAAGGGTGATTTGAGATGGGAATTGGACAACTCAAATATATATTGCTCCCATACATGATCCTTCTTTTTTAACTCACCTAAAATAAGCATCTTGATAAGCCCATGATGGTATAGGCTATGAGTAGGATTCTATGTGTTTTTCCTAACTTGTGAGGCCATCTTACCCAAGCTCTTCCAGAAATAAAATGGAAAGTTAAGGAGCTTATCGAACTCAAAGTGAGCAAGCAGGCGAAAGTAACAGGATTTGAAGGTAGAGAATCAACCTTCACACGTAATGATCTTGGTGATGATCACTAAGGAATTGAGAAATTATTCTCTGACCCAAAGCTTTGAGAAGCCTTTTTCTCCTTTCACAGCCAAAAATTAGGGTTTAAAGACACAGTCGTAGTCTTTGCGTGGCAACCAAAAATTCTTAAACCAACGATCCTCTGTGCGTGGAAGTCCTGTAGCATGTGCAACTGACTCCTCCATAACTTGAAATTCCAATGACCCAACCTTAGCTGTGTGTCCATCAAAACCTAAGGCGAATTGCAAGGAGACAGCATCATCGTGGCATTGTAAATTTGTCAAGAAAGAATGCCACCCGGCTCGAATAAACATCTCTTTGCAGGCTAAAAACTCAGGCGTCGCTAATAACTTCCCATACTCCAAGGGTTCATGCCGATTGAGCATCGTGGAGACTAGGAAAAAGATGAGACAGTGAATTAACAGAGATCATACAGTTAATTCAAAGACAATTAAAAACTTCATCAATCTTTCTCCCATTGGCGATGATGAAAACTGGAAACAGCCCCAAAAAATGATTGCAAAGGGTGGTAATGATAACGACGGACGTGCAAATAAAATAATGGTAAGCTAAGGCACGTACTGCCCACGTTGCATTGGATTATGATTATATGGACACGTTTTTGATAAACCCATAACCTTAAGACATCTAATGTCAACTTAACCATGGCATCCAAGAATTTAAATGGGAGCATATTAATGACATAAATTACATTAGAAATGGCAAAATAATAATAAAAAAATAAAATGTTGCCCAAGGTCCATGTCATGAAATTATTTTTGAAGGAAAGGTAGTGTATTGACTTAGATGGATGATAAGATTATTATGGTAAATCCTGCAATGCATCAAACTTACATTAAAAGAAGAAATACTTGGTCTATAACAATTAAAAGTTATCCCATCGTTCATTACCTTTGCCACTTAATATATCAATTTCCGAATTCTATTACAGCACCTCATCCGGCACCTAAGCCAGTCTAAGACACAAAGGTATTTTCAAGCTGACAAGGGTGAAAAATGATTACCAACACGGTAGTGATATTAAAGCAAATAAATTTCCCCAAAATATACCACCTGTATGAGTTGAGAAGGCAAGTAAAACTGATTGAAATTTTTTTTTACCCCACCAAGCTCATGGCACAATTATCTTATTCCATGGTTGCTTCTTCACCTGACCACACAGAAACAAAGCTAAGTCATGAAACCTATCTTTATTAGAAATACAAAAACAAAATCAAATACAATCCATAGACTTATCAATCTCACTCCTTGATTCAAAGCTTCAATCATGAGCACAGACTTCTTTCTCTTTATTCATATAGAACTTTTTCCACCAAAACATGTACCTTGAAAACACAAGACAAGAGGAGTACTAAATGAAGCCAATGGTGTACTGGCTAACTTGACTCAGCTTCACATGAGATAGTTTGAGTAGTGAAAGGAAAAAACAATACTGAGGTTCACAGCTATGTTCATTGAATCAGTAAATGCCAGTATGCTCTAAAGGCATAAACCTTGTCTTCTAGCAAGGATCAGGTAACCAAAATTTAGAGCATCTGAAGAGATTATCAACTGGCTATTACAAACAGTTTCCTTAAATTTTATTTAACCCACACATGACCTCTCTTTAACATTTACATAGGTACATTGTTCACACAGACAAGTATAGATGAGGATTTTTAAAAGAGATATCAGATTGAGAACCCGCTACTAGTGAGCCTGTTCAGTACTCCGGTGAGGTAACTGTAACATCTAAGAAGCTTCTTCCGCAAGCAGATGCCCCTTTGCCAACAGGCCTGTTCAGTACCCTGATGGGTTTACCTGTTTATACCATAGGTCGGTACCCGCTGCCGGTGGACCTGTTCAGTATCTCGACGGGTTAACCTCTTACACCTTTTTTCTATCAGAGGCCCTTGTCCCAAATTCATCTTAAAGATAAATTTTATGATTTGCTTATGCATAGATGAGTGGGGGAGCAGCTCTGAAAACCATCTAGGAGTGGGATGGTATCAAAATTGGAAGAGTATTCTTGAAACATGCCTATAAAAATTTGTCCAAATGAACAACTAACCCCTATAACTGTACAAAGTGAGAGTCATGAAGTGGCTAGACAAAAAATGTATATATATGTCTTTAATATAATGAAAGCCAATAGATAATAATCAACAGACCGCTCAGTCCTGGAAAACTTTTCTTCTAATGGTGCATGTCTGGATAATAACTCAATGTCCATAGCTGTTACTACTTAAAAATAATATCCGCATTCAATCCAATGTGAAACCAAGTCAAATGGCACTAGTATCCCATGAGTTCATAAGTAAAATCCCCTTAATACACTAATGGAGGCAGCGCTAGGTGAATAGGTACTTGTATGAATAAAGAGGACAAGTCTAAAAACTGAACAGCACACACTTTATTTACTTGACACAAGCATTCCAGTTACCTAGTGAAACTCAGAAATTTAACTCAAATTAACACAGTCCTTGAAAATTCTTTGTAAAAGGAATCAATGGGCTGAAGTAAGAACAGTAACAGAAAGACTTCCCTTTTTGTTTTTCCTGAACCTACCCAAAGAGAGTACCTGCATCATTCAAAAGAACTTATTAAAAAACTCCTGTACATATATACAAAAGAAAATTTTCATTCGATGTCACTGCAAGAAAGTAGGGGATGAAGAAGTCATTTCTTCAACTACCAGCTCCAGTTCAGATTGCTAACTCATGTTATGAATGAATTCTTTCTTAGAAAGGGGTTTATGATATACCTTTAACTGGTTTCCATTCACCACAAATGTAGCTTGTTCTTCATCTATTTTCCTTATCTTGACAGAAACATCATAAAAAATAGTTACAATTTCATATGGTCCCATCCATCTAGTGGTAAGCTTACCTTTGAAGTGTTTAAACCATGAGTCAAACAACAGAGCCCAGTCACCTTCTTCAAAAGTTTTCTTCTTCAAAAATTTGTCATCCCATTTGGTCCTCTGATTCTGTATTAAAGCAGTTCGTTGGACAGCATCTTGTCTGATTTCATCAAGCTCAATCAATTGCATCAACCTCTGCTCCTGGGCTTTATCTAAATTCAGGCTCAATTGTGCAGTAGTACGAAAAGTCTTCACCTGAAATTCTATAGGAAGCAAAACCTGTTTCCCATAAACAAGCTGATATGGGGTATGCCTATGGTGTTTCTCCACGTAGTTCTAGAAGCCCACAATGTCTCTGATAGCCTGTCTGCCCAGTCCTTATGATGCATCTACATAGTCTTGGTTAAAATGGTTTCTAACACTTTATTTGTTGACTCCACCTGACCATTTGCTTGGGGGTGGTAAGGAGAGGATTTATAGTGTTTAATTCCATATTGCTCGGTCAGTTCTTTCATTGATTTAGAGACAAACTGTGCCCCATTATCAATTACAATTTCGCAAGGAATCCCAAAGCGAGTGAAAATTTCTTCACAAATGAACTCTATGACTGATTTCTCAGTGACCCTTAATAGAGCTTTTTCCTCCACCCACTTAGTCACATAGTCAGTACAGACTAATATATACCTCTTCTTTCATGACATTGGTGAGATTGATCCAACAAAGTCCAATCCCCATTTTTCAAAAGGTTTAATCTGTACCTAGGCTTGTAAAGGCATTTCATCAGCAGTGGTGGGTCTTCCCATTCGTTGGAAGCTGTCACAGCCCTGTACATATTTTTCAGCATCTTTGAAAAGTGTGGGCCAGTAATACCCTTGATGTAACACCTTGTATGATGTCTGCTTGTCTGAAAAATGCCCTCCATAGGGTCCATCATGATAGGATTGAAGGATATCATACATCTCATCCTCCCTAACACATCTCCTGATAATCAAATCTGGACCAGTTCGAAAGAGGTCATTACCTACCCATGAATAATTGGCACTTTGTTGTATGATCCTTCGTTTTTCATATGATGACAGATGAGCAAGTATTTTTCCTGTAACCAAATAATTGGCTATATCTTCAAACCATGGTGTTTTAATAGAAATAGCAAATAAATGTTCATCAGGAAAGGTATCATCTACATGAACATTATCATCAGTATGAGTCAATCTTGAGAGGAAATCTGCAACCAAATTTTCCTTCCCTAGTTTTGTCAACTATAGTAATGTTAAACTCCTATAGAAAAAGAAGCCATCTAGTAATTCTGCCACTAGTTATAGGTTTATTCATCAAAAATTTAATAGCAGAGTGATCAGTGTGAACAAATACATCATAGCCAGTAATATATAGCCGAAATTTATTAATGGCATGAACTACTGCTAGAAATTCTTTTTCAGTCACTGTATAATTTAGTTCTGCTGGTGTTAAATTTTTACTGATGAAATAAATAGCATAATAAGAATGATTTTCTTTATGTCTGAGTACTCCCCCTAGGGCAGTGTCTGAAGCGTCAGTTTGTATATGAAAGAGAAAAGACCAGTTTGGCCCCCGCAGAACTTGTGTTGAAGAAAATTCTATTTTTAGAGTGTCAAAGGCTGTCTGACAGTGTTGATCCCAACAAAAACCAATGTCTTTGGCTAATAACTTAAAAAGTGGAGCTTCTATCTTGGTAAAATTAGCAATAAACCTACGATAGTAACCCGCATGTCCCAGAAAACTTCTAACTTCCTTTTGTGTAGTTGGTGGAGATAAGCCAGTAATGATTTCAATCTTTGTTGGATCTACCTTGATACCTTCTGCTGAGATGTGGTTCCCTAAAACAACGCCCTCAGTTAACATCATTTTTCACTTTTCATGACTTAAAGCAAGATTTGTTTCTTGGCACCTAATTAAAACTTTCTCTAGGTTATCTAAGGCTTCTTTGAAATCATTACCATACACTGTGAAATCCTCCATATATATTTCCACACAATTATGGACTAAGTAAGCCAGAATACCTAACATTGCCCTCTCGAAGGTGGCAGGAGCGTTACACAGCCCTAATGGTAACACTTTGTAAGCATATGTTCCCCATGGGCAGGTGAAAGTAGTTTTTCTTGGTCCTCTGGGGCTATCCTAATTTGGTTATACCCACTGTATCCATCAAGAAAAGAAAAATATTGTTTTCCTGACAAAGTGTCCAAGACCTGATCTATGAAAGGAACAGGAAAGTAGTCTCTGAGAGTTGATTTGTTTAATTCCTAGAAATCTACACATATTCTCCACTTACATCCCTTCTTTGGGAAAATCACAAACGGAGATACCCATTTACTATCAGAAATGGGATAGATAAAATCTGCATCAAGCAATTTTTGTAACTCATCCTTCACAATGTCTTTAAGCTCAGGGTTCATTCTCCTTTGTGGTTTCCTTATCGGCCTAATGTTTTCCTGCGTATAAATATGATGGATGCATGTGTCAGGGTGAATGCCTTTCATGTCTATTAAAATCCAAGAAAATTCCCCAGACTGTGCTTTGAGTAACTTAACTAACTGATTTTGTTGGTCTTGAGACAGATTTGCATTAATAAACAAAGACCTTCCTGGACTAATCTCCATTGGTATGGTTGAGGCTCCAACTTTCTCATCTATAAATAAAACCACTGATGATGAGATGGTTGAAGGGTAGTACTGTTCTTGAAAATCTTCTGTGAAAACATGGTCTAAGTCAGAGAAGGACTGGGGAAACTCAATACTAGTAGTGGTTGAGATAAATTGATCTAGGATGTCATCTTCAATCTGGTCTTCCATCCCCCTAGTTTTACTGATGGATAGTAATGGTTTTTCCACATCCTCATCTCTGTAAGGACTCTCTAACCATACAATGTTTTCTGTTACAGGCTGCGCTGGTGGATAAATAATAAGGCTCTGTAGAGAAGTGCCATTTGATATAGTTAAAATCCCATCTCTACAACCTATAAAGGCATTGGCAATTGCTAACCAGGGTCTGCCTAGTATGACAGGATGTTCCCCCATTGGGTGTTTGGTTTGGAGTACCAGGAAATCCACTGGATACTACCAAGAAGCTACAGTGACAGTAATGGCATCTAATGCCCCTACAAGTTTAATTGTTCTCCTATCATCCAACTCCAAAATGGTAGGAGTATGTCTGAGGATATTATAAAACTGAAGTCTCTACATGGTGGTCATAGACATGACATTAATCACAGCCCCCAGGTCAACTAGAGTTTTTCCTATTGGAATCTCATTAATGCAAATGGTCACCACTGGGTTCCCAGGATTTGCAAATTTTGGAGGTAAGGGATAGTCTGAAATATAATTGGACAGCTGGCCTATAACGTGTATTGTGGGTGGATCTTTTTGTTTTCGACCAGATTTCTTTAAGCATAATTCCCTTACCATTTTGGAATAAATAGGAACGTCTCTAATGGCCTGAAGTAATGGAATCTTGATACAAACATTTTTCAACTCATTTTCCAAATCAAATTGCGAACGAACCACGTGCTTCTCTATTAATAACCTCTCTAGATAAGGAGGGTTGTTATTCAATTGTGGATGAGCAGATGATTGGGAATTTTTAGTTCCAAGCACTTGAGTGTTTTCTGAAGCAATCTACACTTCTTCTTCCTCTAGAATTTATTTTTCAGTAATTTCTTCTCCAGACTCTTCTTGAATAATCACTGCTGGAGGAGTTTTATTTAATGTTTTCCCATACCTTAATTGTATTTCCTGTATAGGTGTTAAATGGATCACATAAGTTGGGGCCATTTGTATTTCAGCATTACGAAGAGGGTGGGTTGGTCTGTTATTAGGGTTTGGGATAGGTTGAGCTGGCAACAACGTGGGTCAAGGAGGGTTTGGATTTTGATACTGTTGTGGAACTGGGGGTATAGGAGGAAGTGCAGGTGGTGTGAAGCCAGGTAATAACTGTTGCATATTTGGGGGCATTGGATAGTAACTAGGAGGGGTGTGTAATGGGGCTGTTGGTTGTGTTCCTCCATAGGAATGTCCCTCTGGTCCCCCATAGGGCTGTCCTCGCCGACCTTGTTGCCATGGTTGGGTTAGTAGGCTGAGAAGGCCAATTCTTCCACATTTGTGGACTCCATGGCTGCTGAGTTTGCTGCATGGGATAGTAATATGTAGGATTTGGAAAAGCAGGTTCTGTATACATATTTTGGGGTCTAGGCTGCTAGGGCCTTTTTGATGCATATGATGGATCCAAAGGTTCACTATTAAGCTTGTAAAAATCTTTCAATTTTGGTAAAGAAGGGCAATTGTCAGTAGGGTGTTTATCAGAACAAAGAGAACAGACTGAAATAATATTAAGAGGGCACTCTTTCAAAGGGTGTCGTTTTCTGCATTTTGGGCAGAATATGTGTAGTGCTGCTATGTCTTCTTCCTCTTGCCGTTTCTTTGTTTTCAATGCATCAAATTGGGAACTCAATGTTCCTAAAATATTAGTTTTGAAATTTTCTAACAAGTTCCCCAATTCAGTTCTTGTGATACCACCAGTCCCTGCTGTCCTAGAAATGTGGGAAGGACCTTCCCTTGTGCTTTTTCTAGCCTTGGCCCTACTTCTGGAATATTTTCTACATATTTCAGTAATTTCCTCAAAAGATTTATGAGACACATCACTCGATGCCATGAGGTTGAGGATTTCCACATACTCCTCCAGAATCCCTTTTAGAAAAAGAGTTCTAACTGCATCTTCTTGTAAAGTGTTATACTTAGACTTCTATAATACAAAGCAAAAGCATTCTAAAAATTCCTCAAGACTCTCTTCTTCATGTTGTTGCATTTTAAAGATATCATTTTGAGAGTCTCTAGGTCCACAGTAGTCTTGTTATTTTCTAAGGAAAGCACTCTTCATCTCTTCCCAAGTTCAAATGGTGGATCCCCCCAGACCCATAAACCATCTAAGGGTAGAATATTTAAGGGTGGTCGGAAATATTTTTAACTTTTTTGCATCATGTAGATAATTACAACTCCTACACAGGATTTCAAATTCAAATAGAAAGGTATCCGGATCTTCAGTACTTTTCCCGTAAAAGGTAGGTAATTAAGATGCTTGGATATTTTTCATATTGACATCTTGTGCAAGATCCAAAATGGGGAAGCCAAAAGTTGTTTCAGTTCATCCTTCGTGTTCTCCCTCCCCTTCCATATGGTGTCCGATTTCCAGATCACTCATAACAAGAGGATTCCTAAACCAATTTACACCTAACCTATCTCTTCTTGGGGATGCGATAAAATCCCAACGTTCTAGCCTAGGCCAAGATTGAAGATTGAAAGGATCTGTGGTAGATTCCACTTGAGAAACCACCAAATTCTGAGTATGTCTGAAAATGGAATTCACTCTTTCTATGTCCACTGTGCAACTAAATTGGAATCTTCCTTTGTTGGTGAAGCTTGTTGGGTCTGTGGAATCTCCACTGAGTGTAACCTCAGTTCCCTCTGGTCTGGTACCTAATTCCACTGAATTTTGAGTGTTGTTTCTTTCTATCTCATTGTTAGTGTTCCTATCCCTAGGGTTAGTGAGGGGTGGGGTTTTATTTCCAAAAATATCGGAATGAATTTTAATGTATCTACCCTTACTATCTCTGGGTCTCATCAAAAAAATTACTGTAAATAACAAGACTTCTAATCAAATAAATCAAAATACCTATGCTACAGATGGGTTTGAAGGAACCTGTTATAACATATGCGCAGGTTCTTACCTCTCATCTTACCGCCCCTTCTCCTCCAATCTGCAAAAGCTAATGATACCAAAAGGAGACAGTCCACAAATCAGTAGAAAACAAAACTGATCAAAAAAATGTCTGAATGTATCTATTGCTGTTATCGCTAGATTTTGTCTAAGTAACAAAATGAAACAATCACACACCTATGCGACAGGTGGGTTTGAAGGAATAATAGATGCGCAGGTTCTTACCTCTCGTCTTACCACCCCTTCTCCTCCAATCTGCAACAACTATTCACACCTAAAAATGCTATGAAGAAGAAAAAAAATGAGCAAGATACGAGCTTACCTTGGAGCAACTCCCCGGCAACGGCGCCAAAATGTTAGGTAAAATTATTGCTAATTAATTTAACTTCAATTTAATTGTCAACCAGGACACGTAAACTTTGAGTCACTACACTATATGTGTGGGGAAAAATGGTTTCAAGCTCATGCCTAGGGTAATTTTGATTTGCCCATAGACAAGGAAACATAATGTAAAACTATGGAACTACTACTCTATTGAACAATCAATGCCAAACGTTGTTGAGTCTAACCTAAGGAAAGGGAATCAGCTTGCTGATCCCTGTCTTAGAGTCTACAAATTTGTCGAATCCAATGTAATCTACAGCAATCTCAAACTATGCTAATTGTTGACCTATTCTTTAAATCAAGCAACCAAGCAAGTAAATAATTTATTAAAGGAAAACCCTAATTTCAAACTTGCCTACAAAATGAATACTCTGGATAAATATTAATGGTTTTATATCTTTCTAATATTACATCTAAGGCTACAATCATCACCCATAAAGAATCTTATGATGTTCCTTCTTAACCCTAAATCATTCACAAACAATTACTAGAATGAAGTCTGACTTTCTGCTAACAACAAATACACTCTTCCTGTGTTCTACGCTCACAAAAATGTATTGAAACTATTCAGACAACACACACACACTCTCATTTGCCTATCCTGCAAAACTTGTCTTCAAACCATGGAAACAACGCTGTCAAATACTTAATGAGCTGTGATACTTCTTTTTAATTTCGTTCAATATCATGAAATAAACAAAAGCATAACTTCAATCCCTATATAGCCAATTCGAAATGCTATCTGGAAAACCCTATAAACTCTTTAAACTAAAATCTCTGTAAATACTTCTAAAATCACCATACATTCAATAAATATTGCAAATCAACAAGTCTTTGAAACACTCTGTGACTTAACAGGATCTTGGACAATAAATTGAACTATTCAATAGCCAGGATTAGTTCTGAACATGAAAGAAATCTGGAAATCGAAATCCAACCTAGCTTTCCATTCTCGCTATTCTTCAAATCTCTATTCTACTAAATCAAATCCTAAACCTATAGACAAAACCTGAAAGTAATTATCTTATTCAAAGATGTTGAATAATGCAATCAAACTTAACTCACACATTCAATGGCATAGACTAGCTTAAAGCGTGTATTTCATTCCCAAATCATCAGTTATTAAAACTATTGGCATACATCTATGAAAACAGTCTCAAAATATGCAGTATAACTTTACCTACAACAGTAAAACAACAATATACACAGATGATCAGAGTTGAAGGTGGGCCCTGCCTTCAACACCTACGAGTCTGGATTTAAAACTTTAACAAGATAAATGAAGTTGTTGATCAATTAATAAAAACCAAATTTTACAGTGTCTTCTCTCTGTCCCCCACTTAGGGTTTCAAAGTCACATTTTATACTTGAATCACAAAATGAATCGACCTTTGAGCAAGGATCGACCTCAGCCCAACAAATCTACATCTATCCCAATCAATAATGCATACATAAACCAAAAGATTGGATTCGGATTTCCTGGAATCCATACACGACTAAAGATTGAGGGCAATAACTTCTTGAGCAAATGACAGCTACAAAACAGCACCAGATAACTGCACATGCATCCTAGAAACGACTTGAAACCCAAGCGGGACATCTCCTCTGGAAACAAGATCCCCCAAATATCTGGTTCAGTCAACATATATTCTTTAAGCGCCAGAACAAGCGTTGGGTCGAACAACCAAAAGGACCACTATATGAAAAATAAAGACTTATCAATTGACCAATTTTTAAATAAAAACTAAAAGTTTCATTATATAGATAAAAACCAAACAAAATAATAAATAAACAATGAAAAATATCAAAAAGTCACCTGCTAGAGCACCTTGCAATGTTGCTCTTGAAAAGGCATATCCAAGAAAAAAACATAACTAAATAAAGCTGAATATTACTTGATTCCATGGAACTTTGAACTAGAAAATATAGTGTTGAACAAGCAAAAATAGGAGTCCATCAATTCTTGTTGAGCATGAAGCTCTGGAACACATGAAAAGATAAATTGGAAGTGTTGGGCATAAGCCCTAGAGCCTTACATGTTGATGTTGAGAGTAATATCTAGAACATAGGATCCTTGGTCATTGTATCCCTAGGTGTATCATACAAGTACATCCTAGGATTAGTGTTGAGTAAGGAGCTCTGGAATTGCACTAACTTTGTAACACCATGTTTTTAGCGTTGCATATGGTCTCTGCTAAGTGCTAAGATTTACTAAGAATAATTAATGATTCCTGA
Organism: Pseudotsuga menziesii; assembly: GCA_001517045.1. NCBI lineage: Eukaryota > Viridiplantae > Streptophyta > Pinopsida > Pinales > Pinaceae > Pseudotsuga > Pseudotsuga menziesii. Next base: position 5,275 of record LPNX010392732.1, on the reverse strand, counting down.
GTGAAAACGACTCAAGTAAAATATTGATCTCATCAAACTTATTTATAAGTGATTAAATGAAATCTCGAATTTTTGTATCTCAACAATTACTGAAGAACTACCATGTTATACGAGGGAATCCAACATGCAAGGATGTTTAGAGTTTCCCAGCCTAGTAGACCTAACGACCTACCTGATGACCTTAATGAGGAAAGTGTCATAAGTTTAGGGATCACAACATGTGATACCCTAAGACAAATGTTAACAAATAATATATTATTATACATTTTATACATGGTATGTATAAAGTGTAAGCATAGTAATAATATTAATAATGTAAAAAAAGGAAAAACTCCATCTATTATTATTATTACTAATAGAAAATTAAATATTATAATACCTACAAAAGTCCAATTAAGAACTAGTTAAAAGTTCCTAAGTTAAAATATTAAAAGTACCTAAATTAAATAAAAAAAGGGTTAAATCAAGGAATCAAATGATTCTTGATTTAACTGCCCCTTTGACTGAAAAGTCTGTCTATAAAGTCCCAATCCAAAGAGAGTCTTGGGGATCTCTTCCATCTTTTTGGACTCATTATTCTGCCTGATTATTCTCAAGAGAGTTCTTGGAAAACATTTTCCTAAGAGAAAAAAGGAGAACTAATCTGGACTTGATATACCAGTTAGGGAAGCCTTACCTTATGAGCTCTAAGCTACTTGCATGTTGGAACCAGCTCGAGGGGATTTGGATTAAAACTAGGAATGGGTCCGGGTCATGGTTGGGTGGATCGGTGTAGTTCCCAAGTGATTCGGTCATCTATATAAAGGTCAGATCTACCTATGAATTGTTAATGCTGGGTAATTGAGTGTGTAGGTTTCAGCCATTGGAATAGATTCACCTTTTAGGTATGAAGATATTTATTGCCTATTATTTATCTAGAATAATTGTTGGTTAGATTGTGCAAGTGTTTATGTTATATTCTAACCGTATGTTTACCATTGGTTTCCTGTCAAAATATTTAAGGGTTTTCATTTTATTATAAACCCTACATTTGTAAATTTATTCTGGTTTAAGAATTAGTTAGGGTTTATTTCTGTTATATATGGTTCTACATTTATTTACTGCATACACTTTGTTTTCCTAAAAACAAGGAATTATTCTATCAGTTCCTTTATGTTTATTATTGTATGAACTCTACTTGCAGATTTCATATTGCCAGCAAAGATATGTTTAGGATTAAAAGACTAGTTCAACTTTACGCTTCAAACAAAACATAAATATAAAATACAATATGGTGTGCAAAACCTAGTAAATAAATCATTATATAAATATCAGGTTTAAACAGAACCATAATCTAACTAAGCAATATTATAAACTCAGTATTCTATTTCTAGGAATAATCATAGATTCAAAATAGTAAATCTAAGATAAAAACTAGCGAATACCTCTCCGGTTCTGTATAAACATATTCCTACTAAGAACAAGGATAAACATTTACATTCTTCATTAATCAAATATTATCATAGATCAAAGCTACAGACCAAGTATCGAGACCATCTAATGGTCCATGATTTATGCTTCACCATTATTCCATAACTAAAATAAACTATATATTATTACTACCAACTACATCCATGAATTCTTAATACAATAAACCAATAATCCACATAATAAATCCATTACCAGTTTAATAAAATAAACCCTTAAATAATTACAACTATATTACAAAATTGCATTCCATAATCAAAAGTCCCTACGTAAATAAAAACAAACATAATATCATTTATAGTATTCATTAAAACAAATATAATTGCACAGAGGTCACAAGATCGATTCCTGTGGGCATTTAAGCCCAAATCGCATCCATATAAATGTAAAATCCTCATTACCTTAAGCAACCCAGGATCAATTCCTCTAGGGTCTATTGCTAACTATCAAAGCCACGTTACCCATACACAGGCCATAAGTTAAAAACATAAATTCTTTACAGAGAGATCGAAAGACCCAATATAATTTACAAGCTAAAATCTATGGCCCTCGGTCTTTTACATATCCAACTCATTATAATAATTAAAATTACCAAATATTACAACCCTATCAACATTTACCAACAGTGATGACTTTGTCGCAGGGTTATACCACAGTCAGCCCTCATATTCATATTACACAATGAACTCATAAATAGTAAAACCCTATCTAATACACTATCGCAACTACAATGGTGGGAACGTCAATGCCATATATAGCATGGCCCCTAAATCCATCAACATCGTCACTCATACAAATAACAATCAATGAATGTGAATCCACATAGTCCAGTAATAACCATAACACGAAATCAAACACAGTAGGAAATTACTGTTAAACATAATCATTATAAAAAAATAAGCAGTTACACAGTCGTTCATAACTCGTCCATTGCACCATTGCAAGAAATGGTGCTGCCACCATAACCATAACATAAATTTACATACAAATACGCAGAGCTGCCATAAGTTACCCAGTTTCGTTTTCCCCATAGAGTTCCCATTAACATTCATAATATACACTCAAGTTCTGGCCTGAATTCATTTAAACCCCAACAAGAAAAACCCCAATAAGCAAAACCCTAAGCCCATCGCATTACAAATGCAGTATCCACTAAGTTACAGTCAGACCTCATTCCAAAACGTATCCATTAGAAAACCAGAGCCAAGCATCCAAACCCACGACAAGCAACAACCTTGTCTTAACCACAAAGCAACGAGGGAACAATTAAACACTTGTATAATAGGATTACCCGAATGGGTATGGCTTTTCCCACTGCTTTCCCATGAGCTACGACCCATGCATATTCTCGCCACCCCTGCAAACCTACAACAGAGCAAAGCCAAGATGAGAAGTGTGTATAATATCCAAACCAAATCAACAGATGATGCTCATAAAAAAGATCATCCACATACATGTCAATCCATAGAAATCACATCCCTTCACACCAAGTAGTAGCAGAGCCCAAGCAGCAAGGTTGTGAATAACCCAAGCTATCACTTGGGATAAGCCCTAACCTTGGTTGCCCCTCTTCCCAAGGTGCATCAATGTCACCACCCTAGCCACCATTAATGCACACCAGACCCATAATCGTATATTCCTTGGAACTATATTAAACCTTGTTACCAAAACAACGTAATGGCATAAACCCCACTTGTCGAGCACCCTAAATGCAGATAAATTGTTATCAACACACAGAGCTTACGAAATTCATTGTCAACCCAGGGAAGTCTTTTGTTTCAAAGGGTAAGTGCACAGTATATGCTAAACACCAAATCATTGTAGTGAATACTGTTCTTAACAACTATGTTCATCCCCTTAACTATGTGTGATCCCACAAATCATTTAACTCTACGAATTCAACCCTTCCTTCAATGCATCAACCAGAAATGAAATCAACAATTACTGACAGAAAGGAAATTCTACTCACTGCTTAATTCAATGGAATTGCCTATTGATCTAATCACACTCAGAATCCATAATCATAAATTAACTATAATCTAGAAATTCAATTGCGACAGATCACACTCAGCTGTTCTAAGAATTGAATTGCAGAAATAAGATTCAACAATTATAACAATCAAAGGATTACACAGGATTCGTGGGATGTCATTCTGAACTATGAGATGAACAGAGTTGCGCACAGCTAATAAATAAATTGCATAAAGATTACTACTCAGTCGACTGTCATGCTGTTACAGCTATCAATCTTGAGAAATGCAATCCTGTAAATCACACACACTACGGCTACGCACACAGAAAAGTAATTAATAAAACTTCACACAACCATAAATTGAAAGATCCTACCTTAACTCAGCAATCTCTGCGGAAGGCGGGCCCAGCCTTCACATAGAGACGCTGGATGGACAATGTACAGCTCCCTTAAACCAGCAGTACTCTTTGTATTAAAGAGAAAGAATTATTACAGATTGCTCCCGCTGTTAATACACAAATGAATTCAGTATTTTCGAACCCCCTAGGCCGAGACATCTTTCTGCATTTATACCTACAACTGATAACGTCCCATCCTATTGCAAAGGGCAGCCATGAAGATCTCTGATCTTCAGGCGCCCTGAATAACATTGTTTGTTACAAGACGTGGCATGATACAATTATAGAAAATACAAGAAGATTGTTGACTGGCCCAGAAGTAGCGATCTTCTCAGATCGCCATAATATTCGCGCAGCTATCCTGAAGACCCCTCGATCATAGCTCGTTCTGTTGCGGCTGCTCTGACCGGCCCTTGACTGGAATGTCACGTGTCTCCATAGATGAGGGACATATGAAGGATCCTTTTTGTGTCACGACCACCCGTTGTCCCTAGACTTG